>CM018681.1:80756847-81156847 GCA_009363875.1 Mikania micrantha | reverse complement strand
ATCCATACAATCCTCATCAAAGCTTTGGTTATCTGTTTCAAAGTTTTCATGTCTTTTGTATTCATAAGTGTTAGTTTCGCATCATGTTTATCAATCATCATAGATTCATACACACATAGTTTAGCAATTACATATCTACTATAAGCAGACAAAAGCTCTGGAATACCAGAAGTTTAGCAATTACATGTCTCTTATATAGATAATAGCTTAGCATTCAATAGGTTCATGTTTAGCCTTTACATACCTCTTATAAGCCGACAAAAGCTCTGGAATATCCAGAAGTCTAGCAATTACATGTCCCTTATAACCAGGTAATAGCCCCGTAATGTTACGTATATGTTTAGCCTTTACATACCTCATATAAGCCGACACAAGCTCTGGAATATCCAGAAGTCTAGCAATTACGTGTCCCTTATAACCAGGTAATAGCTTAGAATCGATACTTTCATGTTTAGCCTTTACATACCTCATATAAGCCGACAAAAGCTCTGGAATATCCAGAAGTCTAGCAATTACATGTCTCTTATAACCAGGTAATAGCTTAGTATCATTATGTTTATGTTATTACATGTATCTCACCCCATAGTTACAAGCTCTGGAATACCAGACGTTCAGCAATTACGTAGACTATGGTTAGATACATGTATGATGGCCTAGTAGCATGTAATAGTTTCCAAACATCATATCTCATGTAATAGTATCAAGTCTCATGTAATTGAATCAAGTATCATGTATTTGTATCATGTCTCATGTAATTGAATCACATCTCATGTAATTGAATCAAGTATCATGTATTTGTATCGAGTCTCATGTAATTGAATCAAGTATCATGTATTTGTATCAAGTCTCATGTAATTGAATCAAGTATCATGTATTTGTATCATGTCACATGTAATTGTATCAAGTCTCATGTATTTGCATCAAGTCTCATGTAATTGCATCAAGTCTCATGTATTTGCATCAAGTATCATGTAATTGTATCAAGTAACCAACAATTGATTTTAAGCATCTAGCTTAAAGTAAAGGTTTCAATCATAAGTAATCATGATTATGTTTTAAAGCATTAAATAACATTTCAATAAAAATGTTTAACATGCTTCTCAGTCCCGAAGTAAAACAAATAAGTTTGAAAGGGGACAATGAACTCACCTTAGGTCCGAAGTGTTTGATCAAGTAGAATAAGAATGCACGCGCTCTTTGTTTGCACTTGATTTAATGTTCACGCTCCTGTATTGATTTTATAATGTTGTAACCTATAAGTAAGTTATAATTGATGCGTATGTGTGTAAGCGTTAGTGTTAGCCCTGAAGTTGGCTAACACTAGAAGTCTAGATCGTATTTCGGCCCCCTTTTTGCTTATTAAAGAATCTAGTGACACTTATGTAATATCGCGTTTTAGATCATGTACTTTGGTTTTCATATTTATAACAACCCTTGTAATAGTTTTGTTCAAAACTTTGTCATAATAACCATTTTAATTTATCAAAGTGTTATGCCTTTTATTTGACTAATATGGGCCGAAAGACGGATTTGGGTCAAGAAATCGCGTTGAGCCTAAGATCAACAATTTGACCCTAAGGGGTATACTCGAGCCTTGTTACACCTCCCTTGGGCCGAATGATTGAATCGGTTACCATGCTTGGGCCGAAAACGAAGTTGGGCCGGCAATCCTAATGGTCAAGGAAACAAGTTGGGCCGATTCCATGTCGTTGGCCTTATGGGTTTCCTTCATGGCTGCCTAATTGTAATGGGCCGTATGGATGTGTTGGGCCTATCTATTTCAATGGCAAGTTTGATAACTCTTTGGACCGAAAAGAAATGGTATTGGGTCAAGGCAATTTAACTAGATCACACCTTAAGAAGATGGGCCGGTGTTTTTATGTTGGGCCGAGAAGTATGTGGGCCGAATGAGTTTGGCCCAAGCAATTTAATTGGGTCGGTTGTTTGTCATTGGGCCTGAGTTAAATTTCGTGGTCCTTCACAACAGGATGGGCCTAGAATTGACTGAAGTGGGCCGACAGATCAAGAGACCAATTAATGAATGTTGGGCTGCTAAGGGAATTGGGCCTGTTTACATAATAAAGCTGATGAGGTGTGGCTGGAACAGCCTCATGGTCGCAGCAAGAAAAATGGCCAATGGTTCGGCTGGTAGAGGACCACGGGTTCGTTCACGGCTTGGGCAGAATACTCATAGGTTCGCAGATGGTTATTGGCGAACCCTAGGTTCGCCCTTGGTTCGTCGTTCGTGGGTTCACTGGCATAGAGGTTCGTCGGTCATGGTGGCTGCATGTAGTTTCGTGCTACTCAGAAGGTTCGTGAATCATATAAGAGAAGCTAGAAGGTTCGGCCATGGAACTTCAAACACAAGATTCGTCTGTGTTGATGGAGATTCGCCCAGGAAGGTTCGCTGCCTTAGGGTTCGTCGGATGTTGCAGGTTCGACCACCAGCAGCAACTTCACGAACCTGTTTGGCTTTCCTCCTCAACATTAGTCTACGAGTTCGTGGTGTGTTCTAGAATAATTTACACATCACAGGTGTGCCAAGCAATGTTTTCTTATGTTTGTGGTTCGAAATCTATGGTGGGTAACCGGTTGAAAATGTGTGTGTCGACTAAGGCACTAGAAAACCCTAATTTTCGGGATGTTCTCTTGATCATACCTCGTTTTTGGCTGTTTAAACTTCCAGATCTGTTGTACTTTAGCGTAGAGGACGTCGAGAGCTTCACGTGGGCGAAAGAATCACTCAAATCGGGCTAGAAACGAGGGAGATATGGTCAATTGAAGGTGGTTCTTGGTGGTTTGTGGTGTTAGCCGGAAAAGAGAGAGAGAAGAGGAGAGTTGGGATGAAAATGAAAGAATTTCTTTCATTTAGGGTTTTTATACCCTATGTGGTGTTCGGGTCCATTTCGGTTGCTCGGTTCGTAATCTCGTCGCGTATCCGGCACTTTACGCGTGTTTTTCGTGAATAAAATAAAAAGAATTATTTTAGGATGACTAAATTATAAATATCATTATAAATTATATAAAATATCATTGCGTATAATTTAATATCGAATTATAGTATTTTACGTGTTTTAATAATTATTCGCGATTTAAGAAAATAGTTATGTTTACAAAATATTTTATGATGAGTTTCAAAATTGTAAAATAAGAAATATTATATTTCTTTAAAATTATGATCGTTCGTATCGTTATTATTTTTCGTTATCGTTTTATCAGATCGCGTCACCATCGCGCGTATTCGTTCGAATCGTCATTCGAACGAACACGTCGATGGTTTGGCTTTCTGATTCTTGTTTTCTACTGTTAAGTCATTATTTCAGAACGTTAAACTATCAGAATCATTCGTACAGATCAATAACTCGTCGGTTTAGCATTCCGCAACAATAACCGTAAAGATTTTGTTTTGTTCCACCTCACATACGTTTATGTAAACTAATATCACATCAAGTATTTATGTTTCAACACTGTGTTGTCTGACTTGTTTCAGACTGTTAAACTCTAAGGTTTCAGTCAAATTCAGACAATCGTATAATAGTTTCATGCTAATCAAATGTATAAATAATCTAAACATAGTTTCTCGAAATGTGTACCTGTAATACTGTACATGTCTACTGTAGCGTTCACTGTTCCGGCACGCGTCCAGCACTGATGTTACAGTCTTCCCTTGTTAGAGAAATTTCGTCCCGAAATTTAAGACTCGTTATTCGGTACGACTTCCTCGGCAAGGAGTTGGGGATACTTGTTTCTCATATGATCTTCACGTTCCCAAGTAAACTCGGGTCCGCGCCTTGAATTCCAACGAACTTTAACGATAGGAATACGGCTTCGCCTCAGTTTCTTAACTTTGCGATCCATGATCTCTAAAGGTTCTTCCACAAAACGTAAGTGTTCATCCAATTGAATTTCTTCAACTGGTATGATAAGAGTTTCATCGGCTAAGCATTTCTTCAAGTTTGAGACGTGAAACACGTCATGTACACCACTAAGTTCATCCGGTAAGCTCAATTTGTACGCCACAGGACCAATACGTTCGATGATCTCGAACGGTCCGACGTATCGTGGGGTTAGTTTTCCTTTCTTTGCAAAACGAACTACACCTTTCCATGTTGAGACCTTCAACATGACACGGTCTCCTACTTGGAATTCCAACGGCTTGCGCCGTTTATCGGCATAGCTCTTTTGTCTGCTTCGTGTCGCTTGTAGTCTTTGTTGTATTTGAGCAATCTTGTCTGTAATTTCTTGGATAAGTTCTGGCCCCGTGATACGATTGTCTCCCACCTCTGACCAACAGATCGGTGACCGACATTTTCGACCATAAAGAGCCTCGAATGGGGCACAACCGATGCTGCTGTGATAACTGTTGTTGTAGGAGAACTCGATTAGTGGCAAATGAGAATCCCAATTACCACCAAAGTCTAGAACACAGGTTCTCAACATATCCTCTAGGGTCTGAATAGTACGTTCGCTTTGACCATCCGTTTGTGGATGATAAGCTGTACTCAAGTTTAATTGCGTCCCTAGAGATTTCTGCAATGACTGCCAGAACCTTGATGTAAATCTGCTATCACGATCTGAGATAATAGACAATGGCACACCATGGCGTACTACTATCTCGTTGATGTAAAGCTTTGCTAGTTTGCCCATCGTGTACGTTTCTCGCATTGGCAAGAAATGAGCAGATTTGGTTAATCTATCAACAATAACCCAGATAGTGTCGTGCCCACTGGGAGTGCGGGGTAGCTTGGTAACAAAGTCCATAGCTATCTGTTCCCACTTCCATAGTGGTATTTCAGGCTGTTCCAGCAAACCAGATGGTTTCTGGTGTTCCGCCTTCACTTTAGCACACGTAAGGCCTCGACCAACGTACTCAGCTATGTCTTTCTTCATACCCGGCCACCAAATAAATGCACGTAAGTCTTGGTACATTTTATCGGCACCGGGATGCACAGAGTACTTGGTCTTGTGTGCTTCATCAAAAATAAGTTTTCTCAACTCATCTACTGCAGGAATCCAGATACGATCCTTGAAGTAAACAAGTCCATCAGGTTTTGTTTCCAAATGTTTCTCCACACCACAATCAAGTTCTTTATTCAAGTTTTCTCGTTCAATCACTCTTTGTTGTGCTTGCATGATGTTGTCGTGTAAGCTTGTCTGCACAGTCATTCCCATTGCTCTGACACGCAAGGGTTTGATTCGTTCCTTCCGGCTCAAGGCGTCAGCCACAACATTTGCCTTGCCCGGATGGTATTTGATTACACAGTCGTAATCATTCAGATTCTCAACCCAACGCCGCTGTCTCAAGTTGAGTTCCTTCTGATCAATTATGTGTTGCAGACTTTTGTGATCTATCCTCCTAGTCGCATCATGCTTAGTTCTATGTTATTTATGCCATCCGATCCCACGTACAATAAGTCTTTTACGTTGACCTATTCATCATAAGTCAAATGTATTTTGTTTTTGTCTCCCAATATCATTGCCCTAAATATGGATTATCAAGTACTGCTTCAGAGTTTTGCTCGTCTTATTGCTATGCTTCGCGAAATCTCTGCATAATCCTAACACCTTATTGTTCCCAACTAATTGATGTTATGAGTATCAAGTGTTACACAACTTTAATGTTAGTTGTGATGTCCTAAGTATGTTATGTACATTGACTAAGGATCTCACCATTATTTCTATCACATGACATAATTTCTAGGCTTCCATGAAATATCTAGATGGTTATATTAATAGGAACAGGATAATTTCTTGTGCCTACTAATATCAAAAGGAAACAAGCACTTACGGTTTAAGGCATATCACATACCAGTACCCATCCTTGGCATATCTTTGTCTTGTATTCGTAACTGGTTCTCCCGGTCTACTTATCTAGTTTAACTATGATTTCAGTATAGTCTTAACATTCATTCTTTCCTTAATATTTTAGAACTGAAGTTTTCCAAATTATGTAATTCAAGTTCTATCAGTTCTAGGTGGAAAGTGACAGCTTACACAATAGTTTTAGCACTTTGACTTTCTACAAATTTTTAGGGTTCTAGTCAAATAAGATCCTCTTTCTGATTATAGTTATTAAACTATAATAAAAAATTACCCTATCTTATTTAATTATTAATTGCTTATTTGACCTAAGGATTTCTTAGGTTACAATTCCGATTATCTTATCGGCAATGAGTTTGCTTACAGATTCCTTAGATTTATCGTTTCTAAAGTCACAACAGAACATGCATTTCTAATTAACACCTCAATAAGTAATTCATCGTGTCATGATAAAGTTTGCATACCTGTGGGATCATCCCACTCCAAATTTGCATCAGAAACTGGTAAAGTAGCCATCTTCTCAAAACGCGCAGTACCTGCTGAAGATATCCTTACTGGGCAGTCTCGTGCAAAGTGTTCAGACATTCCGCACACATAGCAGTCCTTGCGGTGTCGAGGAAGGGGATATGTAGTGTTTCCAGGTTTCTGGTTATGAGTCAGGGGATTATTACAGTCACGACTCCAGTGTCCTTTCCTCCCGCAATTCAGGCAATGTTTGCACAATTTATCCTCAGCATGATGAAGACCGCACGTGGCACACAAAGGAAATTTGCTAGTATTCTGTTTGCATATTAATTCCATCAAGGATTTGCATTTATGATCCCAATGGTTAATTTGACCACAATGGGTGCATTGCTTGCATGAGATTTCAGCACGGTGGTGATAGTGACAACTAGCGCAAAGGGGGCTTTTTCCAGCATAACGCTTACAACACTCTGACTCAGAAGTAACGGCCATTTGGCGAAGGGGAATGGCCTAAGTGTAGATTACAGGATCTCTTGATTTCTTAGGACGACACCGTTTTCGTTTCTTGCTAGTTTCTTCTTGCACTAATTCTTCAGTTCTCGTGATTGTTCTCGGGAAGCTTCGAGTGTTCTCGTCCCCGTTTATGACTTGAGTGATGATTCCAGGGAGAACCGTCATCATCAGTTCAGTGACTAGGGTTGCGAGTGCAACGGCTGATGGATTCGTATCCTGTGTAGGAGAAGGCGGTGATGGTTGTCTTCTTGATGACATTCTGCTTATACTCGAAAGAATATCAGTTAAAGTAATGATCGAATATAGAAGACTCAATGCAAGCTTAAATCCTATGTTCTCTATATGAAGGTCCCTAAGTTATAGTCTAGGCCAAACCGTTTAGTAAATGACCTATTATTCAATATAACCTTGAGCTCTGATACCAATCTGTCACACCCCGAGCCGACGGGGTTGGATCGGAGTCCCCGCCGGGCGGAAGGTTCCCGGGGCGTGATATCGTGGGTGATAATCATGATGACCAGATTGTTTACATAGCATCAACGTTTAAGAATAACTAAAGCACAATCAAATGATATATAAGATTACAAAGTTAAATTACAATAGCAATGTTCTGCAATTTAACTAAGTAAACCTAACCCAAAAGAATAATGTTTATATCTTGTATATGTACAAGATATCAAGAGTAATATGTATCATCAACAAAAGATGTGCTTCCCAAAAATCTACTAGGTCCTCTATCTGGGCAGCCTAGTATGCAAATCCAAGAGCTTAAACTTAAACCTGTCCTTCACCTGAGAAAGCATGTAAAAAGATCAAGTCAACACAACGGTTGGTGAGTTCATAAAGTTTATAAGTTTAAAATAGTTTCACAAACCTCTTTCGGTAAAACCTTAACCTTATTAACTCCACCTGTAATATCCAAGTCGGTATGCTTATATATAGGGCATATGTAAGGGAACAAGCCCTAGCCAACATCCCACCACATACTAACCCGGATATGACATTGTTATTAATAATAATTAAGCATTTTACCTACCAATCCATACAATCCTCATCAAAGCTTTGGTTATCTGTTTCAAAGTTTTCATGTCTTTTGTATTCATAAGTGTTAGTTTCGCATCATGTTTATCAATCATCATAGATTCATACACACATAGTTTAGCAATTACATATCTACTATAAGCAGACAAAAGCTCTGGAATACCAGAAGTTTAGCAATTACATGTCTCTTATATAGATAATAGCTTAGCATTCAATAGGTTCATGTTTAGCCTTTACATACCTCTTATAAGCCGACAAAAGCTCTGGAATATCCAGAAGTCTAGCAATTACATGTCCCTTATAACCAGGTAATAGCCCCGTAACGTTACGTATATGTTTAGCCTTTACATACCTCATATAAGCCGACACAAGCTCTGGAATATCCAGAAGTCTAGCAATTACGTGTCCCTTATAACCAGGTAATAGCTTAGAATCGATACTTTCATGTTTAGCCTTTACATACCTCATATAAGCCGACAAAAGCTCTGGAATATCCAGAAGTCTAGCAATTACATGTCTCTTATAACCAGGTAATAGCTTAGTATCATTATGTTTATGTTATTACATGTATCTCACCCCATAGTTACAAGCTCTGGAATACCAGACGTTCAGCAATTACGTAGACTATGGTTAGATACATGTATGATGGCCTAGTAGCATGTAATAGTTTCCAAACATCATATCTCATGTAATAGTATCAAGTCTCATGTAATTGAATCAAGTATCATGTATTTGTATCATGTCTCATGTAATTGAATCACATCTCATGTAATTGAATCAAGTATCATGTATTTGTATCGAGTCTCATGTAATTGAATCAAGTATCATGTATTTGTATCAAGTCTCATGTAATTGAATCAAGTATCATGTATTTGTATCATGTCACATGTAATTGTATCAAGTCTCATGTATTTGCATCAAGTCTCATGTAATTGCATCAAGTCTCATGTATTTGCATCAAGTATCATGTAATTGTATCAAGTAACCAACAATTGATTTTAAGCATCTAGCTTAAAGTAAAGGTTTCAATCATAAGTAATCATGATTATGTTTTAAAGCATTAAATAACATTTCAATAAAAATGTTTAACATGCTTCTCAGTCCCGAAGTAAAACAAATAAGTTTGAAAGGGGACAATGAACTCACCTTAGGTCCGAAGTGTTTGATCAAGTAGAATAAGAATGCACGCGCTCTTTGTTTGCACTTGATTTAATGTTCACGCTCCTGTATTGATTTTATAATGTTGTAACCTATAAGTAAGTTATAATTGATGCGTATGTGTGTAAGCGTTAGTGTTAGCCCTGAAGTTGGCTAACACTAGAAGTCTAGATCGTATTTCGGCCCCCTTTTTGCTTATTAAAGAATCTAGTGACACTTATGTAATATCGCGTTTTAGATCATGTACTTTGGTTTTCATATTTATAACAACCCTTGTAATAGTTTTGTTCAAAACTTTGTCATAATAACCATTTTAATTTATCAAAGTGTTATGCCTTTTATTTGACTAATATGGGCCGAAAGACGGATTTGGGTCAAGAAATCGCGTTGAGCCTAAGATCAACAATTTGACCCTAAGGGGTATACTCGAGCCTTGTTACACCTCCCTTGGGCCGAATGATTGAATCGGTTACCATGCTTGGGCCGAAAACGAAGTTGGGCCGGCAATCCTAATGGTCAAGGAAACAAGTTGGGCCGATTCCATGTCGTTGGCCTTATGGGTTTCCTTCATGGCTGCCTAATTGTAATGGGCCGTATGGATGTGTTGGGCCTATCTATTTCAATGGCAAGTTTGATAACTCTTTGGACCGAAAAGAAATGGTATTGGGTCAAGGCAATTTAACTAGATCACACCTTAAGAAGATGGGCCGGTGTTTTTATGTTGGGCCGAGAAGTATGTGGGCCGAATGAGTTTGGCCCAAGCAATTTAATTGGGTCGGTTGTTTGTCATTGGGCCTGAGTTAAATTTCGTGGTCCTTCACAACAGGATGGGCCTAGAATTGACTGAAGTGGGCCGACAGATCAAGAGACCAATTAATGAATGTTGGGCTGCTAAGGGAATTGGGCCTGTTTACATAATAAAGCTGATGAGGTGTGGCTGGAACAGCCTCATGGTCGCAGCAAGAAAAATGGCCAATGGTTCGGCTGGTAGAGGACCACGGGTTCGTTCACGGCTTGGGCAGAATACTCATAGGTTCGCAGATGGTTATTGGCGAACCCTAGGTTCGCCCTTGGTTCGTCGTTCGTGGGTTCACTGGCATAGAGGTTCGTCGGTCATGGTGGCTGCATGTAGTTTCGTGCTACTCAGAAGGTTCGTGAATCATATAAGAGAAGCTAGAAGGTTCGGCCATGGAACTTCAAACACAAGATTCGTCTGTGTTGATGGAGATTCGCCCAGGAAGGTTCGCTGCCTTAGGGTTCGTCGGATGTTGCAGGTTCGACCACCAGCAGCAACTTCACGAACCTGTTTGGCTTTCCTCCTCAACATTAGTCTACGAGTTCGTGGTGTGTTCTAGAATAATTTACACATCACAGGTGTGCCAAGCAATGTTTTCTTATGTTTGTGGTTCGAAATCTATGGTGGGTAACCGGTTGAAAATGTGTGTGTCGACTAAGGCACTAGAAAACCCTAATTTTCGGGATGTTCTCTTGATCATACCTCGTTTTTGGCTGTTTAAACTTCCAGATCTGTTGTACTTTAGCGTAGAGGACGTCGAGAGCTTCACGTGGGCGAAAGAATCACTCAAATCGGGCTAGAAACGAGGGAGATATGGTCAATTGAAGGTGGTTCTTGGTGGTTTGTGGTGTTAGCCGGAAAAGAGAGAGAGAAGAGGAGAGTTGGGATGAAAATGAAAGAATTTCTTTCATTTAGGGTTTTTATACCCTATGTGGTGTTCGGGTCCATTTCGGTTGCTCGGTTCGTAATCTCGTCGCGTATCCGGCACTTTACGCGTGTTTTTCGTGAATAAAATAAAAAGAATTATTTTAGGATGACTAAATTATAAATATCATTATAAATTATATAAAATATCATTGCGTATAATTTAATATCGAATTATAGTATTTTACGTGTTTTAATAATTATTCGCGATTTAAGAAAATAGTTATGTTTACAAAATATTTTATGATGAGTTTCAAAATTGTAAAATAAGAAATATTATATTTCTTTAAAATTATGATCGTTCGTATCGTTATTATTTTTCGTTATCGTTTTATCAGATCGCGTCACCATCGCGCGTATTCGTTCGAATCGTCATTCGAACGAACACGTCGATGGTTTGGCTTTCTGATTCTTGTTTTCTACTGTTAAGTCATTATTTCAGAACGTTAAACTATCAGAATCATTCGTACAGATCGTCACCTATACGAATAACTCGTCGGTTTAGCATTCCGCAACAATAACCGTAAAGATTTTGTTTTGTTCCACCTCACATACGTTTATGTAAACTAATATCACATCAAGTATTTATGTTTCAACACTGTGTTGTCTGACTTGTTTCAGACTGTTAAACTCTAAGGTTTCAGTCAAATTCAGACAATCGTATAATAGTTTCATGCTAATCAAATGTATAAATAATCTAAACATAGTTTCTCGAAATGTGTACCTGTAATACTGTACATGTCTACTGTAGCGTTCACTGTTCCAGCACGCGTCCGGCACTGATGTTACAGTAATAAACTTAATCTTTCAATCAACGTTATGGATAATATGGTTAGCTCGCAATGACAAGGTCTTCAAAGGAGTTAATACACCATGGTTTAAAATGGTTGAGGAGGTGAAGGAGCTGTCTTTTTTGTGGATTACAAATCGTTCGCTGTCACACCCTGGGCTCTCGACGACCCGGACGCTGTGACCCGATTGGTTTCATGGATATGTGTCTTTCAGAGTTTATTATTGTTTTTCATATGTTTCAGCTGAAGCGTTGTTTCATAAATTTTATAATTTACAAATAATTCACATGCATAGATGTGAAAACTGTTTAGAAATTTTTTCTTGTCTATCTCCTCTATTAAATATTAATTGGCTTTTATTTTAAACTAAATATTAATGATTTTAAATAATTAAATTATACAAATAAATATCAAATAGATAAATATTGTTGCACTTCTGCCCTCATATCTTCTTTCATTTGCTCCCGCTCCTCCATAATTTCCTCTCTCATTTAGTCCGTCTCTTTCTTAATCTCCTCTCTCATATGTTCCTTCTGAGTGTCAACTTGAGATTGCAATTCATGTATTTGGGATCGTAATTCTCGCACCTTAAAATTTGTTAATACAAAAGTATTAATCTGTAACTAGAGGTGCTCAAATCGGTTAACCGATTGAAAACCGGTTTTGAAATAACCGAACCAGTTAACCGGTCAAAGGCTGGTAATCGGATTTTTCCAATAACTGGTTTGGTTAATAACCGATTTTTCAAACTCAAAAACTGAAACCGTATAATAACCGATACAGGTTAACCTAACCGGTTAACCTTCAAATAACCGATATTTTAGTGAGTTGGACCGGTTAACCGGTTATTAACCATTCACGTACACATGAAACACATTAAGACATAGACCTACATATACATAAGATTGCAAAATTTATTCTCTTAATGTTTCCGACAAATTTCCGACCAAACAACAACTGTTGTCGGAAATTGGACGCAATTATCAACATGTTACCAACCAAAAAAAATCACGTGTTTGAACCTAGTCGCAAATTTCCTACAAATAACCGGCAATCAAAGTTGTTTTGTTATTCGCACACCCACCCCACACCCCCTATACATCTCATATATGTCTATACGAAGCGTACAGGGAGACAATAATTGGGTGTCAGAATTTGTCAGTGCCAATGATTGGACTCCTATACTTGGCTCTATACGTGGCCTATCATTGGGTGTCAATGCCAATGATTGGACTCATGTACGAGGCGTACACTACAAGAAATTTAATCTGATACGACGCCCTTTTCCGACGACATGTCGTCGGCACAGCCTATCCCGACGACATGTCGTCGCCACCGCTTTAGGTTTTTTAGGTCGTCGGGAAAAGGTTTTTTAGGTCATTTTTCCCGACGACATGTCGTCGCGAAAGGTCATCACGAGAAGGTGATTTTATTTAATTATTAAAAAATTAAAAAATATATAAATCTTCTATGCCGACGACATGTTGTCGGCAAAAGTCATATTCAAAAAAAAATTCCTTTTTTTTGTATTTTCCAATTTATAGGAACAAAACATGCCCAAATAACATGTTATATTGATTAAATATATACTAAAACCTAACCTAACCAAACACAAAGTACAAATAATCAAACAAAACACAAAACATAAACCACCCAACAATATTTACAAAGTGTCAAATACACCCAAACAGTTACATAATCTAACTAAATGTTTTCCAAACTATCATAATATAATATTTAATGTTTCCAAATACATTAATCTTCATTCGAGTCGGTTGATGTGCCCTGTTTCTTTGATTTAAGTGCATCAATCTCATCTTGCATTCGTTTCATGTTTTCATTCATGAGACGAATGGTTTCTTGCATTTCAGACAACTGGGACTGCGAGTTTGACACATAAGAAACATCAGGGGCTACATTTCTAAGTCTTCTTCCAACATCCCTATTCCAACCACACCTATCACCTAACACACGTGACAAACACTCTTCTTCATCAATTTGTTCTGTCCCAGATTCTTTACGCATCTGAGCAGCTTCTTCCTCAATTCTTTCTTGTATTTAAATAGTACAATAAATACAAATTAGTTTTAAAAAAAACCGACAGCATAACTGCTATAAATTAGATAACCATCCTGTTAAATCTACAACAAAATTGCATAAACAAATCTCAACATAATGGCCAAAATGAGCCAAACAAGATTTAATTCACTAAGTTCACCTTAATGTGTTCAAGTCATTTTGACACAATCGAAACAATAACTTGCATATACTTCATTTGGCAAAACATATGCAAGAGTTTGTTTAAATGAGCCAAAATGATTCACATAATCTAAAACAACACACATAGTTTCTAAATTCTCTATCTACTTGCACAAACATGTGGAATGTAAGACACTTTAAATTTATCAATTTACTTGCAATATATTACTAAATGGTAACATGTGGAATGTAAGATACTTTAAATTTATCAATTTACTTGCACAAACATGTGGAATGTAAGATACTTTAAATTCTCTATCTACTTGCACAAACCCATGTTATGTTAATACAAACCCATGCACGTATTTGGTTCATGTCTCTCATACAAATATACACTTTATGTTATGTTACTTTATTGTAAAAAAGAAAAAGAAAATGGATCATATATACAAATATAAATATATATACACACATACACATACATACTTACAAAGATAACTCAATAGGCATCAAATAATGTACTTGAATTTAATTCACCCATTTGATGGGCCATCATATTAATTGATGGACCAACATATTAAGTAAAATGATGTTTTGAACCCAACCTTACAAAGCTAAACTAATGGCTGCAATGTAAAAAAAAAAAAAAAGAAGAGATGTTCCTTCACGTTAATTAACATCCAGCTGCAATAAATTCTACTTAATCATCATATGCATCCATAAAAAATCATCAAAAACATAACTCAAAATTCAACATTAATGTAGATTTTGTTTAAAAGTGCACAAATGTCATCTTCAGTGACAAAACAAAAAAAACACAAGTGCATTCAAAACAAAATTTAACACATACATACTTACAAAGATAAACACATACATATACATATATACAAATATATAAACATATACATACAAAATATACATTCATACGTCTTTGTAAAAAAAATAAACACAATCAAAAGTAAATTACCTTATAAACACGCTTCTAGACGAGGTCTCGTCGGGACAAATTTCTTATCTTAACAAAGTCACCCAAAATCATCTACATACAATAGATTTAAGCCTCAATTAGCACAAAAAAGAAAACCCCCAAATTTTCAAGATGATTTTTACTTGCATGGTTAAGAAGATGACTAGGAGGTAGAAACTTGTCTCCTTGTGCCTTCTAGCGGACCAAAATCAACCTTATTAGACGAAATCGCCTCTTGGGGGAGGTCACAGTCGCGATTTTGGGGAACCAAATGGGTGAAGAATGACTTTTGGGAGCTGCAGCTCTTTTTTTATGTCGTGAAGCCCTGTCCCGACGACATGTCGTCGGTACAAGGGACAATTAAAACGGCGCTGTTCAATTTAATGATCACCAAAAAAAATAAAATTAAAAACACCCTATCCTGATGACACGTCGTCCCGAGAGGATAATTCGAAAGCGGGAATGTTTTGGCAGGGCGCGCGCTTGTGTGGGAAAAACTCGGGTTTTACATTGGCCGACGACAAGTCGTCGGGAAAGCCAAGACTAAATTTTTTTTTCCGCTGCTTGTATCGGCGACATAAGTCGTCGTGGGTAATCATCTGTGCAGACGACATAAGTCGTCGGGAAAGGCTCCGACGGGTCAGGTTAAGTTTCTTGTAGTGGTATAGATCTATACGCGAGGTTATACGTCGAGTATAAACCTATACGAGACGTACAGGGTTAGTAAGGGTGTTAAAATAAAAAAGTTGATGTGTGAATACACAGCCCCTATTGTTTATTGTTATGCACACCAAAACACAAAAGTATGTATAGGCACATTAATCTTCATTTTCTAAGGTGATCTTCCATGCATCAACAAAAGATCACAAACAAAGATGATGATTTCGAAACCACCTAAAAGATGAGGATAGGCCACTATTTTCACTGGCTACGTTCCTTTAAATTTTAAAAAATTGAAAATAAAACGAAACATTTATCGCAATGGTAGTACCAATGAAAAAAATTAAAAAATATGTCCTCGAGGTAACACTTGTTTTTTACTTGTGCCGTAACTTTAAACTTGTTTTTAGATTTTACGGGAAGTTAAGCATGCAATTGACGAAATCAATGACAGATTGTGTTTGTACGTAGAATTGAAGACATCAATTTTACAACATAAACAAAATGTGCTTTTTAACATAACATTAATCAACTTATAAAGTTACACATATACTTATTAATTAATTAAATGCTCTGAACTTTTGATCAATACTTATTTTAGTAAACATATTTACTTATCATGGAGATTCTCTTGAACAAAACCTGTAATATAATTAATGCGTGTGGTATAAATATAAATGCTAATTTATAATTTTTTGTTCTATATTTATAGAAAATTGTCTTTGACATTTGGGTAAATCAAATAAGTTTATAGAATCAAATAATATATCATATATATTTTTGGAACAACCGGATCGGATGACACGAGCATGATATGAATGCGTAGCACGTAACAATATTTAAGTTTCAAACAAGTTAAACTCTTCACTAACATTGGATCACACGAACACCTAACCATTGAGTAGCACGAAAACCCATTATGCACGTGACACACGTGGATAGAATAACTTATTCTTCCAATACATCAAGAATTCTCTATGTATATCTTACACGTATGAATCATGTGACATGAAATTAAAAATATAATAATATTAAATTCAAAGTCGAGACATCACATGAACCTTTTCCTTGTTATGATGTTTATCTTCGAGATATCGATTTTGATCCAAGTTTTTTGGTGTGTTTTTGGAGATCTTAAGAGTTTTTGCCACTTTTCTAAGCTCCATTTTCAGTATTTTACCGGTTCCGGTTTTTGGAAGGTCGTTGACAAACTCCACCTTCTTTGGAACCATAAACTTTGGTAGGTTTTTCATGCAATATGCCAAGATTTCGGTTTCGGTTACATGTTCGGCTGTCTTTCTTAAAACAACGAAAGCACAAGGACTTTCACCCCACCTCGGATGAGGCATGGCCACCACCGCGGCTTCAAGTATCGCGGGGTGTTTGAATAAAACTGACTCGAGTTCGACACTGCTTATATTTTCACCGCCCGAGATGATCACATCTTTCGATCTGTCTTTGATTTCTAGGTATCCGTCTGGATGGATGACTCCAACATCGCCGGTTAATAGCCATCCGTTTTGAAAAGCCTTCGCGGTCTCCTTCTCATCTTTGAAGTAACCTTTCATGATGCTACTTCCACGGATTACTATCTCGCCCATGGTCTTCCCATCGTGCGGGACACCCTCCATTGTTTTCTTATTCTTTACATCTACATCGGCGAGTGTGAGTATGCTTACACCTTGACAAGCCTTCAATCTGGCTTGTTCATCTCTAGGTAGTTGATTCCATCTAGACTGCCACTCACACACGAGTGCAGGCCCAGTGGCCTCTGTGAGGCCATACGCATGTGTTATGTGAAATCCAAGGTCTTCCATTTTCTCTAAAAGGGCCGCTGGTGGAGGCGACCCTCCAGTGAGTATGTTGACCTTGGAGGTCATTTCACAACGCTCATGTTGTTTGGCCTCTAAAAAGAGGTTGATTACCACAGGTGCACAACACATGTGAGTCACCTTGTGGTTAAAAATACTTTTGTACATTTCACCTGCGGTTGTGTTGCGTATGCAAACATTTGTGCCACCTCTAGCTGCAACACCCCATGTAAACGTCCAACCATTGCAATGGAACATCGGTAGCGACCACAAGTACACCGGCTCGGTACCCATCTCCCACCCCTGAATCAAGCTCATGGTGCTTAGAAATGCACCACGATGGCTATAGACCACACCTTTCGGTTCAGAGGTTGTTCCAGATGTGTAATTTAGAGCTATCGCGTCCCACTCATCTTCAAGATCTTCACCTAGGTACCTCGGATCACCGTTATGGACAAGTTGTTCGTACTCCAACTTTCCAAGACGGACCCCAGTGGGCTTGTTAATGTCATCTATGACAATCACCAAGGGCATATGGTACTGGTCAGAAGATCCATGTTTCGAACCTGTCACAAGCAACCGCAGTGCCTCGGATGCTATGGTTACATACTCATAGTCGACGAAGAAGATCTTGGCTTCGGAATGGCGGAGAATGGTGGCTATGTTTTTAGCGTCTAGCCTTATGTTCATCGCATTAAGCACGGCTCCAGCCATCGGCACGGCGAAATGCATCTCGTACAATGCAGGTATGTTTGGTGCAAGAACCGAAACCTAGTAAATTAATCAAATTCAACATCAAAAACCATCTACTTATACTTCACAACTACTAATACTTAAAAAAAAATGGTTTCTTTTAAACCCTGATCGACATCTTACAAAATACTTTGCAACTTCAGATGTAGTAAAAAACATTAAACAAAATTTTTTTGACTTTACTTAATAATTAAAGTATTCTTACAGACATTTAACTTGAATTATTACTCTATCATTCCACTAAATTCTGCAACAAAATCAGGCTAATGCCTTTATATTCAAAATAAAACTGTATTAGCTGAAGTTGTATTAGATATAATGCAATTTTTTTTATTACATAACAAAACTTTTTTCTTCCAAATGTTACATTTTTAGATGCAACTTTTTTAAAAAAGTTGGATTATGGGCTAATGCAATCTGTTTACAACCTTTTGTGATAAAAAAATGTTGCATTAAACTTGTTTTTTAGTAGTCATATTTACTTTAATGTATGTTTGTATGATTGAATATACAAACTAAAAAGCTTACAACATCATTCTTGACAACATTAAGCGAGCGGAGAGAGTGGGCGAGACGACAGCATCGCTGATAAGTTTGGGTCCAAGTGAACCGGACTCCATCGCATATGACGGAATTACGATTCGAATAGATCATGGAGGCTCTTTTAACGAATGTCAATGGTGTGAGTGGAACATAGTTTGCTGGGCCTTTTTCAATTCTATCCATGACTAATGAAGACGACACACTATGTAATTTTATGTCCGAGAGAGAGAGAAGTAGATAATGTAATATGGTATATATGAACGAAATGTAGTAGCTAGTGAGAAGGGTGTATAAATATTGGTACATATGGACCACGTTCTTTGCGAGTCTATTTGTTTATTGATATTTTATTGATTTTAATCGATACTATTTATTTGGGTCGTGGTGTTGGAACTTGGGTGGCGGATTCCGTTGACATTACAAATAAAAGCTTTGATTTTTTTTATTTCTTTTTTGTATAATTTAGTTTGAAATTTTCCAGAAGATTTCCCACGTTGATCGAACAAAATTCCATATATTCAGCCGAATAATCTGCCTTGTAATTAATTTTTGCATCGTACGATTACTTGAAGGGTTATGCTAAATATACACCCCTTTGTATTTTTTTTACTTGTCGTACCCCCTCCTAGTTTTTTAAATATATACAAGTAAACCTTATGTTTTTAATTAACTAAAAAGATCCATAAACCTTTAAACAAAAACGTGAGGGACTGTTTTTACAAAACTCAAACATCACGGAATCATTATCATCATCAATTCATCTTTTAAAAATCAAATAAATACGAAATCTAAGCCTAAATAAGCATAGTCGAACTCAAACTCAAACTGAAAGTCTATTAAAACGAGCATAAAACTCAAAATTAATTGAACCCAAACAATTTTTAAACCTCTGCGAAACTCTCTGCGTAAACAAAAGCTATTCACAATCTCAAACAAATCAAGAAAAAGGCATGTAAGAACCCGGCGGTTCGACTTCGGTTCATCAAGCAACGAACATGAATTAGTTGGCTAAGGTAGGTGTTTCATATACAATTACACTCGTTTTTGTTCGAGGAATGAAAGCCCTATGTTTGTAACAACAATCGGGTCTCAGTTCAATCGAATTTGAACAAAGAGGAACTAGGGTTCATACAATTAAATCTGATTTTGGATGAATTTAATTTTATATTTTGTATAGGGTATGACAAGTAAGAGGGGATACATTTAGTAGAATTTAAAGTAAAAATAATATTTGGTGTATTTTGGTTGTGTTATATAGTTGAAGGGTTGATTTTAACAAATTTATATTTAATATTTTAGGAGAGGGGGTATGACAAGTTCAAAAGAGGGGTACATTTAGCCACACCCTTACTTGAAATATCATAAAAATATCTTAGATATTTGATCTTTTCAATGTAACACAAATCTCACTATTGTTGAGTATTATATTAAAAAACTGTAGAGAATATCGAGAAAAACAAACATGATTTATCACCGGATGAATTGAAAGTCGTTGATCATACTTTCAGATCAAACTATTCATCGTTCACCCAAATGTTTGACCGGATAAAATTTAATTAGAAAATCAAAGAACTAGTATGAATTGAAATGCTTGTGGAATGAACCAGTAAACGATCGATCAAACTTCAATTTGGACATGTTTCTGAAAACTGCCTCCAGGCAGTTTTCAAGGTTTCTTCTTCACAAATTTGCCACTAAACTTATAAAGCAAGTTTTTTCTTCTGCTCATTGGACCCAGCCAGGAGTTGCCACCTCTTGGAACCCTATTGAATTATAAAACCTTAAACAATCGTTTAACACATACTCAACTTGTTTAATGAATTTCGTGATTCATAATAATCGATAAAATTAATCCAGTTATAATAAAATATCAAACAAAAACAGCCATTAGTTTAATTGCAACAGAAAGTCACAAGAGTGATATTTAAGAGTGTTTGCTACGATTCTTGAAGTAGAGCCAAAAGGAACTCTAATTTTCTTGAAATTGAAGATAAGCAATTGTTTGTAACATCATTTGTAGTTGATGGAATCCCTTGGTAAACTTCCTTATGTGAGAAGTTGTCGAGTACAACAACTTTATGTGTGAAATTAATCCCTAAATTTGATAATAATATGTACCTAATCTTAAATTACCAATAATTTAAGACTCAATTTTAACATAGTTTTTCTTTTTCTGTATTTCATTTTACAAAATGAGAGAAAACCTGTTATATTATAATATATAACGATGGACACGACCCGCGCTTCGCGGCGGGACGAGTTGATTTTTAATGAAATTTTCCGTTATTCAGATTACATTTTTATAATATCATCTTAGGGATATAAAATATTTATCTTTCTTATTAATTTGACAAAGAAAATTGGTTAAATATGAGTTAATTAGGTGAAGGTAAAACTAATTAAAAAAATATAAAATATAGTCAGAGTGATATCGTCTAATGCTTTGCGTTTACAAATCTCGTTACTTGTGTTGTGTTGGTCACACTAACATAGTTAAATACATAAAAGAAATATATAAAATTACATTGATTTGGTTATGATGATCGATAGATATATAAAAGTTATAAATGGTATCGATGCTCTTTAGTTGTTGTAGCGGGACAATTTTAAACCTTAGAAACTTGAGGGGTTAAAGTGATATTTTACACGTTAAGGGATGGGTTGTGGAAATCTTTTACCAAAAAAAATGGAACGAATAAAAAAATAAAAGTGATATTTTAAACGGTATCGATGCTCTTTAGTTGTAGCGTCGATGACAATGCCTCTGATTTGTTCGGGAAAAAATAAAAGGCAAGTAGCCTCGAACCTGGGTGAGATAATAATTTTTTTTAAATCAACGAATAAAACTGTAAAAGAAAAATCTAAATATATATTAGAAGGGGTATTTTGTTACTGTAACATTTTGTGTTTACTATACTGGAAAGCTAAGATAAAACAATAATGCAAATAGTGCCTATAGAGATTTGAACCAACGACCCAAAATTTTAATTCACATGCTTTAACCACTGCACCAAATAAACATTTGAAATCTTGAGAATGAAACCATTTGTATTTAACATGAAATTATCACTAATAAAAAAATAAAGTAAACGTAGCCAAGAGTCGAACTTGCGCCTCCAATATAGTTTGCGTTCGATCTAATTACCACTGCTCTGTATGAGCCTTAGATATCGTGAGAGTAAAAATAATAGTATTTAATATGGAAGATGTCGGTGGTAAAAACCACCGACATTCCTTTCTAAGATATATAATAGTAAATAAGTAACTAAAGAGAAATATATCAATCTATGATTCAATTTTAACATGTTTTTCTTATAGTTTTGTCTAATTAATTGAGAAAAAAAAAACATGTCTATCTTCTAATATTTTTCCACTCTTATTTTCCTTACATTTCTATGTTATTAAATAATAATGATATTAAATTTTTTTTGAATACTTATATAAATTTAAATATATAATAAAAATTTAATATTAAAAGAAAATATTTTAATTTCAAAATTTTGTTTATTTATTAAATTGTTTAATCAATTTTTAAGTTTTAATTGTCCATTATTAATTACTGTATAAGATTTTTAAATAACACGTGATATATTGGTTTTCTTTAACTTTTTTTTGAACGGCAGTTAAACTGTCTCGTCGTGCTACCTTCAGTTATCCTGGCGATTGATAGCCAAGATCGATTCCTCGATCTCCGACCTGAGACACGTGTGCCCCCAGATGCGCGGGAACCGGATGGAATCCGTAAACCCTCGCCCCCCATTAGGTTCGAACCTGGGATTAAAGCCCTGATTCGTCCCTTCACCTGGATATCCATTAAATTGCTCCCAACAAGGTTTTCTTTAACTACCACGCAATAATGTAAATATCTTTTGATACTCCATATTTCATCTTTAAATATTCAGCAAAGTAGCCCCTAATGGTTACGTTTTAGTCATTTCTTTTTAGGGACCAGAGTTCAAGTCTCACTGGTGACACTTTAATGGATGGCAGGTAAGAGAAGGAATCTTAGGCTTAATATCGAGTTTTAAACCAATGGGGAGAGAGGGTTTACCTATTCAATGGGTTCCCGCGCATCAGGGGGTACGGTCTCACGAGGCATTGATATAGATAGTTGATGATGATTAAGATATAGTAACACTGATAAGAAAACATAATTCTACTTTTAAATTTATGCTACAACTTAATTTAAAAAAAGAGTTTAAATCCTTTATTTGAAAGATAAAGAATAGACGGTTACTATCTTAACAGGATTTTGCTTCTTAGGTTTGGGAATTACTGAATTAGTATGGTTTAGTTTAGTTACACTTGCACCCTAAAACTTATGACTTAAATATAACTATGGTCCTTCTATCCTTAAATAGAGTCATCTTTATTTTATTAAATTGGTATGATCAAACAGGACATTTAAGTTTGTAAAATATTTTAAACTAGTGCGATATGACCCGCGCTTCGCAGCGGGACGTGAGTCAAATTTTTGATAAATGATAGTATATAAAAGTTTAACATTTAAAAGTAAAATCATGTAATATTTAAAGAATAAATTGCATAAAAGAAACTGTAACTACAAACAAAAATATTTTTATTGATTGTAGATTATCAAATTTTTTTATCCATATTTATTATCTTGTTAAAGCAGAACTAAAAAAACTTTACTTCATAAAGTAAAGAAAATTTTGGTGGCCTAAAATCATTGAAATAAGACAAAAAAATTGTTGATCTTAATTGCTAAAGACAAAAAAATTTGTGAATATATCAATGGTCTCTAAATTTACTATAATGTATTCCCAATGATAATGACAGAAAGGTTTTTACTTGGTATATTGATCACGTTTGTTTATCTAAATTGTCAATTTTTTTATGTTAGATTAATTGAAGAGAAAATGATGGTATATATGTTGTAAAACACGTATAGATTTGAAAAGATGTACACACAAAAGACAAAACTATTTCCTTGAAAATATTATCTTAATGAATATACAGCTGATTACAAATTACCCGTAACTCATATACTCAATTTCAACTCATTTTTTTTGAATTACTACATGTAAATTGTATTACATTCAACACAAAACTCAGGCATTGTTTCTTTGCTCTTTAATAAATAACATATTATATTATATTAGAAACTAATGCAGACAACACATGATGTATCGTTCCTACTCAAGTTCCCACAGGTTTCTTAATAGAATCAAGAAATGACTCTTACTTACAAAGCAAATCCCTAGACCTGTATTATTATCTGGTCCTACCATCTTTAAAAAATCTACACAAAAACTTATTCCTTCAAGCATCATAGCAACCTGGTTCAAGCAAATACTTTGATTATTAATTGCTTTTTCATATAATAACACAATTGTAACTCAAATACCTTAAAAAACACTGAGGATGTTATATAAATGATATATTGCATTAACTTTACATTAAAATCAAAGATATGTGTGTAGCAAAAGTTAAATGCATGGAATCAACAGAACTCCAAAGTCAATTGGTATCATAAAACATATATATTTACCTAAACAGTATGTTGCGCTGTCTAGAGAGTAATTAAAGACTACAAATGAGAAATTTTCGTTTTTATTAAGACATAACAAACAAACAACTTACACAGTATATTCTCACTTTTTAGTAGGATATGGGAGAGAAGGATGGACACAAACCTTACCGGCTTACCCCCATCCCAGCTGCGATAGAGAGGCTGCTCCGAAAGAGTCCCCGGCCCAAACTTATCGTTTGAAGTTAATCATATCAACACTTTTAACATTATTTTCACAAAATAAGTAAAATAACGTTAAAATTAGTGCAATTTTACTTTTGTCCCTTGAGGTCCACACATATAAGCATTATAAGTGTGAACCGCAAATAAGGCGTTTTTTTTATTAAGACATATATACATTTTATTAAGACATAGTGCGCAATTAAATGCTAAATTGCATCAAGTGTCAGACTATTAAGCAACCACAAATAAAAAGTGTCCATAGAAATAAAAGAAAAAAATAGACGCAAAAGTGTCGATTTTTATATAAAAATAGAGATGTTAGACTTCGTCCAGCGGTCACCCCGCCCTCCCAGCGGGGATGTTTCATTCGGCGGGCATCCGCGGGAACACCGCCACCCCCTTCAGCGGCTCCCGCCCAACCACCTTCCACGGCTCCCGCTCCCCGCTGCCACTCTCGCTTTCTAATTGGTGCCAACCCCCTTTCTCTCTTTCTGATTGGTGCCAAGATAATAGTGGGGAATGGTTTTCAGTGGGGTGACCACTGTGGGGTTTAAGGTTTTCAGTGGGGTGATGACATGGCATGAAATTTCGGTGGGGGAGGATTTTCAGTGGGGTGACCGCTGTGGATAGTCTTATATAAAATAGAGATGTGCCTGATCGTTAGCAGCAGGGTTTTTCCCATGAGTGGAATCTTCTCTCTAAGCCCAAGGTCTCAAACACCAAAATATCTAAAAGAAAAAAAAATTACCAAATGCCATCCGTAAGATTAATAGTTTGTTGGAAGCAAACAAATTATTAGCTTGATTCGTAATAACAAAAGTTAATACACAAAGCCAATGGGTTGAAATCACCACCTTTAGGTGTATCTTAAACCAACTTTTGAACACCAATGGTGATTAAAAAGAGAAAAAAGGTACATCACACATATATATATTAATCTCGTTAATTGGTTCCTATCTTCTAACATAAATTCATCATCATTAGTAAAAAATAGGGATGTATATTGCACTAAAAGGCTAAAAGCATTATCACTTAGAAAGGAATTGACAGGTTGTATGTAGCAACAATGAGGAATGTTATCCCAATTCAATTTGATCAAAAAATATTTGTGGCATTATCACTAACCTGTATTTCTTTTTATGAAACCTATACATTTTTTTTTCGCTCTCTGAGAAGTTAGATCTGCTTGCTATGAAGATTACACAATCCGTGTGGCTTAGATACTACGTTATGAATTTGTACAGATATATATTAGTTGAAATGATGGACATAGCATCTAATCACGCCACAAACATTTGCAGCCACTGGTAATATTAAGGATGTTTGCTTTTTTGCTTTCTAGAAACATGTTGAGTATATATATATATATATATATGCAAGTTTGGCATATGATCATTAAGTTTAGTTTTTGTGAATTCATTAGTTTTGAGTACCTAATGAACCAGTAGATTATAACATGGCACTGGCAGAGACTCGGCACTGGCAGAGACTCATGTTAGTAACAGGAGGTTTAGACCCATAAATTCATAATCACAATTCACAACACAAAAACTTACAAAGCATCAATATCATGGTTCTTAATTTCAATCTATAATTATGCCTCCAAACAATAAGAATTTACGCTGATGAAATTTCATTATATATATTTATTATTTAGAGCAATTTAAATTGCTAATTTTTGTTTAATTTTCTTAAGCAAAATAGCAACATATATGTAATCCAAAATTTTATAATTCTTTTAGGATTTCAATTTTTAAGTTGTATTGAGGTTTTATTGTGGTGAAGTGTAACAAATCATATTTCAAGAAATTACCATGGTGGTCACAGTTCTCTTTGTATCATCTCCATGAATGTAAAAAAACCCTAATCCCTAATTCTCTCTATCAACACAACCGGAATCCAGAAAAAATAAAAATCACACATTAAAACTAAACATTATAGTGAAGTCCAACTTCAATGAGCATGTGAACCTATAGATGAAAAAAGCCCTAACTTTAATTTTAAACGAAGCATAAAACCCGAATCAGATTTGTTACCTGACGAAAGTGAGACCCAACTATTGGGTTTCGTAAATTTAAGGGCACCACAGGAACTGTCGTCGGATCCGTTTCCAGAGACATGAGAACTGGAATCCATGTACCAAATGGGTTCGTTGGGAAGAAAAGGATGTAGATGGTGTATGAAGTATGAAGTATGTAAATAGTTGGGAGGAAATACGCATCACTGATTGTAGCAGAGGTATGACACATGTAGCAGGAAAAGATGGGAATATGTAGACAAAGGAGAAGGAGAAGGAAAAGCTTTAGAAAGCAGCAAGAATGAGAAAGGAAAACCTAGAAACATATGTTTTGAAAGAAGAAGTTTAGAGGAAAGGTTAGAGGACTTGCACATTACGCAAAAATAGATGTACAAAAGGAACAGTAATTTCCTCTTACAACCAAAAGTTTGGTTTTTAATATATATAATAACTAAATATGTTAAAAGCTTTAGATTTTATTCATTGATATAAATAATGGTGACTTATAAAATTAAAATAGGAATTCTTCGTAAATCTATTTATTCAAATTGAAATACAAATAATTGCATACGATTAAATTGTTTTTGTTGTATTTTTATCATGTCTTGTTTGTTTTAGGTATTCACCTTTAGATACAATAAATACTAGTGAATAATTATAATAACTTTTTTAAATTTATTATTCATGATTTTTTATTTAACGTTGGATTATATAGAAAAAAAACATTTATATTTTCGTGAATAAGAAAATAGAACGTGGGAACCTCAAGTCTCGAACCCAGGACGTGAAGCTTTTATTAATCCATTTTAGTTACATAAGCTTTGTTTTATACATTTTGTATTACAAGTGTTTGCGTTTTTTAATCAGATTTTAGGTTTTCCCAGTTCGGGTTAATCAACTTTTTGATGTTAAAAATGAATTTGAAAACCAGATTATTTAAGTTATTTACATTCGATTTTCTATGATCGAACTCATTGGGTCGTTCTCGTTTTCTTCTATTTTTGGAACGTCCAAAATAATTTCATAACAACTAGCAAAGACACAAAGAGAACAGGACACAACAAGAAGTGAATTTTGGCATTTTGCAACTACTCTACCAAATAAATTTTATTTTCTATTTTCATTCACCAATTAACAATTAACAAATGATAAAAAAAAACATGTTTTAACTGGTATTTGTTTTTTTTTTTTAAATAAGGAAAAACAGCTATTTGGCTTGTGAAAATCAATGTTCTTACATGAAGTATAGAATATAAACCCAAATAGACACACGATCGAACATAATGACATGTGATATATATATATATATATATATATATATATATATAGGGGAATGATCAAATGTTAACCCTTCCTTATTGCGATAATCGCATAACCCTAACACTTTTTTGCGTTTTTTGCCCGAATCTTTTTTTTCATGGTTTTTATTATACATAAATAAAGGGTTTCTTTTTTGTGTTTTTGCTAATTCATCATCGTTTAAAAATTATTTACAAGTGTAAGTAAGTGTAACGACTTACACTTACTTACATCACACATCTGATGTAAGTGTGATGTAAGTAACGTAAGTCATTACACTTACTTACACTTGTAAATAATTTCTAAACGGTGATGAATTAGCAAAAATACAAAAAAGAAACCCCCTATTTATGTATAATAAAGACCATGCAAAAAAAACAAAGATTCGGGCAAAAAACGCAAAAAAGTGCTAGGGTTATGCGGTTGTCGCAATAAAGAAGTGTTAACAAAGGAACCATCCCCTATATATATATATATATATACATGCATGCATGCATACATACATACATACATACATATATATGTTTTGAATCCTTTGAAAACCTGATCTTAAAGAGAAAAACCCTTAAACCCTACGTGGGCCGTTATATCAAACTTATTTTAGATTTTAATTAATTAAATAAAAAAACATGTGGTACACAATTTAAGTTAAGTATTTTAATGGGGTTTTTGAGAAGAAAATACATGTTTTATTCTTTAAGGGATATAAGCGACTTTTTTTTTCTCACACTCTCTCCTCTATCTTCATTAATTAAATCAGATTCTCTCTTCTCTTCTCTCTCCTCTCTCCTCACTCCTCAATAATTAATTCAGATTTTCTTTCATCTCTCCTCTCTTTTTTTATTTATGTTTGACTAACACAATAAAAAAAATAATTTTTTTAAAGAAAAACAAAAAATATACGCATATGTATCAAATAAAAAAAAATAAACATCAAATTAAACAAAACACCAAAAACTTCATATGTGTAGGTGTAATATTTTATAAATATTAAATATATAAAATATACACATGTGTATATTTCGAGTAAAGTGTACTTTTTGTATTAAAACTTGTACATTTTTATTTATACGCATGTGTAATTTTTTATATCTTTTTGTAAAAATATTTTTTTTATTTTATATAAAAAATATACATTTTTTTTGTTTTGAAATTTTAAAAAATATTTTTTAAATGGATGGATAGAGAAGAGACAGATGAAAGAGAAATTTGATATTAATAAATTATTATATATATTGGTGATTTTAAATTAGAGAGAAAGAGATAAATTATTTTATTTATAAGTGAGTGGTTAAATATTATTATACCCTTTTCATATTAATAAATTAGAAAGAAAAAAAAAGTTGATCTAACGGTTGAGATAGGGTTTAAGGGTTTTCTCTTTAAGATCGAGTTTTCATTTGATTTAAATCCTATATATATATATATATATATATATATAGAACGACTTGATAGAGAAGATGTTAAATAATAGTTTGTTTGTTACGTTGATCGATTTCTAAGATTTCATTTAAATATGTATATGAATCATATATCAATGAATGTATAGATTAGTTAAAACCTGTGCAGTAAAAATATTATTGATTCCTGACATGATTCCTGTGAGCAGATCTGACTGAGTTTCCGTTTAAGCCTTAAGGTGTATGGAAGGATGAATTATGGAGAGACTCTAGAAAAGAGTCACGAGTTCATAAGGTTAGAAAATCGTGAGTGATGTTGAGCAACCATGATTATTAGCCTCGGGTAAGGATCCGTTGTTAACCCAAGTTAATTGAGGTAACCCATTAACCCTGGCAAAAAACATTTAAATCTTCGAAATTTTTTTTTCATGGTCTTTTTTATACAAAAATAGAGGGGGCTCATTTTTTATATATGTTCGCAGTGTAACGCAAACTTACACTTCGTTTAACTTATAAACGCTTGTGAATTAGCAAAAACTTAAAAAAAGAGCCTTCTCTATTTTTGTATAAAAAAGACCATGAAAAAAATTTCGAATATTTGAGCGTTCTTTGCCAGGGTTAATGGGTTACTTCAATTAAGGTGAGTTATTATATGATCTCTTCCCTATTAGCCTTAATCTCCCTTTTATATGCATCAAAGGAGAAATTCTAATAAATTATGATAAATAAGGATAATGTAAAGGCTAATAAAGGCTGATGCTCACCAAACTTCAATTTTGTCTAAGTACCAGACACTGCAAAGACAAACAGCCTTCGGAAGGAAGGAGTTACTCTTCGGAAGTATCATTGCTTCCGAAGGGTAACTCACTCCTGCTGAAAGCTATACAAGACAAATTACTTCGGAAGGCCAACACTTAATAAAGATAAAGCTTCAGAGCTTCCGAAGACAATAAAGCTTCTGAAGATCAAAGGCTTCCGAAGATTCTCCTCTGCAACTTCCGAAGACAAAGACTTCCGAGGATAATCCTCTGACAAAGACTGTAGCTGATTACTTTCATATTACAAAAGGAACTGACACAAGATATGCTGGTCTGAGTAAAAACAAAGATAACATACCGATAGTCAGACACAACACCGTACTTCCCTTCCTCAGCATTAAATGCAAAAGATCATCTGAAGCCTTGAAGATCAATAACATTAAATGCCTTTTGTATTTAGCTAGTCTTTTGTAAAGTCAATGTCTATGTTTGTAATGATTGTAATTGAGTATCTTAGCCTGTTAAGACACTTTACATAGTAGAATAAACTTTACTTTATGTATTTTGTAGTATACCCAACTTGTATTCCTACGTGTATACGGTTGTAGCCTTAGCTATATAACCTCTCATTGTAAACATGTTTAGGTGCTTGTGTGTTCTGCTTGTAACACTTGTAATACTTTGAGAGAAATATATCTTTGAGCTTGAAATTTATTCCAGTGTTCTTATTGTTATTCAAAGATTATTTGTTCACCATTGAGTGCTTGAGAGATCCTTCTAACAGATTTTTCGTATCTATTAGATTGTAAGAGAGAAATACTTGTGAAGTGTTGTTTGAAGTAAACAACCCGATCCAACAAGTGGTATCAAAGCTTTGGATCTTGAACTTAAGTGATTAACCATCCTTAAGTTACCAGTTCTATTTCTTCTAAAATCTCACTGCTTCAAAGCTCATATTCTGTTTGTTTGTTCAAATGGCTGCACTTAACAAACATGATACATAAAATGGTACTCTCAACAAGCCACCAATGTTCACTCCAGAAGACTATGAAACTTGGAAAGTTAGGATGGAGGGATTCATCAGAAACCAGGACTTCAAACTCTGGAAGTCAGTTCTTGAAGGGCCTTTCATTCCAACTGTTCCTGCTGCTGGCGCTGGTGGAGTACATGTGCCAAAAGATCTAGCTCTCTATTCAGATGAAGACTACAAGAGAATGGAGGTGGACTCAAAAGCTTTATGGCTCATCCAGATGGCCATCCCTAACTCAATCATACATGCATTCAAGAAATGCAAATCTGCTCAAGAGTTGTGGAATTCTCTACAACAAATGTATGAAGGATCAGAAGATGTTAAAGAAAATAAAAAGGACATGCTGAAACAGAAGTTCGAAAACTTCTGTCAACAAAACAATGAGAAGATGACTTCTCAATATCTCAGGTATGTTCAGCTTGTTGATGAGTTAGTAGACGCAGGTGTCAAAATGGAAAACCAGGATGTGATCAGAAAGTTTCTTAGATCACTTCCTCAAGCTTGGAACATATACTCTATGGCCATCCGGAGGACAGAAAATCTAAGGACTCTAAAGGTAAGTGAACTGTTTGGTATACTCAGTGCTTATCAGATGGAAATAGATGCCCAGGAACCTAAACCCACCCATGTAACTCCTGGTTCAGCATCACTCTATGCACCCATCAACAATTCTCCTTATCAGAGCTATCAACCTATTTACCACCCTACCTCCACACCCAATGTCACTTTTCCTGAAACACTAACTCCATCAACCACACACACAAATCCTTTTTCCAACCCAACTTCACTTTTAACCTCTGGATAAGGAGCTTTCATGGCTAAGGAAACCAACTACTTTCACCTGTGCCAGGAAGACTTAGATGGCATTCCTGTAGATGATCTTGAGGAGATGGACATCAACTACCAGATGGCCATGATCTCCTATAGAGCAAAGAAGTTCTACCAAAGAACTGGCAGGCAGTTCAAAAAGCACAATATGAAGACTGGGTTTGGTCTTGACAAGTCCAAGCTCAAATGCTTCAACTGCCAACAGTTAGGGCACTTTGCTAGGGACTGCAAGTCCACAGGCACTCAGCCTTCAACCTCTGGGCAACCACATCAAAGACCATCAAGTTCAACAAACAGTGCAAACATTGCAGAGCAAGACTTTGCAGATTGGAGCTTCCAAGCTGAAGATCCTTCCATCTCCAACAGTGCTCTGATGGAAAATGATTCAACTTCTTCATTCAAGGTAACTGAGGATATGTGCACACCTGAATGTTTAGAGACGTTTAATGTTTTTAAAAGAATAAATTCTCAACTATGTAATGAACTTGAGTCATTACAAGTAGTCAAGGCAAATTTATTTGAATCAGAAAGAAATTACAAAGAAAAGATAGAAGAAATAGAAAAGACCATTTCTAGCTTAAAACATGAAGACACTAACAAACAGTGTCAAATTAACACTCTTTTAGAAAGACTAACCACTGCCAAGACTGAACTTGTATTGGCTGAGTCTTATAGAGACAGATTTTTAAGCCAAGGTGAAAAGTATGAAAAACTTTTCAAAATGAGCAGCACAACTGAACTGGTGAAAAAGAAGGGGGTTGGTTTGGGTTATAACAAAGTAGAGCCTCCATCTGCCTACACTCCCATAGTGGAGATTAGGTGTAAACCAGTAGTTGACCTTGTGTATGATGATGAATTGGACATACACAAGGTGCCCTAAACTGATAATCTCTCTGATCTAAACCCAAGTAACTCAACATGCTCAGATGAGGATGATATTCCAACAAACTTAGAAACAGAAAAACCAGCTTTGAAAATGAATAAAAGAACTAAGAAAACTAAGAAACATCAATCAGTTTTTGTCAAAGCTAAGAACATTCAAAATGGGGATACCTCCTCAGATGACTATGCTACTTGTCCATCAGACTAGTCCAAAAGGGGTAGGTCAAAAGAGAGAAAGGCCAGTTTTTCAGGAAAACAGGTAAATCTTCCAGCCAACAAGTATGTTGGACATCCAAACCATCATCTCCTGTGAATCAAAGCTCAACTTCCTTCAACAAAAATCAGCATTAACAATTCCCAAACAATCAGACTGTATGTTTGATGTGTGGTGATAAAAATCACTTTGCTGTTGATTGTTTCTATAATCCAAGAAGCAGAATGTTTTTCTGAGAAACAAGGAAGATGAAGAAAGGAGAGTTGGAGCAAGTCATCTGTTTCTTTGGAAGAACCAGGAAGAAACTCAAGAAAGAAAGTATCAGAAACAAGTACTTTTGATAGTCGAAAGAAACAAGACAAGAAGGGTTTCGGAAAGAAAGTATCGGAAGCAAGCACTTCTGATAATCAGAATAAGAAGGCTTCCAAAGAGAATGTTTCGTAAGATCAGGAAAGAAAGGCTTCCGAAGGAAAGAGAACATCAGAAGCACATGCAAAGAAGGCTTCCTACAAATCAAAGAAATCTTTTCCCTTCGGAAGAAGAAGAACTTCAGAAGTGAAGCCCAACTGGTCAGCAAAAACCAAATCATCAGAAGGAAAGACAAAAGGTGATTCCGATGACTGTCAAAAAGAAGCAAACTCTTCTGACAACCTCAAAAGTCAAACAGATTTGGAAGAAAAAGGAAATAGCTGAACCATCTGTTCAACCACCAGTCCTACCAACAACAAGCACATCATTTGTCCCAACTAAGATGATGTCAAAGAAATTTACTTACATTGATGATAATGGAAAACCCAAGACCACATGGGCTTGGGTTCCCATCAGAAACTAATTCACTTCTGGTCATGTGCAGAGGCAGTAGGAATCAAAGAGCAACTTATGGATTGTTGACAGTGGCTGCTCTAGGCACATGACAGGAAACAAGACTCACCTGCACAAATATGAACCATTCTTTGGAGTGTCTGTTGTATTTGGAAGTGATCCAGTGGGGGGTTACATCACAGGTAGGGGCACAATCACAAATGGTAAGGTAAGCTTTGTGAATGTGCATTTTGTAAAGGAACTAAATTACAATTTACTAAGTGTATCACAGGTGTGTGATCAAAAGCACAACATGTTGTTTAGTGAGCATGAATGCATTGTTCTGAAGCCAGGATTTGTAGTCACAAATGATCAGATCCTACTCAGAGCTCCTAGAAGGAACAACATGTACATGCTAGACATGAGCACAGCTGCACCACTCAGTAATATAAGTTGCTTTGTCTCAAAAGTTTCACTTGATGAGTCTTCTCTTTGGCATAGGAGACTTTGTCATGTAAATCTTAAAAACATGAATAAACTTGTCAAAAACAATCTAGTAACTGGCTTACCAACAAAAGAATTTATCTGTGTTGATAAATGTGTTACGTGCTTAAAAGGTAAGCAGCACAAATCATCACACCATGCCAAAGAGATAAATTCTATCACAACAGTCCTGCATTTACTCCACATGGACTTGTTTGGCCCCACAAGTGTTAAAAGTCTTGGTAGAAAGTCATATTGCTTGGTGGTCACTGATGATTTCTCTCGGTATATCTGGGTATTTTTCTTAAGTACCAAGGATGAAACTGCTGAGATCCTAAAGTCATTCATACTTAGGGTTGAGAATGAAAGTGATCACCATGTAAAAATAATCAGATTAGATCAAGAAACATAATTCAAGAATCATGTTTTAAATTCTTTTTGTGAATCTAAAGGTAACAAGACAATTCAGTGCTCTTAGTACTCCACAACAAAATGGTGTTGCTGAGAGAAGGAATAGGAAACTAATTGAGGCTGCAAGAACCATGTTGTCTGATGCCAAACTTCCAATAACTTTTTGGGCAGAAGCAGTCAACACTGCCTGTTATGTCCAGAATAGAATATTGGTAGTTAAGACACATGGTATGACTCCTTATGAAGTTTGGCATAAGAGAAAGCCATTTATTGGATTTCTCAAACCATTTGGATGTCAATGCACCATCTTGAATACCAAAGATCACTTAGCCAAGTATGCTGAGAAATAGGGCTACTTTGTTGGGTACTTTTCACATGCAAAAGCATATAGAGTATACATCAAAGCTTCCGAAATTATTGAAGAGTCTGCAAATGTTCAGTTCAATGAACATACTATCAATAAGCTTGGAACTGGTCCTGATTGGCTATTTGATCTTGATAGCTTTACATCTGCATTTAATCTTGTGAAAGAGTATGTTCCAGAGTCACAGTCAACTACCACAGACTCCTCCCAGTCCACAAGAGAAGAAGATTTTCGTGTTGAACTGCCAATTGCTTCAAAACAAATTTTGGCAGAATCCACTTCAACACACAATGATGTCACACAATTTGAGACAGTGAACACATCTCATGCTGTTCCTTTAAGTGATTCTACTTCAGTTCCAATGAGTCATGAAGAATATGTGAGTCCATCAGTTGCACCAAACACTCTGGAAACTTCTTCTCCCAGAGAAAGTGATCCCACAACAGTCCAAACCCAAAGACCTCAAGATTTGCCAGAAATTCAACTTGAGGTAGTTCTTCCTAACCTTGAGTCAAGAAATCTGGATTTGGCTGCTCAGCTGGATGTAATTCCAAGAACTCACATTCATAACACTCATCCAGTTGAGAACATTATTGTTAATGTTGAAGAAGGAGTAAGAACAATAAGCTCTATGCATGAAGCAAACATCTGTTTATTTTCTTGCTTCCTATCCCAAATAGAACCTAAGAAAGTTTCTGAGGCACTGAAAGATAACACTTGGGTAGAAGCCATGTAGGAAGAGCTTCTTCAATTTGAAAGGCAAGGTGTTTGGAAGATTTGCCCTTTACCTAAGGGTAAGTATCCAATTGGAACAAAATGGGTGTTCAGAAACAAGAAGGATGACAAGCAGTGGTCATCAAGAACAAGGCAAGGTTGGTTGTTCAAGGGTATACTCAGGAAGAAGGCATAGATTATGATGAATTTTTTGCTCCAGTTGCAAGAATTGAAGAAATCATAATATTTTTGGTTTTTGCAGCTGCCAAGAACTTCAAAGTGTTTCAAATGGATGTGAAAAATGTCTTTCGTTATGGAAGAATTGATGAGAAGGTATATGTATGTCAGCCTCCTGGTTTTGAAGATCCAAAGTTTCCTGACCATGTCTGCAAGCTTGATAAGGCTCTATATGGGCTGCATCAAGCTCCCAGAAAAAGGTATGAAACTTTATCTTCTTTTCTATTGGCTAAAAAATTTAAGAGAGGAACAATTGATAAAAACTCTCTTCTTCAAGAAGTTCAATCAACATATTATGCTAGTACAGATCTATGTTGATGACATTATCTTTGATTCTACAAATGTATCTCTCTGCAAGGACTTTGAATCATTAATGAAGTCTAAGTTTGAAATGAGTTCAATGGGTGAACTTGCTTTCTTTCTTGGAATACAAGTGAAGCAAACTCCTACAGGAATTTTTATTAGTCAATCAAAGTATGTTAAGGACATTCTTGAAAGGTTCAAGCTTACTGATTGCAAAGCTCTGGGAACTCCAATGTCCAAGACAACATCTATGAGCCCTGACCTTGAGGGGGAGGATGTTGATCAACATCAATACAGAGCAATGATAGGTTCCTTGATGTATCTCACAGTAAGCAGTCCTGATATCATGTTTGCAACTTGCTTGTGTGCAAGATTTCAGGCCAATCCCAAAGTCTCACACATGCTGGCTGTGAAAAGAATCTTTAGATACCTCAAAGGAGCACCCGGTCTAGGATTATGGTATCCTAGAAATGAAGATTTTCAGTTCATGGCTTATACTGACAGTGAGTATGGAGGTTGCAACATTAGCAAGAAATCCACATCAGGAGGATGTCAATTTCTTGGATCCTGAATTGTGTCTTGGCAATGCAAGAAACAGTCATGTGTTTCTACCTCTACTGCAGAGGCAGAATCCATAACTGCCTCTAGCTGCTGTGCACAAGTTATTTGGATTCAAAATCAGATGAAGGATTATGGAGTAGAGTTGTTCAACACTCCTATACTGATAGATAATTCAAGTGCAATCTCCATCACCAAAAATCCTGTCAAGCATTCAAAGACCAAGCACATTGATATCAGGAATCATTTCGTCAGAGATTGTGCAGAGAAAAAGCTGATTCATCTAGTCAAAGTTGATACAGAACATAATTTGGCTGATCTTTTCACCAAGGCATTTGATGAAGGAAGATTCAGGTATTTAAATACAGTCATTGGCATGATTAACTTTGAATAAATGAATTAATAAGGAATGAAAAATTCTTCGAAAGATAAACTTAATTTATCTTCTGATGAGTAATTACTCATCGGAAGAAGTCACACTTCAGAAGATAAACTCCCTTCTGAAGTATTATCCTTCCGATACATTATACCTTCGGAAATTCAATCTTCTGAACTTACTCTTCAGATAAAGATGTCTTCTGAAGAACACTTCTTCTGATGAATTTATCTAAACCTTCAGAAGATACACTTCCGATGATATATTTATATGCTTCGGAAGTAAGTATCTTCCGAAGAACATTTTTGGTCTTATAAACTACTTCCGATGACTAATCCCTTCGGAAGAAACTCTGTCCATAGAGAATTTTGGAACATTAAAACAGCTGTTCTCGGAAGACCTTTTTCTGACATCCGGATCTCAAAATTTAATGTGCCTCTATATTAAATGCTGAAATCCGAAGGTATAAAAGGATCTCCCGCTCATCCACTTTCTCTCACCGTTTCATTTCAAATTGTTTTTCCATTTTCTCTCCAAGTTAAACCTAAAATCCGTCGATCGCAATGGCTCTTCTTGCATTCAAACCTGCTCACAATCTTTCTACAGAGTTATCAGCAGACAATGATGTTGATTTTGCTCCGATCATCTCCTTCCTTCGAAGGAGTAGGTATTTCTTTGCTCTCACTGTTCAACCCTTGGTGTATGAATCGCATCACCAACAATTCCGGGGTTCTTTTTCTCTTGCTTCTTCTCCCAATTGTAGGATATTGCATGCCACATTGATGCTCATCCTATTTCCATCACTGTGGAGACCATCTGTCGGCATCTTCAACTCAATGATGTCGGGGGAACGGTCTCATTCACAAATGATGAGGTAGCAACGACCTTTAGGTCAATGGGATACGAAGGTCCTCTCCCTTCAACAACTTATTTGAAGGGTAGAGTGTCCTATAATTACAAGTATCTCATACATGTCTTTTTGCATTGTCTATCTAATAAGACAGGTGGTTGGGATCAAGTTCCATCTGACTTAGCTTCGGCTATTCATGGCTTGGTCTCCAACCAACTTTTTAACATTTATGGTTTTATTTTCAATAATTTGGTTGACAATATTTCGTCTCCAAAGAAATTTTGTATGTATCCCAGGTCTTTGCAGCATATATTTTACATTGAGTTGGGTTCTATCCTCTCACTATCTGGGAATACATATAAAATTCCCATGGTAGCTTCCAAGGTTTTTGTTCAGTTGAAGAAAACGAGTGCCCAATTCTCTGGGAACTTCACTCATCTTCTTCCTTCTGTGGAGTTACCTACTCCACAAGGTGACAGCTCTGTTGCACCTTCCATATATGTTCCTCATCCCATCAAAGTCACTTATAAACGCCACCGAACCCCTGAACAGCTCTCTACAGCTGTTCAGGCCCCTTCATCCGAACCCATTAAGAAAAAGGTGAAAAGAACTGTTAAGGGCACAGTTCCACCTAAAGTGAAAGCCACACCTGTTGTCATTCCACAGGTTCTGTGACACCTCGTAAATTCCAGGTCAGCATTTCTTTATTTTAAATAATAATGTGTATTTTTATTACTTACGTGACACTAGAATTATGAATATTTAGTGTGACACGTGGCGCAACAGTCCAAACACACCGATAATTCGAGGAATTATCGTAAAACGCTCGCACGTGTTTTGAATAACGAACGTTGGTGAATTAAACGAACCACAGTACACTTTCACTGCACCTAGGTTCTAGGGAACCTAAATTAGTTGGAACAATGCTTATATGTCGAGAAACGATGATCGTAATTGAGAAAAAAACGAAAACTGGTTCGAAACAGTAAAATTGGGTTTATTGGGATCTTCAGGGACCCGTCGCGGTACGCGATGAACCCCTAGGAACCCCATGGCGTTACGCGAAGGAAGACGGGGGAATTTGAATCCCGAAATCCATCGCGGTACGTTGAGAGAATCTGGAGCCCTCTCGACGGTACGCGACGATGCCAACACGCAAAATCTTTATAAAACCAAGATGTAATCATTCCTAGCCACTCTACTTTGCGATTATCGAGTTCCAGGCCACTCAAGTTCGTCTTCTTCATCTGGAAACCTCCTGGAAGCCATTAGAGGCCATTTGGAAGCTCAAGGTTTGAAGATTGAAGCTTGGAGTCCACATAGAAGCTCGAACACCATCACCTTCCTCTTGTTCTTGTCCAAACCAACGAACCAGGAGACCAAGGAGTTGAGTGAGCATCATCTCAGTGATCCTACAAGCTTTAAAAGGTAGTCTGATGGCCCTTGTAGCTTAAAATCACCATTAATCGCACATACACACACTAGAACACACATGCAAGCACTCATCCATCACATGCACGAATTTTCTGGGTTTGAATCTAGGTTTGATGTTATTCCTACTGTTATTGATGATATTCTAAGGAATTATGGCAATCCATGATGTTGAGCATGCGGGAATTTCATGATTTGGTCATAACTAGATGAAATAGTAACATGCATGGATGGTCTAGCGTATTGAAGATGATTTTGGATATTAAAATGTGTTTATTGATGATGTTAGAAGGTTATTGCATGATTAGATCTTGTTGAAGTGTTTAAAAATGTGAATTTTGATGAACCTTCTATATATAGTAACTTTTTAGTTACAAAGTGATTATATTAATGAGATTATGAGCATGCATGAGTGTGGATTTGTTATTAGAATAATATTGTGATGATATTGATGCTTAGAAAGTGATTTAGACTTGATTATGGTCATATTTGGCCTAGTTACTATTTTTAGTAACTTTTCTAGCCGAAATGTTGATGGTTGATGATTTGCACTAGCTTAACATGTTTAGGATGATGTTAAATGGCATACCATGATGTTATGTGATATGAAAATGGCTTAGAAATGTTTAGGAAGAGCATCAAGATGAAAATTGTCATAGTTACTATTTATAGTAACTTTATTTTATGAATAATCGATTCGGGAACGCTTTGTATGTTTTGAGCATGCTAAGTGACTTAATATGACTTAAAACGTGTATTGCATGCTAAGTTAGATGGTTTCCGATGATTATCTTGCTAAATCTAGAAACTTTCCTTTTTAGGAAACTTTTATATGCGAATGTGACTTGTATGCTTAATTGACCGTTCATAACAACTTGCTATGTGTTAACATGATAATGTAGGGCGTCATGATTCATTAGAATGATGAAAATATGTACATTTGTCACAAGTTTCCATAAATGGAAACTTTGTTCGTGAGACTTGTTCATAATATCTCGTTTTGGTTAAGTTAAGTTACCTTGATAATGTCAAGAGTCGTAGAAGCATGATAGAAAAGATTATTGATGATTAGAATAAGGGATTATGTGAACTTTCTATATTTAGTAACTTTTGAACGCGAAACTTGTTTAACCGGATATGTGTGACAATGTGCTACATGATAACATGCTCATTTAGGTTAACTATGCATGATAGAATAATCAGAAAAGTGATTTCTTGCATGACGTGCTTAATTTGGGAATTTCCTGAAATAGGAAATTACTATAAATAGTAACTTACCTCATGGATGTGACTTTGGTATCCGCACACATCACACGACACCAAATCGCACATTACACGATCACATGAACTAAACACGTCACCAACGGGTCGTTAGGTCAAACACGGTCAACACGGTCAACACAACAACTCAGAGTTGTTTAGACACGAAAACGGTCTGTGAGACCTACACGAATGTGAACACAAACTTATAACACCTATGTGATATAGGTAACTGCTAGCCGGTGAGCTACTCCGTTCTTATAAGAACGCACTCAATCAAACTCAGGTGAGTTTACAGCCTCACTTTTACTCTTTAACTGTTTTTTGTTAAACTCTTAGGGTGAGAATACTATGCAACTGTTTTAGATATATGACTGGTATGCTGTAAAACAACTTTTTGTGTGCAACTATTTTAACAAAACATTTTAACATACCCAGTACGTATCTGTTTTACTGCTTTCAAATACTTAAACCTGTGAACTCACTAACTTTATGTTGACGCATTTTAGCATGTATTCTCAGGTAACTGAACAGCTCCAGCTAGGACACACATGAGGAAACACAAGGAGAGTCTCATGCATTCAGACTCTAGTCCTAGGCTTATATTTTGAATTCATGTCTTTTAAAACAATATTAATTATGTAGTGTTTGACACAATTTTACTTTCCGCTGCAAAACTTGTAACTTATTCCGTTGCATTTTAAAATAATATTGAACTTTTATGAGAAACTGTGTGCATGTACAACTCATATAGAGTCGTTTGACATGACTGAGAGCTTTGATCCTGGCCATGTCACACCCAACGATCTGACACCGTACGTGAGAATTTGGGGTTTGACAGACTGGTATCAGAGCCTTGGGTATAGAGAACTAGGTTTGCATGTAGTAAACTTAGACTATAGCCATAGCTCTACACTTAGACACTACACTAGTTCCACACAACACATTATGTGTACAATTTAGTAATATGCTTTGTGATCATTAGCTTGAATATTGAAGGAATTAGAATGACTGTGTTAGATAAATTGACGATTATGGTGGCCAACGTAATCGTGAATTTATAGGTACATACGAATTCTAGCAAATTCAGATGATAGGCTACACCCACGAGAGAAACTGTGTAGTACACCACTGTTAGTGGATATTCGAACTCCACTATTACTCTAAGTAGTTTATTCTCCTTATTGTATATGGTATTGTTAGAATCCGTACGAGCAACTTGTGCTCATACAAATTATTTTGGTAGTAATAACCTCATCAAGCTTATGACTTTACTTTTGGAGGAATACTTTAAACTATTGATGAATTCTCTCTATTCATGCTAATACGCAACTAACTCTAGCAGTAAATAATACAACATCTATTGTATATAGATACCAACAAATGGTTGGTCGATGAACGTATGTTCGTACCAACAACCAATCAATTGATTTTGCGGCAATCGAAGCCATGATAGAACAACAAGTTAATACAACCATTGCGGACTACGAGATAACATGCTTAAGCAGTGAAACAAGCAACAGGACTCACAACAATAACTCAAAAGGAAGTTCATTTGAAACTTTCCTTAGCTACCATCCTCAAGCATTCAAGGGAACTGAAGGAGCAAAGGGACTACTCCAATGGACTAAAAAAGCCGAGTCAGTCTTCAGCACGTGCAAGTGTTCTGAAGAGGACAAAGTGAAATTTGCTACCGGGACTCTGGAAGGGCAATCCCTCACTTGGTGGAATTCACATGTCCAGACACTAAGCCTGGAGACTGCTAACTCAATTCCCTGGGAAAATTTCGTCAAGATGTTGAAGGAAGAATATTGTTCATAGAACGAAATCAAGAAACTAGAGGGATTCTGGAATCACAAAATGGAAGGATCGGAAATCGAACAGTACACCACCCGATTTCACAAATGGTGTAAACATTGTCCAGAAATGGTGACCCCGGAATACAAAAAGATCGAGCCGTACGTTAGTGGATTACCTGAACAGATCCGAAGCTTGGTTTCCATGGCAGATCCCACTCTCATTTAACCCACTATTTGCTTGGCTCATCGTCTAATAGACCAAGCGGTGGCACAGGGTAAGCTACCCAAGGGGGGTGAACAACCGAAGCCCCAAGATCGCAAGCGCAAGTGGAAGCCTAGTCTCAACCAAACTCACTCTTCACAACAATTGCAAACCCAAAATCGATCCGCACTGACTAGCAATGCAACTGCTACACAAGCTAGCACCAAGGGTAAAAATGTCTATATGGGAAAATACCCTAAGTGTGACAGATGCCCATATCATCACTACGGCCAGTGTGAACGCTACCGATGTCGGAGATGCGGAAGACACGGTCACATGGCCAAGGAGTGTAGGAGCAAGCTAGTTGGCATCAATAACAACCAGAACATCATAAAAGGATGTTATGAGTGTGGCAAACCTGGACACAGGTATAAGGACTGCCCACAGCTGAAGAAAACAGAAGTAATCGAAACAAAAGGCCGTGCATTTGTGATTAACTCCTGGGAAGCTAATAATGACTCGAATATTGTGATAGGTACGTTCCTTTTAAATAATGCTTATGCTAATAGGTTATTAGATACCGATGTCAATAGGATCTTTATGTCTAGTGAATTTAGTAAATTGCTTAACATTACCCCGACACCACCAGACTATATGTACGCCGTAGAGTAGCCGACTGTAAGCTGGTTAAGATACAACACATCTTCAAAGGATGCGTCTTGGTGTTGGCAGATCACGAACTTGAGATCGACCTAATGTCAGTAACTCTCGAGAACTTTGAGGTAGTGGTGGGGATAGACCAGTACCTACTAACCAAGCCGAGACCGTGTGCAATGAGAAGATAGTTCGAGTTACGTTGTTGAATGGAAACCAGATCCCTATTCAGGGAGAACGATGGAGAATAACGCTAAACATCATGACATGTGTGAAGGCAAACAAGTATCTGCACAGAGAATATCCGGCGATACTAGCTCTCACCACGGAACAACCAAAGAAGGAAAGGAAGATAGAAGACAATGTCAAGGACTGTAATTTCCTAGGAGACCTTCCTGAAGATCTGCTTAGACTAACACCAAAGCGACAAGTCGAGTTTCAGATACACCTCACACCAGGAGCTGCACCGAATTGCTAAAGCACCTTACCGCTTGGCTCCAACTGAGATGTAAGAATTGTCTAACCAATTGCAGGAGCTGCTAGATAAGGGATTCATCAGACCAAGCTTCTCGACCTGGGAAGCAACGGTTCTGCATGTAAGGAACAAAGACGGACCTTTTCGTATTTGTATCGACTACCGGGAGCTGAACAAGATGACGATCAAGAATCAATACCCCCCACCACGAATAGACGACCTGTTTGACCAGATGCAAGGATCGAGCTGCTATTCGAAGATAGATTTGAGATCCGGTTACCATCAACTGAGGGTATAAGAGGATGATACCCCAAGAACAGCCTTCAGGACATGATACTGACACTACGAATTTTTGGACATTCCGTTCGGACTAACCAACACACCGGTCGTATTCATGGACCTTATGAATCAGGTGTGCAAGCCGCATCTCGATAAGTTCGTAATCGTATTCATAGATGACATCCTGGTCTACTCCAAGACTCAGGAAGAACACACGAAACACCTGAGATTCGTTTTGGAACTACTGAAGACGGAACAATTGTACGAAAGGTTTCCAAAAGCGTTTTTTGGATTCGCGAAGTCCAGTTCCTTGGACACGTAGTGAACGAAAAAGGGATACATGTAGACCCAGCCAAGATCGAGGCTATTAAGAACTGAGAAGCACCTTAGACCCCAACTGAAGTGAGACAATTCCTGGAATTGGCTGGATTCTACATGCGGTTTATCGAGGGATTCTCGAAGACCGCGCAATCACTAACATCCCTAACGTATAAAGACAAGGAGTTCGAATGGAGAGAAACAATAAGCTGCTTTCAACATGTTGAAGCAGAAACTGTGTAGTGCACCAATCCTATCCCTGCCGGAGGGATGTGAGGATTTTGTAGTATATTGTGACGCATCGAAACAAGGACTCGGCTGTGTGCTAATGCAATGCGAGAAAGTCATAACATATGCGACTCGACAACTGAAAGTACACGAGAAGAACTACACAACCCATGATTTCGAGTTAGGAGTTGTGGTGTTTGCACTGAAAATCTATGGCACCAAGTGCACAATATTCACGGATCATGAAAGCCTACAACAGATCTTCGACCAGAAAGAAATGAACATGATACAATGCAGATGGGTCGAATTAATAGGCGATTACGACTGTGCAATCAAATATCATCCAGGAAAAGCTAACATAGTAATCGGCACGTTGAGCCGAAAAGAAACAACCAAACGTGTGCGAACAACACAGCTTACGATACATTCAGAGTTACCCAATCTGATCCGAATCACACAACTGGACGCTCTAAAAACCGAAAACATCACTCACAAATCCTTGCGAGGCATGGATAAGCAGTTGGAAGTAAAGACCGACGGAGCTTGCTATCTTGTGGATCGAATTTGGATTCCACACTGGGGGGATTAAGGAACGATGAAGCTCACAAAAGCCGATATTCCATACATCTAGGTTCTCACAGAATGTACCACGATCTGAAGACAACGTACTGGTGGCCTAAGATGAATTCAGAAATCGCAACTTATGTGAGCAAGTGCCAGACTTGTTCTAAGGTAAAGGTCGAATACCAGAAACCATCAGGACTATTACAACAACCTGAAATCCCTGTATGGAAATGGGAGCAGATTCCATGGACTTCGTCACAATACTACCGAAGACGACAAGTGGTTGCGATACCATCTGGGTGATTGCAGACAGACTCACGAAATCTTCGCATTTCCTGCCAATCAAAGAAACTAACAAGTTAGATAGATGGACCCAAATGTGACTGAAGGAGAGAGTTTCCAGACATGGAGTTCTAATCTCCATAATATCTGATCACGACAGACGATTCACAACACCTTTATGGAAATCTTGAATAAGGCACTTGGAACGAGACTAGACATGAGCACTACCTATCACCCGCAGATCGAGGGGCAGAGTGAACTAACCGCCCAAACACTTGAAGACATGCTACGAGCATGTGTGATCGATTTTAACAATAGTTGGAGAGACTCACTTACCAATGGTTGAGCTCTCCTATAATGACCGCTACCAAACTAGCATCGAGGCTGCACCATTCGAAGCGCTATACGGACAAAAATTCGTATCACCTCTTGGCTGGGCAAAGGTTGGTGAAAGCCAACTGATTGGTCCTGAACGAGTGCACGAAACAACAGAAAGGATCGTGCAAATACGAATCAGAATGGCAGTAGCTCGGGATCAACATAATAGTTATGCTGACAAAAGGCGGAAGCCTTTGGAGTTCCAGGTAAGAGACCGAATACTTCTTAAGGTCTCACCCTGGAAAGAGGTAATCCGATTCGGGAAACGAGGGAAACTGAATCCTCGTTATATCAGACCTTTCGAAATCACAAAACGTATAGGCACTGTGGCCTATGAGCTAAAGTTACCACAAGAGCCGATTAGCGTACATAACGTATTCCATGTGTCCAACCTCAAGAAGTGTTTATTCGATGAAACACTCGCTACTCCATTAGAGGAAATCTAGATGGATGAACAAATTCACTCCGTTGAGGAGTCGGTAGAACTAATGGACCAAGAGGTCAAGAAACTCGAGCTTAGTCGCATACCAATAGTTAAAATGCGATGGAACACCAGATGTGTACCAGAAATTACCTGGGGACGAGAGGACCAAATAATATAGATACACCCTCACCTGTTCACTAACACGACAAACACTAACAACACAAACTGAATTTCGGGACGAAATTCCTATTAACCAGGGAATGATGTGACACCTCATAAATTCCAGATCAACATTTCTTTATTTTAAATAATAATTTGTATTATTATTACTTACGTGATACTAGAATTATGAATATTTAGTGTGACACGTGGCGCAACAGTCCAAACACACCGATAATTCGAGGAATTATCGTAAAACGCTCGCACGTGTTTTGAATAACGAATGTTGGTGAATTAAACGAACCACAGTACACTTTCACTGCACTTAGGTTCTAGGGAACCTAAATTAGTTTGAACAATGCTTATATGTCGAGAAACGATGATCGTAATTGAGCAAAAACGAAAAACTGGTTCGAAACAGCAAAATTGGGTTTATTGGGCTCTTCAGGGACCCGTCGCGGTACGCGATGAACCCCTAGGAAGCCCATGGCGGTACGCGAAGGAAGGCGCGGGAATTTGAATCCCGAAATCCATCGCGGTACGCTGAGAGAATCTGGAGCCCTCTCGGCGATACGCGACGATGCCAACACGCAAAATCTTTATAAAACCAAGATGTAATCATTCCTAGCCACTCTACTTTGCAATTCTCGAGTTCTAGGCCACTCAAGTTCGTCATCTTCATCTGGAAACCTCCTGGAAGCCATTGGAGGTCATTTGGAAGCTCAATGTTTGAAGATTGAAGCTTTGAGTCCACATAGAAGCTCGAACACCATCACCTTCCTCTTGTTCTTGTCCAAACCAACGAACCAGGAGACCAAGGAGTTGAGTGAGCATCATCTCAGTGATCCTACAAGATTTAGAAGGTAGTCTTATGGCCCTTGTAGCTTAAAATCACCATTAATCGCACATACACACACTAGAACACACATGCAAGCACTCATCCATCACATGCACGAATTTTCTGTGTTTGAATCTGGGTTTGATGTTATTCCTACTGTTATTGATGATATTCTAAGGAATTATGGCAATCCATGATGTTGTGCATGTGGGAATTTCATGATTTGGTCATAACTAGATGAAATAGTAACATGCATGGATGATCTAGCGTATTGTAGTTGATTTTGGATATTCAAATGTGTTTATTGATGATGTTAGAAGGTTATTGCATGATTAGATCTTGTTGAAGTGGTTAAAAATGTGAATTTTGATGAACCTTCTATATATAGTAACTTTTTAGTTACAAAGTGATTATATTAATGAGATTATGAGCATGCATGAGTGTGTGGATTTGTTATTAGAATGATATTATGATGATATTGATGCTTAGAAAGTGATTTAGACTTGATTATGGTCATATTTGGCCTAGTTACTATTTTTAGTAACTTTTCTAGTCGAAATGTTGATGGTTGATGATTTGCACTAGCTTAACATGTTTAGGATGATGTTAAATGGCATGCCATGATGTTATGTGATATGAAAATGGCTTAGAAATGTTTAGGAAGAGCATCAAGATGAAAATTGTCATAGTTACTATTTATAGTAACTTTTTTTTATGAATAATCGATTCGGGAACGCTTTGTATGTTTTGAGCATGCTAAGTGACTTAATATGACTTAAACCGTGTATTGAATGCTAAGTTAGATGGTTTTCGATGATTATCTTGCTAAATCTAGAAACTTTCCTTTCTAGGAAACTTTTATATGCGAATGTGACTTGTATGCTTAATTGACTGTTTATAACAACTTGCTATGTGTTAACATGATAATGTAGGGCGTCATGATTCATTAGAATGATGAAAATATGTACATTTGTCACAAGTTTACATAAATGGAAACTTTGTTCTTGAGACTTGTTCATAATATCTCGTTTTGGTTAAGTTAAGTTGCCTTGATAATGTCAAGAGTCGTGGAAGCATGATAGAATAGATTATTGATGATTAGAATAAGGGATTATGTGAACTTTCTATATTAAGTAACTTTTGAACACGAAACTTGTTTAACCGGATATGTGTGACAATGTGCTACATGATAACATGCTCATTTAGGTTAACTATGCATGATAGAATAATCGGAAAAGTGATTTCTTGCATGACGTGCTTAATTTGGGAATTTCCTGAAATAGGAAATTACTATAAATAGTAACTTACCTCATGGATGTGACTTTGGTATCCGCAGACATCACACGACACCAAATCGCACCTTACACGATCACATGAACTAAACACGTCACCAACGGGTCGTTAGGTCAAACACGGTCAACACAACAACTCAGAGTTGTTTAGACACGAAAACGGTCTGTGAGACCTACACGAATGTGAACACAAACTTATAACACCTATGTGATATAGGTAACTGCTAGCCGGTGAGTTACTCTGTTATCGTAAGAACGCACTCAATCAGACTCAGGTGAGTTTACAGCCCCACTTTTACTCTTTAACTGTTTTTGTTAAACTCTTGGGGTGAGAATACCATGCAACTGTTTTAGATATATGACTGGTATGCTGTAAAACAACTTTTCGTGCAACTATTATCGCCACAAGTCCTCATTATTCTTACCGTTAGTTGTGTAACAAACGAGTCGTTATTACGTAGTACTACTGGGTTTGACTAGCCCCACTCGGCACCAATGTTGACTGGAGGTCATAACGAGTGTAATATTGATGTTGATTTGGGTTCCGCGATGACCCATGGAGGCAAAGGAAACAGTCGAGTTTCGGTAAGATAAACTGACACACCACGGATCGTAGATCCAACAAAACATTTTAACATACCCAGTACATATATGTTTTACTTCTTTCAAATACTTAAACATGTGAACTCACCAACTTTATGTTGACACATTTTAGCATGTATTCTCAGGTAACTGAACAGCTACAGCTAGGACACATAGGAGGAAACACAGGAGGAAACACAAGGAGAGTCTCATGCATTTAGACTCTATTCCTAGGCTTATATTTGAATTCATGTCTTTTAAAACAATATTAATTATGTAGTGTCTGACACAATTTTACTTTCCGCTGCAAAACTTGTAACTTATTCCACTGCATTTTAAAATAATATTGAACTTTTATGAGAAACTGTGAGCATGTACAACTCATATAGAGTCGTTTGACATGACTGAGAGCTTTGATCATGCCACGTCACACCCAACGGTCTGACACCGCACGTGGGAATTTCGGAGTGTGACAGGTTCTTCCTCTGGAACATGTGGCTGCCCTCAACCTGCCTGAAAGCCCTCAGCGTATGTCACCACACATACCTGAGAATATCCAAAAGGATGCACCCATCATTGAGTCTGCTTCCGATGAAGCAACTCCATTAGATCAGAGACTGTCTCCCAGGTCTCCAGGTTCTTATCATCCATAAATGCCCCCCACCCATTCCATTACCCAGGCTCAAGGAACCTCTGCTATGGCTGTGGAGGAACCACTCTCTCCCACTTCCCAAACACTTATGAGAATGGTGATACAGTTACAAGCAAGGTTCCCCGACCCAGAGCCTACCACTTCAGAGGTTGACCACATGAGCTTAGAAGGGGTCAATGCAGATGAGGCTGCCACTACTGCTGAACCTTCTCAGGTTCTTCAGGACAGTGGTACAAGCAATAGGACCTCATCTGCAGCAACCTACACTGGGGAGGACTTCTTTGAAGCCCTTCTCTATGAGGGGAACCTAGGGTGCCAAGAAACCACATCTGGTGGAGGAGGTGCAGGAGCTAGGCACAGGACTCCATCGCCCAATGACTCCACTCAAGAGGATGAGGGCACCACTAATCAGGAATTGACGGCCACCATTTCATCTCTCCAAGCTAGGGTAGCTCACCCGGAAGCTGAGGTTGCTACCCTGCGGCTTAAGGTCCAGGCCAAAGAGGCTACTATCCTGGATCTCAGGAGCAGACCACCAATTGTCTGTGCTCCATTTTGTCCTGATCCTGCAACTACTACTTTTGTTTCCCCTTATGCTACCAAAAAGGGGTATAAGGTACCATCTGTAGCAGGGTCAGGATCAGAAGCCAGAAAAGAAGAAGTTGCACAAGAGGCCAACCCATCCATGGTCACATTGACTAATGAAAGGGATGACTTCTTGGGTACTTACTTTCATTATTCTACAACTTCCTCTTCTTAAGATGATGGTGAGGCTGCCACAGAGTTTGAGCAGGAGCTCACAGCAGATCATTCTATGGAGCCTCAGTCCCCTGTTGGGACTCAACAGTCCCCTTCTGGGACTAAGTCTCTTCCTGAGACTACAGCCAAGGTTGCCATGGAGGATACCACTCAAGAAGAATAACCTATCTCCATGGAACCCGTGTCCCCTTCTGGGACAAAGGCTTCTGAAGACCTCTCCTCCACTCCTGAGCACTCTGTGGATGTTGCTAAGGTATCACCCAAGGTGGTTGGTCAATCAGAGGAGGCAGTCAATGCTAATGTTAACTCCGAAGCTACAGCTGCTTCCAAAGACCCAGTCATTCTTGATGATTCCTCCACAGAGGAGCTAGTTGCCAATGAACCAACTGGTGAGGCAACAGGATCCATGCAAAGTTAATGGACAAAGGAAAAAAGGAAATTAACCCCAGAGGAAGAAGCAGAACTAGAGGAAAGGATGACGAAGAAAAGGAAGGGCCAACCAGATACTTCCCTGGATGATGAGCTTATCAGACTTTCTGCTCTTCTCCAGGAGAAGGGATATGATCTTGATGAAGTCTTACTCTGTTCGGTACCTGAAATGGTTGCCGAGCTGGACAAGGTGCAACAGGAACAGGCAGCTGCTGCATCCAAAGCCATGGTGAAGTTGACAAAGAAACAGAAGGATAAGGCCTACAGAGACAAGTTGAAGGCTTTCCTCCTTGAGTATAGCTTCCATGCTCTGCAGCTAGGCCCAATGAAGAACTCAACCCTAGATATGCATGTTAGAGTTGTAAAAGCCAAGATTGCCAGAGGTGAGTTGCTTTCTATAGAGCAAATACATGCTCAAAGGGCAAGCCTAAACTTAGGCTTAGGTTTGGGGGAGGAACAAGAATTGAAATACCCCTCTCTGGTGCTGGAATCAGAGAGGCTGAAGAGGTCATGTGTGGGGAAGCAACAAAAGCCATGTTTCCCAACATGTTCAAAGCCATGTTCCCCAACATGTTCCCCCTAAACCCTAAGGAAGAACCAGTCTCTCTTCCATCAAGTCCTTTACTTAACAACATGCCAATCTCTTAAGTGATCAAGCTCAACAAGGGCAAAAAGACTATAGAGACTCATCAATCAACAGATCCTGATCTTGAGAGACAGTCAAAGGCAGATGAGAGGAGAAGTACAGAGCTTCAAGGATCTAAGGATACAGATGCAGAGCCCACTGCAAGAACAAATGCAGCAGTAGGCTCCAATGAAGAAGTTCAACAGGCCAAAAATCAGAGGAGTCAAGCCATTGCCCAAGAAAAACCAAGAATGAGAAGAAGAAGAAAGAGCATGACTAGAAGGAAAAAGAGAACAACTGTCATCTCCTCTGACTCTGAGCCAGACACAGTACCCTCAGAACCAATAGCCACACCAGAACCTCCAGAGCCTAAGGAACATCCAAGAGACATTCACTCCTTAAAGCATGTTCATTCCTACATTCCTATAGTGAAGTGGAGCTTTGATGCACTTCATAAGATGTTCACACTCATTCAGGTCAATGGAGGGATGAAGGTTTTGGATCTTATTCAACTGATGGTGTTGGCTGATCCCTTTGTGTTTGATTTGGAGAAACTCCCTCTTGAAAATCCAGATAATGGATCAGATGGGAGAGTAGCAGCTAAATGGGTAAAGGCTAGGGCTCAAGTTCTGAGGGGAGAGAGGGTGACAAGGAGAATCAAATAAGAAGTTTTGATAGCATCAGCCTAGGGGGAGACTGTAAAGGCTAATAAAGGCTGATGCTCACCAAACTTCAATTTTGTCTAAGTACCAGACACTATAAAGACAAACAGCTTTCGGAGGGAAGTAGTTACTCTTCGGAAGCAGGGTAACTCACTCCTGCTGAAGGTTGTACAAGACAAATCACTTCGGAAGGCCAACACTTAACAAAGATAAAGCTTCAGAGCTTCCGAAGACAATAAAGCTTCTGAAGATCAAAGGCTTCCGAAGATTCTCCTCTGCAACTTCCGAAGACAAAGACAAAGACTTCCGAGAATAATCCTCTGACAAAGACTGTAGCTGATTACTTTCATAGTACAAAAGGAACTGAAACAAGACATGCTGGTCTGAGTAAAAACAAAGATAACATACCGATAGTCAGACACAGCACATTACTTCCCTTCCTCAGCATTAAATGCAAAAGATCATCTCAAGCCTTGAAGATCAACAACATTAAATGCCTTCTGTATTTAGCTAGTCTTTTGTAAAGTCAATGTCCATGTTTGTAATGATTGTAATTGAGTGTCTTAGCCTGTTAAGACACTTTACATATTAGAATAAGCTTTACTTTATGTATTGTCTAGTATACCCAACTTGTATTCCTATATGTATACGGTTGTAGCCTTAGCTATATAACCTCTCATTGTAAACTTGTTTAGGTGCTTGTGTGTTCTGCTTGTAATACTTGTAATACTTTGAGAGAAATATATCTTTGAGCTTGAAATTTATTCCTGTGTTCTTATTGTTATTTAAAGATTATTTGTTCACCATTGAGTGCCTGAGAGATCTTTCTAACAGATATTCCGCATCTGTTAGATTGTAAGAGATAAATACTTGTGAAGTGTTGTTTGAAGTAAACAACCCGATCAAACAGATAATTATGTTTATCAAATAATTATTTACTTGATAAAAGTATTTAAGTAATTATTGTATTAATTAAATAAATAATCATAAGGGTAATATAATAACTATTTATATTTTATTCTAACATGTTCAATTCGGCCTCGGCAATGAATTCTGATGCTTGCAACAGTAGCAACATCTTCCAGATGCCTAAAATCAGGTTTATTAGAAAAAAATAATTTGTAAAAATATAAAGAGGACTATCAAATAAAATTGTATCAATCAATCTCACAAAAAAAATGTTAACGTTTCAAAACCAAAATTATATTTGAAAAGGTTTTCAAAAATGATTAATAGTTTTCACTTTTCTCCTCATCCATTTCCAACAAGTTTTATGTTTGTTCTGTGACCGTTAATCAGTGGAGAAGCTTGACCAAAACTTCATAGGGGCGAGATAATTTTTTTTCAAGGGGAGCGAAATAAAGGTTTTTAAAAAATTTTACACTACGTATCGTAAAATATAGACTGCTACACTAAAAAAACAGTCTTCACTAAGTTGGGCCCTGCTGTTAATTGGCTTGATATAATATCATAACGAGATAATCATATTCTATGAATCTTAAACAAACAAAATCAATATTTATTTAATATGAAATTACACATGTAGAGGAAAAAAAGAAAAAAAATCAGTATCACATTAGATATTGAAATATAATAGTATAACACTTTTTAAAATAAATATGACTTTTCACAATTATATATGGTAGGAAGGTAACACAATAAGCATGCCTATTGTAATCAAGATTCGTATATATAGATTTGACATGATAAGTATACCCAATAATTTTAACATTGTTGCTATCTTGCTAAAATTGTATAAAAATGAAAAATTATAACAAAAAGAAATTAACAAAATTGAAAGTTTATAAGATAAATTATTTATTTATAAAGCATATCAAAAAATAAATACTAAATTAAAATACCTTGACATTTTATTATGCTTATTGGAGCATGATTTGCTCACTTTGTAATAACAAATTTGTTATTAAGTAACATACAACAATAAAAATAATCATGTTACTTATATCATCAATCCTATACACATAAAAATATAAACACATGGGCCAGTCCGTTTTTTACAAGCAACTTTTTAGTAAAAACCGTAAATCAAATAATGTACTACGGTTTCAAACTTTTGAAATCGATCGACCAAATGTCTTGGAAAAAAACCGAAAGTGAAACCATACCGATGAGCTGTTTTCCAATTTGAAACCAGATCATGAATACCCCAGTCATGTATTTGTCCAATCCAATGTTATAATAGAAACAAGTCAAATAAAATTAGCATTATCTTGGTTAAATATATAACATGTTGTAAATATTAAAAGAAAAATAAGTTGAAAACTCCTTTTATTTATTTCTTAGAAATATTGTGTCTCAATATTTTTTAGTTTTTTAGTTTTTTTTATAACCGGTGTTTGACATAGCTCGAGCTTCGTATAGGAACAGGGGAGAAATGGTTTGATGTATGCGGTCTTACAATGCTCACATGTGTAAGAGGTTGTTTTCCAATGCTTGAACCCATTTCCCGTTCTCAACACTACTAGAAAAAAAAAATTTCCGACGCCTATTTGCGTCGCAAATGCGTAGGAAACAGTCAATTCCGACGCATTTCCGATGCATTTTTTTTGTTGGAAAAAGTCCCGTAGGAAAATGTTTGTGACACATTTCCGACACGTTTGCAACAGAAAAATGTGTAGAAAATTCCAACGCTTTTTCGACGCATGTTATTTATACAAAATAACAATAATTAAAAATACCGAATACAACTAATTTTATTTTATGACGCATTTCCGACAAAACCGTATACAGTCTTTTAAAAGTTTACGACACATTTTCGACAAAACTGTATTTGTCAGATATGTGTCGGAAATTCCGACACATTTGTTACACAATTTATTTTTAAAAAAGAGTTGATTAAATTTCCAAGAATTTGTCGATAATTTGTTAGAAATACCGACTCATTCGTGACGCATTATCTTTTCAACAGAATAATTTATTTTCATCTAAGTTATTATCGGAAATGCGTCGGAAATACCGACAAATTTGTGACACAACATATTTTTAAGCAAAAAATTGTAAATGTTACAACACTTTGTCGGAAATGCTTCGGAAATTGCTTCGCAATTGTGACTCATTTTAAAAAATACGTTTTGAGTCACAAATGTGTCGTAAAATTTTAAGTTTTTATTTTTATACATTCTTTTATGTGTATCATTATTAATATATTATGATTAATAAGTAAATTAAAAGGAATAAATAGGTGATTTTTGACACATTGTACAATGTATAATTAAACAAATTTTATTTTATTGTGTCGGAAATGTGTCGCTATTTGCAACGAATTTGTGACAAAAATCTAATACTTTTGGATTTCATCGTTGTTTTGTCGCAAATTTTGTTAGAAAATTAGGTTTCTTTTTTCGTCGGAACCGTGTCACAAATGTGTCGCAATTTACGACACAATTATTTGCGTTGCAAATTTTCGTCGGAAATTTTTTTTCCTATTAGTGAATCTTCTTCCCAGTTTTAAGAGAAGAACTAATGAATGTTCTTCAAGATTTGTTATTTTCAACCCTTAATGGTTATCTATGATTAATACAAGTTTTTCACACCAACTTAAATGTGTTTTTTGAAGAGACAGGGTGGAAGCTGTACGGATTTGGTGGTTAGAGTTTGTACGATGTGGGGTAGGATTTTTGACTTTTGTTTGTGGGGTAGGGTTTTTGACTTTTGTGTGTTGCCATGAGTTAGGGTTTTCACATCAATCGTTTGTTGTGCTTCATAAACATGGCTATGAGACGAGTTCTTTAAAAGCAACGCAAAGATAAGGGGAAAACTACGAGTTACCTTCATAAGAGATAAGGAAGGAATAAAGCTTAAAGTTTTGGGAAAAATAACATGTATGATATGGTAGCATCGGCCGGAGCGACGACAACGGTTTGCCAATCGTTGACTAATAATGTTTTTGTTTAAAATTCAAATAAAAAATAGTTAGGTTATAGTTTTGTTAAAATGCTCGGTCGCCATACGGGTATAACCACTGACGGAGCTTGGAAAAAAGTTCCGAGGGGGCCGAAGGATTTTTAGGAAGAAAACGGAAGGGGCCGAAGGATTTTTAGGATGAAAATGGAGGGAGCCGAAGGATTTTTAGGAAGAAAACGAAGAGAACCGAAGGATTTTCGGACTAAATACTATTATATCGACACTTCTGAGCGAAAAAACAGGGGGGGCCCGGGCCCTTCTAATCCTCCGTCCCTGGGTATAACTAGTTATTTATTATTGTGATCCTTAAAGCTTATATTTATTGTTCCATGAACAGAAAAATAAACTTGAATCCAAATCATATTCTTAGTTAAAGGAATCTTCATCAAGGTTACACACTTCAATATTGTAATGTAGATTATGTTTGTTAAGTCGTTATTTAATCTCGTTATAACACATACACTTTACAAGGGATTTTTTATAAAAAAAAAAAACGACAACTTTCTCTTTACACCATTAACTTTGGAATTTTTAAGAAAAGCTGAAGACTTAAAAGAAAAATGATATTCTTTTATTTAAATAATTAATCTGTTAAACTGAGTATATACGATATAGAACAAACAAAAATGTGGGCCAGAATCTACCGTAACAACAGTTAGTATGAAATTAATTTTCTGAAGTCTTGGGATTGCCTACTTCATATGTTTGTTGTTCAACAACATATGACTTACATTACTTCGTAAGTTGAAGAACAAGTAAAAATTTTGTGGTCGATATATTTGCTGCAAATTGAAAAATTATGTTACAAAAGACAGCAAGGTGTCCTTTTGAATGGATGAAGAATAAGGTGACAAACAAATGTGAATGAAACTATAAGAAAAGTTGTAGTAGGGCCGAATTTTAAAGTAACGTCTTACCAAAAGTAGGACATTAATATTTATACATTTAACACTAACAATTAAGATGAAAAAAGTGTAAGAAAAAAATAGAAAAATTACAATACTAGCTTCAACTCAATAATCAACAAATTGGATGATAATACAATATTAAAATCATCAACGAGTCATATTATGGTGTGATAGAAGAAATTTAATACTTATATTAATTTAAGATCATGTTAGAATAATGTGTTAGTATCCTCGATCTATATAAGGGGCCGCTCACTTCATTGTCTACTAGGTTGTCTTCTCTTCTCCATGGTATCACACATAAGCCTTTAATGACAAATTTATATATTCAATTTAGCAATTAAAACATCAAATAAGTCTCATTGGATTAGGCATCATACATTTATATCTAGAGGTGCACATCCGAACCGAATTACAATCCAAAATCGGGTTCAAAATGAACCATAAACCAATTTGAGTAAATCTAATTTGAAACCAAATCGATCTGCTAATTGAAATAAGTTAAGACCGATCTGAAGCAAATTAAACCGGTTTTGTGGCCTTGGTTAGGAACCGATTCGTTAGTTCGGAACTGTTTTTTTATTTTGAAACTGGAAACCGGTTAGGAATGCGGTTTCAAGCAGTTAGGGCCCGGTTCTTGTTAGACCCGGTTATGGTTCTTGAACCAGGTTTTTTTGAACAGCTATCCCTTCTTGTAAACTTATTTATAATCCAAGCCAACATGGCCCAATTTGGTTTTGATATTCTTTATTTCTTTGACTCGATACAAACTTTTTTAAAACCGATCTTGTTTGGGCTAAGTATGGTTTCGTGCACGTTGCACCTCTAATCGAATAAATTTTGAGTGGGCCAGTGGGGACCTTCTCGCAGGGCCTAGCCCAGTTTCAGCCCTGCAATCTGCATTGGGCATATGAGCATATCCTTTGGATTACACCGCATGTGACTTTGGACATGTTAAGGAAGCACTTCTGGATTGGAGATTTGACGCATGAAACTAAACGTAAATGTATTCAGTATTTTTCTTTTTTCTTTTACTAATAGCATTTTTTTACTTTATATTTCATCAAAGGATGGAAAGAACTGGAATTTTAAAGTGGGTACAAAATCAATACCTATAAAAAAAATTCTAATACCCTTCTTTTTTTACTAAAACTTAAAGTTACAATTTTACAAATTGCCTATTATTAATATTTTTCCCTTTTTCTTGTTGGTTTTCTACCTTTTTAGTATCTTTTTTTGCCTTTCATTTTCAGGTTTTTACTTTATTATTATCATTATTGTTATTGTTTGTTATCGTTATCCTTATCGTTTCATAAAGGTTCCAACATAGTATTGGAAGGCTAGATAGTTGATGAGAATCAATGATAAAATCATTGATAAAAAAAATCGCTGGTTAGATTTGAGGCTTGAATGCATTAATCAACATTAAAAAGTATTATAATGTTGTAAATTAAAATATTGATATTTTTTGTCATAGTGTGTAATTTTATAAAAGACATGATATACGTAATTTCCTAATATTAAAAATAAAGTATACGTAATTTAAGTTTTTGATTAGCAATATCACTTTTAAAGGTTAGGTTAAAAATAAATAATCATCTTAATCAATGGTTGTTTGAGAGTATTTTAGTAATAGTTACTTTTGTTGCCTTTTTATCAAGTTTCCCCACTTTCTTAAAATGTTTATAACTTTTACAAACGAAATTATTTTTTGAAAAAAAAATATATATACCATAAAAATGATCATTTTTATCTTTAAAATTAATATAGTATTGTTATAGAAAAAATTTTTAATTTATTTTGTCTTTTGTACAGGTCGTTGTGTCTTTTACACATATTATTGTGTCTTTTGTTATTTTAATCAATGTTATGTTTTCGTGAACATTTTAAAAACTTTCAACTTATTATATGCTAACTTTCGGTTTCCTCTCATAAAAAAATGCAAATAATTGAATATCAACATAAAACTATGTTTGTTATGCTTATAAACAATCTAATTTCTAGCTAATATGGAATTGATGTTAATATTGAATGTATGGGATTTGGCTAATTTATGAAGCTAAGTAATAATCCCTGTAATTGCGTTTGAAAACTAGCAAGATTATTTATAAGTTATAGCATGATCATAATGAGTTTGTGCATAAATTTGATTAATCTTTGTCATCAATAAAAATTATGATGATTTGAGAATCATAGGTAGGATTGGTTAATGTTTAAATATTAACAAGATTAGCTAGATAATAATTATGCACATAAGGTGTTTGATGAAATGCCTAATATAGATAGGGGTTGTTTGTTTACCTCTTAATGGAACCATTCAACACTTAATCATTCAGCACTTAACCATTCAGCGTGTTTGGTTTAAACTAAATTACCTTTTTAATGATTAAGTTCAGCACTTAAACATTCAACACCAATACCTAGGGGCGGATCTACATAGTTGTATACGGGTTCACCGGAACGTTAATAGGAAAAAAAATTCTTAAGGATTAAAAAATAGGGTGCACACATTAGTATTTTGAAGGTAAATCTCAGGCATATAATTTACAAGTAGTATAGTGGTAAGAGAGTCCTGATTTTGTCCCAAAGGTCACTAGGCTTAGAAAATCTTAAAATTAAGGAAGTAGTCTTTGAACTTGAGAGAATTGAATCAATTCTATTGATCACACAGTCAGTCTGAATGTCAGTAGTTGTAGCACTAGATGATGAAAGCAGATCATCTTCAGAATCAGAGACCCAATCCTCAACAATACCCTCCACAAATGATGGTTTAGAGAATAAGGTTTCACAGCTTGAGGTAATTTCAATTGGATCAATTACTAATGGTGTTTTGACTTGAAAATTTTTGATGTCATTATCATTTGGTGAATTTACAAAACAATTTAGAACTGGTGGTGAGACTTTTTTGTAATTTATTTCAATTCCCTTCCCTTTCAGATCAGTCCCATCACTAGTCACGTACTCAATGATATAAGAAGAACTCTCATAACTCATGAGCTTGCGAGTCAAAGTCTCCTAGTCACACTCAACTTTTGCCACCTTCTTCTTTGTTTCATTGATGATGTTGAGATAGGAGTTCATGGCATCTTGCTTGTTAAGCATAGTGATCTCAATCTCATGTATTTGTTTGTTCAATTCGTCAACATATCCACTAGGGTTTGTATGGTTCGATCGCTTTGACCATCTGTTTGTGGATGATAAGCGGTGCTCAAATTCACGTTTGTCCCTAGAGAATGTTACAATGATTTCCAGAACCTCGATTAAATTGATTGTCCGTGTCTAAAATAATAGATAGTGCCACACCGTGACACGCTACTATTTTATTGACATATAGTCTTGCTAGTTTCTCCATCTTGTAATTCTCTCGTATCAGCAAGAAGTGAGCGGACTTGGTCAATCGTTCAATGATGACCCATATAGAATCGTGTCCTGTAACATCAGTGCCGGAAACGTCACTGGAACAGTGATCAACACAGTAAAGTGAACAGTGATTCAAGTACATAATCCAGTTGATGTTCATATATCATTATCATTTTATGTTGTCATAGCACATTTTCAGAAATCATTGCAGAAACGAAACTCGGAAACATGGTTCATCAGTCAGATAATTACCTGACAATACAGAACCATCGTGTGATTATTTGTTAGGATTCTATTACGTATAAACGTATGTGAGGCTTTACAAAACAAAACAACACGGATGTTATTACGTGAATGCTAAATCGACGGATTATTCGTATAGGTGACGATCTGTACGAATATATCTGAAGGTTTAACGTTCTGAATGATATCCGATAATTAGAAAACCATATTGAAAAGTATAGTTATCGTCGTGTTCGTACGGGTAACGATTCAAACGAATACGCGCGACGACTGTACGATTCGAATTTAAACAGTAAATTAAATATTTTCTGAAAATTTAAATAAACGAAAGATATTTAGTTAATTTAATAGGAATTACCACCTAAAATAAATTAGAAACGTTGTTTTTTTAAAACCGTAACGTTTCGTTACAAAAAACGAAACGAAACCGACGTTTTACGTGAAACCGAGCAACCGAAACGAACCCGAACTCACCCGGAGAATCCTTTATGGTCACTTCTTGTTCTTACTTGTTCTTCATTTTCAGTATTTTATCACATTTTATTCTGTTGTTTCTGAGTATTTTTATTCTGTTGTTTCTGAGTATTCTTGAATTATAGTGATGCGTATTGGCTAGTTCTTTGATTCTACTTAGGTTAGAATGAATGTTTGATGGATTATTGATAACTATTGACTATGGTTTTGATTTTTGATGGAAAACAATTTTGTAACAGATCTTAGTATGTCATTTTGATGAGTTTTGCATATCTAATCTTGATTATATCAGTTCATATTATGTTCCATACGTGTTTATTGAATGTCTTTCGGTGTTAGACGTGTATTAGGTCATTGACTTGGTGTTATGACTAGTTTGTGGCTTGTTTGATATCACTATCCTACTTTCTTGGAGCTGACATCAGGATCCAGTCTTTCGAAATGTCAATATCCTTCTTGATAATGTGACGTTTAGACTCATCAAACAAGACTCTGTATTTCTTCTCACATATTTGTGACACTGAGAGAAGATTTTTTTTAAGCTGCTTCACATACTTCACTTTATCAAACAAGACCTGTCCATTTGAAAGAATTCCATCACGAGTAATAACCACCATTGTCACCTACAAAAGCTACATATTGTCATATAATTGGATTAACATTTGAAAGAAGAGATATGTCTCCAGTCATGTCCCTTGATGCCCCACTATCAACAATCCAAGTGATGTTAAGAGCTGCATTTGGGGCGACCTGCACAAACACAACTTATTAGTTAAAATTGGGTACCCAAGCCTTATCAGTCTAGGGTTGACCCAAATATTCGAGGAACTTCATTTCAATCTATTGTCCATCCAAAGTCACCTTATATGGAAGGTATGTTGATGTTGCATTGTTAGGTATTGAAGACTTAGATGACTTTGCCATCCAGATAGTGTTTTTGTTTTCAGAATTTTTAAATAGAATGAGGATGGCTCTGATTGTTTGATGGAAACAATCTTAGGTGTTTTCCTAGTAACAATTACCCTTTCTCCCTTATCTTGAGGCTTGGTAGGGTTTGGGCGTTTGGGTTTGAATTGAGGTGAATGTTTTACTCATTGAACCTTGTTGGCAAAAGACAAATTTGTTTTTCGATATGGTGCATGATGTGATCTAGTCAAGTGAGGGCAATATGTTGCAACATGCGCCAATGCACTACATTCAAAACATGCTCTCCTGTTCAGAAGAAAATGGTTTGGGTTTCGCAAATGTAGTTTTTGAAACTGGATGTTTAAAATTTTTGTTTCAACAATTAGAAGCAGTATTTTTCTTTAAATCATTTGATTTTCTTTGATCAGCTCCCAAACTCAAACCCTTGGTGCCATTAAAGACAAATTATCGACGTTGTTAGACATCTGTTCTTCACAATTGTGTGAAGCCTTCACATCGAATTCCGGTTCTGGTTTTTTTTCCCCAGTTTTTTTTAAGTTTGTGAGGTTATTTTTTTTTCAAAACCACGCTGCTTTCCCCATACCCCCCGTTCGGATTCACGATCCCAAAATCCCAGCAAAAAACCCTATAGCCCCTGTTTCGATCAATCTGCCCTCCGTCCCCAGCCCCTCCCTGCCCTCCGGCGACCACCGGCGCTCCCTACGGCTTCTCTCTGGTCGGTGACGCCTACTTGCTCTTGCGGCTTCTTCCTGCGGCTTCTGCCTGGATCCCTGCGGCGACTGACGACTCAAGCAGTGCGACCGAACCAAAAAAAAAGGTATCTAATTCTGTGAAATTAGTATTAAACATTGAACTATTGATTTATTTAGGTATTTTGTGAAATTAGTGTTGTTTTGTTTGGTTATTTTGTGAAATTAGTGTTGATTTGTTCATGTATTTTAGGTACATGGATGTTAACGAGTCTTTTCTTTTGCTTGTTCATTAGTTGAAGTTCAATATGACAATTTTTTTTTAAGTCATAGTTTCAAGAAAGTTGATGTAGTTCTATATCCCTAATGATTCAATTCAGCACTTAATAGTTCAGACCCTCTTAACCATTCAGCACTTAGTGATTCAGATCTACTAAACAGCCCCAAACTCTATGGTAAAGATGGTCATAGGTTGTTAAATAATGTGTTGACTTCCAATTAACACATAATGACAAATAATGATTCAAATGGGTCAAATAAGTTTGAATTAATGTCAATGTGTGTTAAATATATTTGTATGTGTATCTTACAACCAGGTGATGCTTGAGAGTTAAGAAGGTCGTCATATAGCCGAAAAGGAACTTGTGATTTCGAATACGTCATCCGAACAAGATAAGTAATCCAACCACTTTAACATCACATATATGTTGTTGAGATTATTGACAAAATAATTGAATTATGATTAAAAGTATTGGTGGTAGATTATATTTGAATGGTAATGATCCAACAGGTTATGATACATTCAACACATGCTTAATTGTTAAAACTGTGGAATTTTATTATATCAATAACCATTGTAGGATAATTGTAAAAATTTTACACCATAAGTGTGTATATAGCCAGAGGTGCTGGCAAATGTTTTATATGGAAGGACATGTGGGTGAACATCATAAGATGTAATTGGTGTGTTAAACCACTATTGTTAGCGGTTAGCTAAAGGTGTTGATAATGTATGTGATGGAAGAATTAGTCGGTGAACATGACGATTATAAAATGGAATAAACCATTAAATTTTTGATAGCCTTAGAGACTAAGGATGAGTAGCTATATTTGTTGGTCATATGGGTGAAAATGAGCTTTTGGAAATTGTGAGTTAAATTGCATAATCGAATAGCTAATTATGCAGTGGTGATGCTATGAGAATTTAACACTACAGAGAACTCTTTTGGGTTGTAAATTGATTAAATGACTATAATAGAATTGAATTAAGATTCCGTTTAAATAGTTTGACCTGTTAGCAAGTTCTTAGTGTGTATTGTGTTAAATATAAATATGTTGAGCCTGCTAATTCATGATGTAAATCTATGTGTTATGTTTGAATTCGTTTATGGTAAAAGGCTTTGGCAAGTTAGTAGATAACAAAACAGACATATGACATGATCCTGGTATTGGAAGGCTGAGCTGTTAGGCAAATATGCAGGGAGTTTGTAACCTACGGTCCTAGGGTCGCAGCCTACGGCATACTGACCAAAATTCTCTGCTTTACGCCCTTAAGTTCGGGTTCATGGGGATTAACATACAATTAGTTCATATGAGCTAATGAATGTCTATATGTGATGTTTGTAGGTCAAACATGATGTTAACAACGAAGATGATCGGGGTGATCGTGAAGAATCAAACTAACAGTTTAAACTCAAAAGTTATGTGCTTGTTGATACTTGTTCTTGGAGTAAACTTCGTTTTTGTTCCCTGTGGTTTGATCAAAATAACATTTTTCATCCAAAAGTTTCAAAATGGTCTTTTTGCTCCCTGGTGTATGCATTTTGTCTCGATGAGCTCCAACCCACTAACACCGTTTATTTTTTCTGTTAAATAAAGGGGTGTTTTAGACTTTTCACACATAAGGACTAATTTTGTCATTTTATCAAATTACTAATAGGAAATAAAATAAATTAAAGGGTTAAATGTGTACTTTACTCAAATAAAACCCAACCCCTTCTAGGGCTGTTCAAAAAACTCGAGGCTCGAGGCTCGACTCGAAGCTCGCTCGAAAAAAGCTCGAAAAAGGCCCGGCTCTAAAAAAGCTCGTTAAAAACGAGCCGAGCCGGAGCCAGGTTTGGCTCGGCTTGAGCTCAGCTCATGCTCGAGCTCAGCTCATGGCTCGACTCGTTGGCTCGGCTCGTGGCTCGGCTCGATTTTTAATATATATATATATATATATAATTATATACACACACATATATATTATATTACACACATACATATATATTATACATAATATATATACAATATTTACACATATTTATATAAATATACATATTATGTATAATATATACGTATGTATGTATATACATGTATAATATATATGTATATAGATTAAGGTTTGGCTAAAAAGTCTTAAAACCATAAAAAGTGTGAGAAGTAATCTAAGTCATATACGTGTATTTTCCAATGTTTACAAGATATGAGTATTAACGTAATTTGTTCTCATTATTATTAGCGGTTATTTTGGGAAAATACCATGATTCTCGCTAAAAAATTTTAAAAATCCAAATCAATTATCGATTACAGAGAGAAAATAAAGATTGTAATTGATTATATGATTCTAATTTCATCTAGCGAATAATCGTTTAGTTTTTTTGGGGGTAACGACGTGATGGAATCGAACACATAAGATACGCAAGGTTATGGTGTTTTTCAGATTGTATGGTGTTTTTCATATTGTATGGTGCTTTTCGTATGTTATATGCTCTGTTTTTTGATATTATGGTGTTTTTCAAATTGTATGATGTTTTTTCAGATTATATTGTGTTTTTTTATTGTATGGTGTTTTTCAGATTGTATGGTTTTTTTCAGATTATATGGTGTTATTTCGTATGTTGTATGCTCTGTTTTTTGATATTATGGTGTTTTTCAAAAACAGAGCATACAACATACTATAAAAAAAACACAAAATTTTAAAATATCATGGTGTTTTTTTTAATAATGCTCTGTTTTTTTTATTTTATACACATGTATGGTGTTTTTATGGTGGTTACATATGTAGTTTAGAGTTTATGGTGTTTTTCAGATTATATATTTGTTCGGATGAAGTCTTTTATAAAATAAGTCAAATATTCTGTATTTCAAATAATTTTATGTGATGCGGTGTTTTAACGTGAACTGATAAGTTTAAAACGCCAAAAAATTTAACGAATGTTCAAAACACCAATAATCTCACAACTAAAATTTAACGAAGTTCAAAACACCATAAAATCTAAAACACCATAAAATTTAACAGATGTTCAACACCATATATCGTGATAGATCAATAAGAAATACATTATAACATCGTAACTTGACAAAAACACCACAAACCAAAAAAAAACACCATACAACTATGAAGGTTGCGGTTTCTGTTTCATTTTCAAAAAACACCAAATTATGTTTACGCCCATCCCGCGACTTTCAAACACCATACTAATTACAGAATTGCCACAGCGCAATTCTGACCGTAAAACACCACAGATATACGTTCAGGATTGCTTCTCACGCTTCTCACAGTTTTTACCCATTTTAAAATATCCCTCCCTTATGTATATATTAGATTTTATATATAATTATATCTATACATATATATTGGATTTTATATATATTAGATTATATATATATATATATAATATAAAATGGAGGAAAAAAACAAAAAAAATGAGCCGGCTCGAGGTTTTTTACGAGCCGAGCTCGAGCCAGGATTTTTGGCTTGAAAGAAATTTCGGCTCGGCTCGAAAATTCACGAGCCGAGCTGGAGCCAGGCCTGGCTCGGCTCGGCTCAGTTCGACTCGATTACAACCCTAACCCCTTCCAACCCATTTTCTTCCCCTTTAACCTCCGTTTGACCTTCACCACTCCACCGGTGTCGTACACCACCACCGTAGACCTACAGAAACCACCACCTTAGACTTGCGCCGCACCACATCACACCAGCTCCATCGTCCGCCACACCACCGCCGTCAACCTTCAAGCTCTCAGATCCACACCAATGTCGCCGATCTTCTTTCTCGTGAGCGGAGTTTACAACCAACCAAAGCCCTTCTCTTTCTATTCGGATTGATGGTGACTATATCTAAGCCCTTTAGTTTGCTCCTCCTTTTTGTTTTTATGTTTGCTCCTCCCACTGTACCGACAGTGTTTGTGTGTGTGTGTGTGAATCTAGGGTTTTTGGTTCAATTAGGGAAGCGATTAGGTTAGATGCCAGTTAGATTAAGTTATGTTCGGTTTTGCAGGTGGAAATAGGGGATTTTGCAGGTGAGACATGGTGGTTTTGCACGTGTTGATAGTGGTGGTGGTGGTGATGGTGATGGTGGGAAGGTGGATGGTAACAGATGATGATGGTGAACTAGTAAATGGCCGATGGTGATGGAGGTCGTTGGTAGGGGAGCTTGGCCGATGGTGATGGAGGCCGATGGTAGGGGATCTTGGCTGATGGTAGTGGAGCTTGGTCGATGCTTGGCTGGAGGTGGTGGCGACGGTTGCTTCTGCTGCTTGTTGATAACAGTGGTCGATATGGCAGAGTAAAGAGAGAAGGAAAGTAATTTAAGAAATAGTCCCTCAATAATATCTTTTTAAACAACTAGTCCATTTATTAATTTGATAAAATGACAAAATTAGTCCTTATGTGAAAAGTCTAAAACACCCCTCTATTTAACAGACAAAATAAACAATATTAGTTGGTTGGAGCTGATCGGGACAAAATGCATACATTAGGGAGCAAAAAGGCCATTTTGAAACTTTTGGATGAAAAAATTATTTTTACCAAACCACAGAGAGCAAAAAACGAAGTTTACTCTTGTTCTTGCATATATATAGGATGCATGGGTTGGTAAAAAAACGTGGTTGTTCGTGTGATGGTTAAACCTTTAATTAATTGAACATGATGTTAATGAATTTGGTAAAGTTTTAAAAATGAAAATTTTACGGGACCACTGTGATTTTGTGATAAACACTTTAAAAAATTATTGAGTTATAACATATTATATTTATTTAGCTTATGGAATAAACCGGGTTTTTAAATTTATATATATTAATAGCTGCTATGGAAGATGTTCAATTGAGAACCAATGTAAATTAAGAACAAAGAGAACCAATTCTAGCCACAAGTTTAAAGGGTATAAAGGTAACTTCCCCTATTTTTAAGTGAAATTACTTTTATACCCTTTAAGATGTGTGGCTATAAATGTGGCTTATTTACTTTTTTAAAACTTGTTCGTTTTTATTAGAATGAATCCCTAGCTGCTATAAACTACTTTTTATCTCCGTTATGACTTGTAACATTATATTGTCATCCCTTAAACTAAAAAGATCTTTATTATCTCGTATATATAAAAACATATACATAAATGACACATAATAAATATCTATAACTAACACATGAAAATACCTATAAATAAAAAGAAATAAAAAAATCAAAAGAATTATAACCTAAATTTGAAACTACAACTGCTACCCATAATCCTAATAACATTGTCAGCAGATAACATATTAACATTCACCCTGCATCTCACCAACGGCTTCCATTTCGGCAATTTCAACTTACCAAGCTTAATTCTCACCGGAACTTTGGCTCTGAGTACCAAAGGCACGGTTCCGGTCTGTTGTTGCGCCTGTAACGACGATCTCAACAGACCGGTTGCATCCTGAGTTTGACCAGTTAGAGGCACATCTAGCTCGGTTGTGTTTCTGTGACCCTGATAGAATTTGGGCCATGATCCTTCACAAAGAACCGTACCCATATAGATCACGGCCAGTTTTGATCCACCTTCATACGAGATTCCAATCTTGGTGTTTGGGTTTCTTGCGGTAATGTTGACATTAAATTGAGCTGATAGTGTGTTATCGTTGGTGATATTGAATTGGGTGATGGTCAGCCCATCAACCGAGTATTTTGGCAGTTTCGGGTCGAACCCGAAGTACACAATGGCCGCTAGTATGCCAATACTGATCACGAGTATGATCAGCACACAAAGTGTGCAACATAGGCACCGGCGACACCAGTTTCTTTTTTTGGTGGTTTGGAGTATTGGGGAGGGGTGGTTTGGTGGAAAGGTGGGTGTGGTTGGTTGGGGTGCCCATTTTCGGACCGGGATGATCCTCTCGGAACCAATGGCTCGGTGGGTTTCTGTTGTGATTCAAGGTCGGGTGTCGGGTCCGGGTGGATTTTTTGGTGATCTGCCATTGGAAGTTTGGAATGTGAAGATGAATACGAGTAAAAAGTGTGTTGTTTTTTGTAAGGAAAACTTTGTGTTATATAAGACTTTAGAAAGCAAAAGAGTAGAAATAGTCATAAGGAAATAAAGTTTACAAAGTAGTCCTTGTACTTTACACCCCAAGATATGTTTCCATTTGGACTTTGGAATTTATGCTTTTGATGATAATTAGTAGGGTTGTAAACGAATCGAACAAACTCGAATGAATTTTTATTTGTGTTCGTTTGCTTAAATTTAACTTGTTCATAAACATTAATTGAAAGAAAAATCTTGTTAGTGTTCTTTTATTTAGAATTTGATAATGCCCACGAATGTAAACGAATATATTATTTAAAAAAATAAAATTTAACATTTCCAATCTCAAACATTAAAGATAATCATTCATATAAATAAAAAGTTAAACATTTAATATAAATATAAAAAATAATTATCATAAAACAAAGTAAAAGTTAGAAATAATAATGGTGTTTGAAATTACTCTTCTTAGTTACAAATTACTATGTTTTTAACAAAATTCAAATTACAAATGACTATATTTCTAGTTTAAATGTTATGGTATTATAATAAAAATAATTAAGAAAATAAAACACATTTTATGAAATATAATAAATGAACCTAAACGACGTAAATGAACATGTTGCCGAATGTTCACCAACACAATCTCTGTTCGTGTTGGTTCATTTAACTAAACGAATGAAATTTCTTGTTCGTGTTCATTCATTTATTAAATGAACAAACATAAAATAACTTCCAGCCAAACTATACATGAACTGTTCGTTAAACATTCGGTTTGTTTACAGTCTTACTAATTAGATATATTTTTTATACAGTAAGCTTTTATACCAAGCCTTCTGTTTTTCATTTCCTAGCGTTATTTTGGATTTCTTTTGTTATGGTTTGACAAATCAATTTTGAGCTAACAAATGGTCTATAATCAAAATCCTAAATTAAAATGATATCTACAAGACTACAAATGAAACAATCCTTTTTGATCAAATAATTTTTCTGTGTGATTGCAAGGGTTTTAACACAAAATATGTTAGAGACTTTCGGTATTTTGGACCATAAGTGCAAAACTGAGAAATTGACTACTAAACATGTCCAAATACATAACACAGGGACTAGTTTTGTAATTGAATAAAAGTATGAAGGTTTGGAAGCTTCATTTCTTGACTTGGTAATTGGAGTGTGAAATTGGTTGAGCGATCACTTTCTTTGTAGAATTTTAAACACGCGCACTCGGCTTGCCCCATTCTATCATTGCATCGTTTGGTTGTACCGTACAACTGTCAAAAATACTTGTACAACGATGTAATGCGTCGGGGTTTTTGGTACAACCCATGAAGAAAAGTGATATGAACAGAAATGTTTTTAACGGGTGTTTGATTTTACACATTTTATGTCAAACGGCACCGCGTTTATGAGAGATTTGTGTCTCTCTCACGGTCTACTTCAAGCCGTCTAATCATTTAATTGGTAAATCAAATCTTAAATGAAAGAACTTCTGGCCTAACGGTAGCTGTTGACTTGTCTTATTAAAAATCTTGGGTTGAAATTATGCTTGGCAAAATAGGCGGGTTGGGTCGGTTTGGTTAACGGGTTAGAACGGGTTCAGGTCAGGATGAGTGCGGGTCAGAATGAGTTTTAAGTAAAATCAGTTCGAGTCTAAATGGATTGTTCTTAAAAAAACATTAATTTAATTTAACTTTAGATGTGTCATAAGTAAACAAATAGTCCATTTGGATAATTTTTATTAATTTTTTCATCAAGTATGTTATTAATCATTCTTAAATGTTTGAATCCATTGCATTTACATACCTTTTTGGTTACCCGTCTTGACCCGCATTGTATTCAAGTGCTACCCATCTCCCATTCTTAAATGTTTGAATCCATTGCATTTACATACTTTTTTGATTACTCGTCTTGACCCGCATTGTATTCAAGTGCTACCCATCCCTCCCTCGCACCCCCTCCTTGCGATCCTTGCGATTTTAGTGGAATTCCCCCCCCCCCCCCCCCCCCCCCACGAGTTCCTTAGAAACACCACACATTCTATTCTCCACCAACAAACCCAACCATCTCTAACAACCTACCTATTTTGAATAAAAATTCCAATAAAAGTTAATGTTAGATATTTTTGTGTAATTGGATTAATTTTATCGATCAATGTAAATAATGAAATTCAATAAACAAGTTGGGTATGAGATGCACGCTTGTTTAAGGTTTTATGATTCAATTGGGTTACAAGGGGCAACGCCTCCTTGGCGGGGTCCAAGGGGCAGAGCCCCTGGCTGGGGTCGAGCTGTGTATATAAAGTTCGTTTTATTAATTTAGAGGCAAATTTAGAAACAATAAAACTTGAAAAAACTGCCTGGAGGCAGTTTTCAAAACCTACGTATATCCAAGAAATGATTGATCGATAAATTTCTCTGTTTCATTCAAGAAATACTACGATTCATAGTAGTTCTTTGATTTCGAATTGAATTTTATCTAATCAAACATTTGGGTGAACCACAAATAGTTTGATCGGAAAGTGTAATTCGCAACTTTCAAATTATCCGGTGATAAACCCGTGTTCGCTTTTACCTAATATTTTCAACAATTAACAGTGAGACAGATATGTTATTTCAAGGTAAATGTACATAGGTAACAGTGTTACCGTACTTTGGTTTTAAATATAATCCACCAAACTTTAAGATGATCTTATTTTATATGGATTGCAATTTCTAGGAGAAGTTTTTGGATTTGTTAGGTTTGATTGTTTATTGTATTATTATATTAAAGTACGATTATTTTTTGCTTAGCCCCCACAATGGTATCTCCAAGCATGTTTTTCAATTCTTATCCTATTTAGATAAGAAATGGTTATTCTCACAAAAAAAAAAAATTCTATTTTAACATCTAATCAATATTATATGTCTCGTAATCTGATCTAGGGCTATACGAACTGATTTGATAATGAATGGTTTTGTATACGTTTCATATACGACTTATACAAGGCGTATATTGAGAAATTCTGAAAAATAATGATTGAACTTATATATGTCTCGTATAACCTATATAAAACGTATAGAAGGTGCGAAGGATGAAGGTTGGATGCGAGAATAACAAGGCCATTAGTGTAACATGTTCATAAATCTTGGTAATTAGTCAGGTGTTTTGTATGATTTGAGGTTAAATATGTTTAATAATTGAGGATATGATCCATGGTTTAAGTCTCCTTACAACACGTATGAAGGCTCTGGCGCACTTTCCACGTGGCTGGCCACACGTCCGACGATCGTTGTGGAGAAGAAGTTGGTGCCCCGCGCTTCTCCCACTTTGCACGCCCCAAGTGCAATCAAATGCAGAGAGAGAGAAAGAGAGTGTGTGTGTGTGTGTGTGTGTGTAAAGATGAGATGGTGATATGGAGGAGAGATGATGTAAGTTGGAAGAATGAGTTGAAGTTAAAAAGATGATTAAATGATGCATGTGGAAAGGATGCTTAAAAAAGGGAATGGTTATTCACACACCCCACTTTTTTAATTCAACACCCCCCTTTTTTAATACGCCTCGTATAGACCCCTACGTGGCGTACAGCACCACCTGCAACATTTGATATCCGTGTCGTATGCCAGGTACAGTACTCTACGTGGCGTAGGACATCCGACACCTGCAACCTTAAATTCTGAGATGCGATTGGTTAAATTCCATGTCGTACGCCACGTAGAGTATTGTACGTGGCGTATAGGTTTCTTGAATAAAATGCCTTGTTTATTTCCCATCACCACATTGAATTCTTATACGTGTAGTATGGTTCTATATGACACGTCTAAGACTAAAACAATTTTTTTTAGCTTAAAATTGAAATAAAATTTGTAATGTTATAAATTTGAACATTTTTAACGTCTAATGATTTAAGCACCATTTATAACATTATTATTAACGTATTTAGTTTTAATATTAATATTAATTTCATTAATTTAATATTATTGTCGTTTTGCCAAAAATTAACATCAATCAACACAAATACAATTTATATACAAATTAAAAAGATAAACAAACAATCAAAACAAATCACAATATATACATAAACAGTGTATGTACAGTACAAGGAAAGCAAATAAACTACGGATACTGTCGGGGAGGTGATGGCGGAAGGGGAGGAGGCTCGATAACTGCCTGCCTGGACCTCTCGATCTCGCGATCGATCATCCAGCGCAGCATATCGCTCTGCCGAGACAGGATCCGATCGTGCTCCCTAGATCGTGTAGAAAGATCATGGAGTATCTGATCGTGCACCCTGGATCGTGCAGAAAGATCCTGCATTATCGTCTCGAGGCGTGCCGGAAGCCTCACTATATGGTATCTCCGCTGCGGATGCTGCGGGACATAGTGAGCGCCTCCGTCCTCCCCCCACCCTCCTCATCACCCCCGCCCCCCTCACCCCCGCCACTCTCACCATCACCAGCCAAACCACCGTCGTCCCCCTCACCACCAGCACCCTCACCTCCCTGTCCAACTCCCACGCCCCCGTCTACGTCCATCACCTGTAGGGGGAGGGACCCATATCACTCCCCGTACAAGGAAGAACCGGAGACCTACACCAGGAAAATCCTGGACGATCTTCATACCAAAGAGCGTCCGGTGCTCGAGTCTGACTGGATCCACAGGATCAGACAGCTCCTCGAGAGTGTCCTGGTGCAGATGACCTAGTGCTCGGCCTATAATGGTGATATAGGCACCGCCATATATGGCTCCGCGCTGCTACGGTGGTAATACATCGCGAAGTACTCGGCAAGGCAGCGCGCGAGCTGACATGTACGCCGAGTGATTAGGCAGTACAAATAAAATAAATTCTACAGCGTGCACCACTCGCGGCTTCTGCCACGTCCAGAAATCGACGTGGCAATCAGCCGGTGCATATATCTAATCAGAGGGTCACGGATGCGACTCACTCTCGCCTTAGTCCCTCTAAAGGGATCATCGGCAATAAGAGGCCACCATACACGCAAGGTGGCGTCATCAATCTCAGTAATCCCCGCTGTGTACAGCGGGGTAACAGTCTCTGGCTCCCAGTATAGGCCAGTAATGACTGCGAACTCCGCCAGCGACATCTCGTGTCGCTGGCGAAGCATGGAGAACAGAATCTCCGGAACACCGCCTGGGCGGTAAGTGAATGTGGATAGGAACTCCACAATGACCTCCCTGTAAAAAGGCTGGAACGCCATCTCGAACAGCCGTCTCCACAGCGTCTCATCCCCGATCCAGCGCTCGGCGCGCTCTCGCTCGCCTATCTCAGCGAGCACCTCCCGGTCAATGGCCTTCTGCTGACCGATCTTCATGGTGCGAAACTTGGCGCACCGGCCAAATGCGATCGATCCCTTCGGAAACTGTAGGATCGGGTGATCTGCCAGATCGTCGCCGCCGCCTCCAACCTCCGCATCTGATCCCGAAGACATAACTGGACGTAAAAACGCACGAATAAAAAGTTAATTTATTAAAAATTAAAAAAAAAAATTTAGTGCCTGTACGCCACATACAGATTTCTACGTGTCGTACAGGGTGGAGTATTGCATGTAGTATAGCCATACTCCACCCTGTACGCCACGTAGAATCCTGTACATGGCGCACAGGGTGGAGTATGGTTATACTACAGGCCATACTCCACCCTGTACGCCACGTAGAAAACTGTACGTGGCGTACAGGCACAAAACTATCCATAGCAAAAATGAGATGAACAATACGCCACGTACAGTGTGCTACGTAGCGTACAGTTCTTAATCTGTGAATTGGGGAGGAACGGTACGCCATGTACAGGGCTGTACGTGGCGTACTTTTCTTCGTTCAGCCTAGGTAACGCCTCCCAAACCTTACTCGTGTCAATCTAACCCATTCTAATGGTTAAAAAGCGAGCAAAACTTACCTATAATGCGTAGAAGGAAGATCGTAACAACTTTGGCTCGAATCCGCACGCGTATGGCTCGATATGAGGCTTGAAGGTCGAGAGAGTGTAAATGGCGTATATGGTGGCGGTTTGAGAGGCGTATTTCACACCCCGAGCCGGCGGGATAGGATCGGTTGTCCCGTCGGGCGGAAAGTTCCCGGGGCGCGATATCGTGAGTGATAATCGTGATGATCAGATTGTTTACATTGCACATGATACAAATGAGAAATGCTAACTATAATAGAATTACAAAGTTAAATTACATCAGTATTGTTTATAATTTAACAATGTAAATCTACTATAAACATCATATATTTCTATCTTGTATTTACACAAGATATACAAAATAATTTGCATAATGATGTCTTCAAAAATAATGCAGGTCCAAAAGCTAAGCCTTCTATCTGAAGTCCTAGTACGAAAAGAATAACTTCTTAGTTGACCTGTTCGTCACCTGAGAAGTCATGCAAAAAGATCAAGTCAACACATGGTTGGTGAGTTCATATAGTTTTATGATTTGAAAATGATTTAAAAACCTCTTTCGGTAAAGACCCTAACCTCATTAACATCAACTGTATCATCCAGATCGGTATGCTTATATATAGGGCATACCCCTGGGTCAAGGCTACAACCCCGCCCAGACGCCATCCCACCACATACTAATCCGCATAGGACATTGACATTAATGATAATTAAGCATTTTTACCTAACACCTCTGAAATAGATTTTGATCTCCAAAACTTGATTTACCTTTGATTCTCTTGATTTTGATCATAGACAAAAGATTTTCCAAAAGTCAGTGATAATAGTAAAATGTCAAATATTTAATTAAATAATTAAATAAAACATTTAAATGCAACTAAGACATGATGATTGAGTGTAATTTTACTCAATCAGTTAGACTTAGTTGTTGGTGGTTGTCCAAGTTGTAACCTCTCACACGTGACCCATACCAGGCATAACTCACAAGGAGTATACCTGGGCGTGACGGGATTTTAATGATTTGCCCTTACAGCTTGACCCAAAAGTCTTCTGTACATGCGGGGACTTTAAGGATATCCTTTGTTTCTTGATCTCTTGATTCTCTTGAGTTTAGACTTTGATATTGATTTCCATGATTGTTCACGTTATTGCCCGTATAGCCTGACTACAAAAGTCTTCTATACCTGAAGGGACTTTATATGTGTGTTACACGTGGTCTTGATTTCCATATACAACTGACATCCACCATGACTTGAGTATTAATGAGTTCATTAGATCATAATGATTTCATTATTTCAATGAGTCACACACATTTATGATTTCTGATCTCTTGAGTCTCTTGATTCTTGATTCTTTGAGTTCCCATGATTTTGAATGATAATTGATTTGATTTATGATTCTTGGGCCTCAGATCACACACTGAGTTATGATTCCCTTGAATATGATTTATTGATCTTGTTCTTTTGATTTCACTTTGAGTTTAGATTCTTGAAGTTGAACTTGATGGACTAAGGGTTGATTTAGAATTCAAATTTAAGGTATTACTCATAAGAGTACTTAAATTTAATTGATAACTTGATTTGTTCATTAATTTCCTAGACAGGAGTCTAGGAGTATCAACAACATATATATGTAAAGACATATAATAATTAAAAGCATTTAAATAAACAGTTTAAATAAAACAGTTTACGCATGCTTCTCAGCCCCGCGTTTTAAAACAAAAATGTTTAGAAAAGGGGCAATGAACTCACCTGTGTTGCTTTGTACTGAATTACCACAAAATGCGCGCTCGTTGTTTGTAGCTTAAGTATCTTCGGTTCCTGTGTTGTTTTAAAAGGATTCGCATACGATAAGTATTTATGATAGACGTTGTAACTAAGGCTTTGGTCTCGGTGTGCAACTAAGTGTCCTAGATTACTAATGTGATTCTAAGATTTCCCTTAACTAGTCTAATTGTATTACCCGTAATAGACCCATGTCCCAATATCATTAACTCTTAAACCCTAGATGTTTAGGGTTTATTATAATTACATCACAAGTCCTTATTTAACACATTTTTAGGTTAATAATTTTTAAGTTGAACATTTATTTAGAAAATTATTTATTTAATTTAACAAGGTTTATAATTTATTTTCTTTTATAAAAACATATTTAATTTAAGAAAAATGTATTTAAACATGATGGGCTTATATTAAACCCATTGGGCCACCCTTGGGCCCATTATTTTGACTTTGACTTTTAAACAATTTCTTGATAGCTTTACGATTTTACTAATCCTTGATGGTCTAGATAAACCATCTAGGTTGATCACATGACATTATAGATTCCTTGAAGGTTTAGGTTTTAATAATTAAATTAACCTTATAACCTTTATATTATTGTTTTGATTTCCACATGAAGTGACATCATAGTCATTCAAAAGAACTCAAGCTTTTGATTTCTATGAATGAAACCCTGGTGTTAACCCCATGCACACACATGATCATTTCCATGCATACCCACCCACTAGCTCAAGTCCATACATGCACCCTTGCAAATGGCTTTAACTCATTCGATCATGGACCCGGACGAATGGCTAACCACATGGCCTTCGGCCGAATGTGGTTTACCGAATCGAAGCTGGGTCGAATAGGTTGGTCCCCGAGTAAATCCTGGTTCTGCGAATAGGCCTAGGCCGAAGGAAGTGGGTCGAATGGATGCTTGATCGAATGAGTCTGCCGAATAGGGTTAAGCCGATCGAATGGGTTAGGTCGAATGGATGATGGTCGAATGGGTTAGGTCGAATGATGATGGTCGAATGGGTTAGGTCGAATGATGATGGCTGCCGAATAGTGGTTGGCCGATTGACTAAGTCCCGATCGAATGAGCTGGTTCGGCTCCGAGTCATTCGGCGAATGGAAGCCTGACAAGGGAGTCGGTTCATTCGGCGATTGAGGGAAAGAGTCATTCGACCTGTGTGGTTATTCGGCAAGCTGGGCAAAGCCCATTCGGCCGATCGAGCACCACAAAAAGCAGCCATGGTTTCCAAGCAAATCGACTAACTATTGTGATGACCTTTGTTCCTAGGCATCCTAGACATGTTTGTGTGCAAGTTCTAAGGCTTAAGAGGTGTGTAACCCGGTTCCAAAAAGGAGATCGAAATAGGGTTTTTAAAACCCTAAAATCGCAACAAGAATGGGTTTTTACCTCAGATTTGATGGACAAAATCACAGATCCTTTGTACTTTCTTGTTCCACTAATGATGGTGGTGATTTAGACACCAAGAACACAAAATTTGGTGAAGAAACAACCAAGAAATCTTAGAGAGAAGTGGGGTTTTCTAGTGAGAGAAAGGGATGAACGAGTTTGGGTGTTGGTGGCTGGTTTGGTGTGGTGGTTGGGGGTTTAATTGCCTCATTAAATGAGGGTAAATACCCGGGTACGTTCGGGTTCGTTCGGTTTCGCGTGATTTCGCGTAAAAACGCCGTTTTCGCTTCGTTCTCGTAACGAAACGACTCGGTTTTAAAATAGAAGTCATAAAATTATTTTAGGTTGTGATTCCTAATAAATTAACTAAATATCTTTTAATTATTAATTTACAAAATATTTATTTAACGTCTAAATCGAATCGCGCGGTCATCGCGCGTATTTGTTCGAATCAAATACGACGATAACTACACTTTTCAATATTGTTTTCTAATTATCGAATATCATTCAGAACGTTAAACTTTTAGATTTATTCGTACAGATCGTCACCTATACGAATAATCTGTCGGTTTAGCATTCACTTAACGATATTCGCGTTGTTTTGTCCTGTAAGGCCTCACATACGTTTATACATAATAAAATCCTAACAAATAAATCACATGATGATTCTGTGTTGCCAGATAATTATCTGACTCAAGAATCATTGTTCTGAATTGATTTCTCTGAAATGTCTGAGAATTCACTGTTTTGTTAGCATGAAATGATACGGAGGTTTGATATGAACATGAAATACACTGAATTACATGAAAATTGTACCTGATTACTGTTCACGTACTGTTTACGATCACTGTTCCGGTGACGTTTCCGGCACTGATGTTACAGTCTCCCCTTGTCAAAGAAATTTCGTCCCGAAATTTAAGAATTGTTATCGGGTACGGCTTCCTCTTCAAACAGTTGGGGATACTTTAACTTCATGTGATCTTCACGTTCCCAAGTAAACTTGGGTCCGCGTTTTGAATTCCATCGAACCTTAACTATCGGAATACGGCTTCGCCTCAGTTGTTTGACCTTGCGATCCATAATCTCTAAAGGTTCTTCGACAAAATGCAACTGATCATCAACTTGAATCTCTTCGAGTGGAATGACGAGTGATTCGTCAGCAAGGCATTTCTTTAAATTCGAGACGTGAAACACGTCATGCACACCACTGAGTTCATCAGGTAATCTCAGTCTATACGCTACAGGACCAATACGTTCGATGATCTCGAACGGTCCCACGTATCGTGGTGCTAACTTGCCTTTCTTTCCAAAGCGGACTACGCCTTTCCATGGAGAAACTTTCAACATAATACGGTCTCCCACTTGGAATTCCAACAGCTTACGCCGTTTGTCAGCGTAGCTCTTTTGTCTGCTTCTTGTAGCTTGCAATCTTCTCTGAATCTGAGCTATCTTGTCAGTGGTTTCCTGAATCAGCTCTGGCCCAGTTATGTGATTATCTCCAACTTCAGTCCAACAGATCGGTGATCTACATTTCCGACCATAAAGAGCCTCGAATGGTGCACATCCGATACTGCTGTGGTAACTGTTGTTGTAGGAGAACTCAATCAGTGGCAAATGAGAATCCCAATTCCCACCGAAATCTAAAATACAGGTCCTTAACATATCCTCTAGGGTCTGAATCGTACGTTCGCTTTGGCCGTCCGTTTGTGGATGGTAAGCTGTACTCAGATTTAACTGTGTCCCTAGAGATTTCTGTAGTGATTGCCAGAATCTTGAAGTAAATCTGCTGTCTCTATCAGAAATAATTGATAATGGTACACCGTGACGTACCACTATCTCATTGATGTACAATCTCGCCAGTTTATCCATCGTGAAGGTTTCACGCATCGGCAAGAAATGAGCAGATTTTGTTAATCGATCAATGATCACCCAAATTGTATCGTGACCACTGGAAGTGCGGGGTAGCTTGGTAATGAAATCCATAGCTATTTGTTCCCACTTCCAGAGCGGAATCTCAGGCTGTTCCAGTAAACCAGACGGTCTCTGGTGTTCCGCCTTTACCTTCGCACACGTTAGACATTTACCGACGTATTCGGCTATGTCTTTCTTCATTCCCGGCCACCAATAAAATCCACGCAAGTCTTGATACATTTTATCGGCGCCTGGATGAACAGAGTATTTTGTCTTGTGTGCCTCATCGAAGATAAGTCTTCTCAATTCATCTACCGCCGGAATCCATATACGACCCTGGTAGTAGATCATTCCATCCGACTTGGTCTCTAAATGTTTCTCTGCTCCGCAATCAAGTTCTTTCTTCAAGTTTCCTCTATCAACTGATTCCTGTTGAGCTTGAATGATCCTGTCTTGTAAGCTGGTCTGCACAGTCATACCCATAGCCCTAACGCGTAAGGGTTTGACCCGTTCCTTCCGACTCAAGGCATCAGCTACAACGTTTGCCTTTCCCGGATGGTACTTGATCACACAATCATAATCATTCAGAAGTTCAACCCAACGGCGTTGTCGCATGTTGAGCTCCTTCTGATCAAAGATGTGCTGCAGACTCTTGTGATCAGTAAATATGGTACACTTAGTGCCATATAAGTAATGTCTCCAGATTTTCAATGCGAAGATCACTGCTCCCAGTTCAAGATCATGAGTAGTGTAATTTTTCTCATGAACTTTTAACTGTCTTGATGCATAAGCGATAACTTTGTCCCGTTGCATCAGTACGCAACCAAGTCCCTGATGGGATGCATCACAATAAATAACAAAGTCATCACATCCTTCCGGGAGTGATAGAATTGGAGCATTACATAACTTCAGCTTCAGTGTCTGAAAAGCATCCTCTTGTTTATGTTCCCAGACAAACGGTTCACTTTTCTGAGTTAATTTAGTGAGTGGCAAAGCTATCTTAGAAAAGTTTGAGATAAACCTTCTATAATAACCTGCCAATCCCAGAAAAGACCGTATCTCCGTTGGTGTCTTCGGAGTGTCCCAGTTCTTTATTGCTTCAATCTTGGCAGGATCTACGTGTATTCCCTCACTGTTGACTACGTGACCAAGAAACTGAACTTCCCTTAGCCAAAATTCACATTTAGAGAACTTGGCATAGAGTTTCTGTTCCATCAACAGTTCCAAGATTTTCCTGAGATGTTGTTCATGTTCTGCTTTGCTCTTGGAATAAATCAGTATGTCATCGATGAAGACGATAACGAACTGATCTAAATACGGCTTGCACACTTGGTTCATGAGATCCATGAAAACCGCTGGTGCGTTTGTCAATCCGAAAGGCATCACCATGAATTCGTAATGCCCGTATCTGGTTCGGAATGCCGTCTTCGGTATGTCTTCGTCTTGAACTCTAAGCTGATGATAACCAGACCGCAAGTCAATCTTAGAGAAGTATTGAGCTCCTTGCAGTTGGTCAAACAAATCATCAATCCTCGGCAATGGATACCGATTCTTGATGGTTAGTTTGTTCAGCTCTCTGTAATCTATGCACATTCTGAACGATCCGTCTTTCTTCTTCACGAACAAGACCGGAGCTCCCCAAGGTGAGTAGCTCGGTCTAATGAACCCTTTATCCAATAACTCCTGTAACTGGTTCGATAATTCCTGCATCTCCGAAGGTGCTAACCGATAAGGAGATTTAGCAACAGGAGTTGCTCCAGGAACTAAATCAATTCGGAACTCTACCGGTCGCACGGGAGGCAAACCTGGTAGGTCTTCAGGAAATACTTCAGGATATTCCTTTACTACTGGTACGTCTTGTATCTTCTTCTTGTCTTTCTCTTTTTCCACTACATGAGCCAAGAAAGCTACACACTTCTTCTGTAAACACTTACGCGCCTTTATGCAGGAAATGATTTTGACACTTCGTTTTGCTTGATCCCCTCTGACTTCCAATACACGATCATCTGGTAATGGAACTCGAAGCAGCTTTTCAGAACAGATGACTTCCACTCGGTTAGAGGAAAGCCAATCCATTCCAACAATGATGTCAAAACTACCCAACTCCATCGGTATTAAGTCGATGGCAAATGTATGACCATTAAGTGTCAATGGGCAATTCCTGTGAACTGTACTAACTGTGATCTGTTTTCCGTTAGCTACTTCTATAATGTAAGGGGAATCTAACTGTTCTTCTATAGAATCTAGTTGGCATGCAAAATCGGCAGAGATAAAACTCTGATCCGCACCAGTGTCAAATAGAACAGATGCATAAAAGTCATGTAAGAGAAACGTACCAGTGACCACATTCGGGTCCTGGCGTGCAGCTGGTGCTCCAATAACAAAAGCTCTTCCACGAGGAGCTTGAACTGCTTGTTGTGCCTTCTTCGGGCAGTTCTTTGCAAAGTGGCCTTGTTCGCCACAGTTGAAGCATCCACCGTTGTTCTGTTGGCTGGTGGAGGGAGAGCTAGAGCAGCATTATTGACAGCTGGGTTAGGTGTCATCCGGCATTGCTGAACCCAATGGCCCTTCCTTCCACATCCCGTGCATTGTCTGCAGGGAGTGTTAGCATTGTGATGATACTGGCACTTAGTACACAAAGGATGTGGGCCAGTATACTGTTTCTTAGGCACATTTGTTGTGCCGCTGCTACTTGGTTCAGGGGAGTAGCCACAGTGTAATTCTTGATAAATTTCTGTTTCTTCTCTGGTGTTGCTGCTGCTGTGGTTTCTTTGAAGACTCTTCCTTGCGTTTACTGGTGTCAGCCTCTTTCTTCAGTACTCCAGAGGCAACCATCAAATCAGTGAGTTTTCCAGACAGTCTCACTGCAGACTCAACAGTAGTAGGGTTGGCTGAAACAACCATTCCCTGAATGCAGGCAGGAAGTCCACCCACATATCTATCAATCCTCTTCTCCAAAGTAGGTACCATGTCGGGCACCAAAGCAACTAACTCGTGGTAACGAGTAGTATACCCCATATGATCTGCCCTTTCATCACATGGTTGGATAATTCAACCTCCAGTTTCTGCAGCTCATTCTTGGGGCAGAACTCGGTTCGCAGCAGTGTCTTGAAATCCTCCCATGGCATGGCCATGGCTTCTTCTCTTCCTCGGGCGTTGATCTGACCATTCCACCAGGTCAGAGCCCGCTTGTTGAATGTTCCAGCAGAGTAGCGTACTTTATGATGCTCTGGACAGCTGCAGAGGTCCAAAGTAGCCTCAATCTTTCAATCCATTGGATTAATCCAACGGCTCCTTCAGATCCGCTAAAGCTAGGCGGCTTACATCCTACGAATGACTTGTAGGAGTAGTGTGAGGTACCACCAGTATTCCCACTGGCTTCTCCAGATGAGTTGCCAGTGTTGTTCATCTCATTACGGAGAAGGTTGAACATCTCCGGTATCGCCGCCTTCATCTGATTGGTCATCTGGCTGCTCAGTAGTGTCACCAAAGCGATGGTGGTAGGATCCAGTATAGGTGTTGTTCCTGAACCTGATGCCTCGGTGATCAGTGGAGGAGGAGGTGGAGGCGGTGGGAGGAGGTGGCAGTGGTGAATCGGCTGGAGATGGTGTCGAAGAATGTGGAGCCAAGCCTAGAGGTGGTAACGAGGGAGTCTGTCTTCGCGGCGGCATTCTGATCATAACCAAAATAATATTGGTTAGTGCAATGATCGAATGCAGAAGACATAATGCAACAAAGTCTTAAATCTTAGATTCTCTACATGCAGGGTCCCTAGGTTATAGTCTAGGCCAAACCGTTTAATTAAATGACCTATATTTCTCTATAACCATGGCTCTGATACCAATCTTTCACACCCCGAGCCGGCGGGATAGGATCGGTTGTCCCGTCGGGCGGAAAGTTCCCGGGGCGCGATATCGTGAGTGATAATCGTGATGATCAGATTGTTTACATTGCACATGATACAAATGAGAAATGCTAACTATAATAGAATTACAAAGTTAAATTACATCAGTATTGTTTATAATTTAACAATGTAAATCTACATAAACATCATATATTTCTATCTTGTATTTACACAAGATATACAAAATAATTTGCATAATGATGTCTTCAAAAATAATGCAGGTCCAAAAGCTAAGCCTTCTATCTGAAGTCCTAGTACGAAAAGAATAACTTCTTAGTTGACCTGTTCGTCACCTGAGAAGTCATGCAAAAAGATCAAGTCAACACATGGTTGGTGAGTTCATATAGTTTTATGATTTGAAAATGATTTAAAAACCTCTTTCGGTAAAGACCCTAACCTCATTAACATCAACTGTATCATCCAGATCGGTATGCTTATATATAGGGCATACCCCTGGGTCAAGGCTACAACCCCGCCCAGACGCCATCCCACCACATACTAATCCGCATAGGACATTGACATTAATGATAATTAAGCATTTTTACCTAACACCTCTGAAATAGATTTGATCTCCAAAACTTGATTTACCTTTGATTCTCTTGATTTTGATCATAGACAAAGATTTTCCCAAAAGTCAGTGATAATAGTAAAATGTCAAATATTAATTAAATAATTAAATAAAACATTTAAATGCAACTAAGACATGATGATTGAGTGTAATTTTACTCAATCAGTTAGACTTAGTTGTTGGTGGTTGTCCAAGTTGTAACCTCTCACACGTGACCCATACCAGGCAAACTCACAAGGAGTATACCTGGGCGTGACGGGATTTTAATGATTTGCCCTTACAGCTTGACCCAAAAGTCTTCTGTACATGCGGGGACTTTAAGGATATCCTTTGTTTCTTGATCTCTTGATTCTCTTGAGTTTAGACTTTGATATTGATTTCCATGATTGTTCACGTTATTGCCCGTATAGCCTGACTACAAAAGTCTTCTATACCTGAAGGGACTTTATATGTGTGTTACACGTGGTCTTGATTTCCATATACAACTGACATCCACCATGACTTGAGTATTAATGAGTTCATTAGATCATAATGATTTCATTATTTCAATGAGTCACACACATTTATGATTTCTGATCTCTTGAGTCTCTTGATTCTTGATTCTTTGAGTTCCCATGATTTTGAATGATAATTGATTTGATTTATGATTCTTGGGCCTCAGATCACACACTGAGTTATGATTCCTTGAATATGATTTATTGATCTTGTTCTTTTGATTTCACTTTGAGTTTAGATTCTTGAAGTTGAACTTGATGGACTAAGGGTTGATTTAGAATTCAAATTTAAGGTATTACTCATAAGAGTACTTAAATTTAATTGATAACTTGATTTGTTCATTAATTTCCTAGACAGGAGTCTAGGAGTATCAACAACATATATATGTAAAGACATATAATAATTAAAAGCATTTAAATAAACAGTTTAAATAAAACAGTTTACGCATGCTTCTCAGCCCGCGTTTTAAAACAAAAATGTTTAGAAAAGGGGCAATGAACTCACCTGTGTTGCTTTGTACTGAATTACCACAAAATGCGCGCTCGTTGTTTGTAGCTTAAGTATCTTCGGTTCCTGTGTTGTTTTAAAAGGATTCGCATACGATAAGTATTTATGATAGACGTTGTAACTAAGGCTTTGGTCTCGGTGTGCAACTAAGTGTCCTAGATTACTAATGTGATTCTAAGATTTCCTTAACTAGTCTAATTGTATTACCCGTAATAGACCCATGTCCCAATATCATTAACTCTTAAACCTAGATGTTTAGGGTTTATTATAATTACATCACAAGTCCTTATTTAACACATTTTTAGGTTAATAATTTTAAGTTGAACATTTATTTAGAAAATTATTTATTTAATTTAAAGGTTTATAATTTATTTTCTTTTATAAAAACATATTAATTTAAGAAAAATGTATTTAAACATGATGGGCTTATATTAAACCCATTGGGCCACCCTTGGGCCCATTATTTGACTTTGACTTTTAAACAATTTCTTGATAGCTTTACGATTTTACTAATCCTTGATGGTCTAGATAAACCATCTAGGTTGATCACATGACATTATAGATTCCTTGAAGGTTTAGGTTTTAATAATTAAATTAACCTTATAACCTTTATATTATTGTTTTGATTTCCACATGAAGTGACATCATAGTCATTCAAAAGAACTCAAGCTTTTGATTTCTATGAATGAAACCCTGGTGTTAACCCCATGCACACACATGATCATTTCCATGCATACCCACCCACTAGCTCAAGTCCATACATGCACCCTTGCAAATGGCTTTAACTCATTCGATCATGGACCCGGACGAATGGCTAACCACATGGCCTTCGGCCGAATGTGGTTTACCGAATCGAAGCTGGGTCGAATAGGTTGGTCCCCGAGTAAATCCTGGTTCTGCGAATAGGCCTAGGCCGAAGGAAGTGGGTCGAATGGATGCTTGATCGAATGAGTCTGCCGAATAGGGTTAAGCCGATCGAATGGGTTAGGTCGAATGGATGATGGTCGAATGGGTAGGTCGAATGATGATGGTCGAATGGGTTAGGTCGAATGATGATGGCTGCCGAATAGTGGTTGGCCGATTGACTAAGTCCCGATCGAATGAGCTGGTTCGGCTCCGAGTCATTCGGCGAATGGAAGCCTGACAAGGGAGTCGGTTCATTCGGCGATTGAGGGAAAGAGTCATTCGACCTGTGTGGTTATTCGGCAAGCTGGGCAAAGCCCATTCGGCCGATCGAGCACCACAAAAAGCAGCCATGGTTTCCAAGCAAATCGACTAACTATTGTGATGACCTTTGTTCCTAGGCATCCTAGACATGTTTGTGTGCAAGTTCTAAGGCTTAAGAGGTGTGTAACCCGGTTCCAAAAAGGAGATCGAAATAGGGTTTTTAAAACCCTAAAATCGCAACAAGAATGGGTTTTTACCTCAGATTGATGGACAAAATCACAGATCCTTGTACTTTCTTGTTCTACTAATGATGGTGGTGATTTAGACACCAAGAACACAAAATTTGGTGAAGAAACAACCAAGAAATCTTAGAGAGAAGTGGGGTTTTCTAGTGAGAGAAAGGGATGAACGAGTTTGGGTGTTGGTGGCTGGTTTGGTGTGGTGGTTGGGGGTTTAATTGCCTCATTAAATGAGGGTAAATACCCGGGTACGTTCGGGTTCGTTCGGTTTCGCGTGATTTCGCGTAAAAACGCCGTTTTCGCTTCGTTCTCGTAACGAAACGACTCGGTTTTAAAATAGAAGTCATAAAATTATTTTAGGTTGTGATTCCTAATAAATTAACTAAATATCTTTTAATTATTAATTTACAAAATATTTATTTAACGTCTAAATCGAATCGCGCGGTCATCGCGGTATTTGTTCGAATCAAATACGACGATAACTACACTTTTCAATATTGTTTTCTAATTATCGAATATCATTCAGAACGTTAAACTTTTAGATTTATTCGTACAGATCGTCACCTATACGAATAATCTGTCGGTTTAGCATTCACTTAACGATATTCGCGTTGTTTTGTCCTGTAAGGCCTCACATACGTTTATACATAATAAAATCCTAACAAATAAATCACATGATGATTCTGTGTTGCCAGATAATTATCTGACTCAAGAATCATTGTTCTGAATTGATTTCTCTGAAATGTCTGAGAATTCACTGTTTTGTTAGCATGAAATGATACGGAGGTTTGATATGAACATGAAATACACTGAATTACATGAAAATTGTACCTGATTACTGTTCACGTACTGTTTACGATCACTGTTCCGGTGACGTTTCCGGCACTGATGTTACAGCGTATGCCCGATCACAGGGTTATATAGGGACGTGTACGTGTCGTACAGGTCCCTACGTGGCGTACAGGGTGGAGTATGGCCTTTAGTATAGCCATACTCCACCCTGTACGCCACGTAGGGACCTGTACGTGGCGTACAGTCACCAAATGTGTTATGAAACTAATACTCCACACCTGTACGTGTCGTACAGGTCCCTACGTGGCTTACAGGGTGGAGTATGGCCTGTAGTATAGCCATAATCCACCCTGTACGCCACGTAGGGACCTGTACGTGGCGTACAGTCACCAAATGTGTTATGAAACTGATACTCCACACTTGTACGTGTCGTACAGGTCCCTACGTGGCGTATAGGGTGGAGTATGGCCTGTAGTATAGCCATACTCCACCCTGTACGCCACGTAGGGACATGTACGTGGCGTACAGTCACCAAAAATTTTCTAAAATTTTTGTTTTTTTTATAAATTAACTTTTTATTCGTGTTAAATACAGTTACATTTAAAATCAATCAATATAATTGACTTGCTCTTTTTCGCGACATATTTCTATGAATTGTTGTATACGGTGTCTATATATTTCTTTCCAAGAAGATGCGTTTGTTGTGTGATACTTATTCCAAACTGCACTTATTGTCGGCATCGGATAATCTCATTCCAACTTGATGTTGACGAAATGATTGTTATGTACATCTACGAACGACACAACTTGATGAGGGATGACAGATTCACTCTCCGCGCTTATCCACATCGGAAAATATGTCTGAGAGCTTTTTATATTATTAGGTGAACAATCACACCAAATCTTTGAGCTATCAGAATTCCGGTGTAAGGCATTTGCATCCAATGTTTAAATGGTGCAGCTTCAACTTGCTGCCAGTTAATGTTGTTATAAATAAAATTATACATGCCTTCTTGTATATTTTCAAATATTAATCGATATGCATCCCTATGTGTTTCCATCTCGTCTAACAATTGTTGTCGAACATAGAGCCACATATTTTCATCAAAACCTAAACCCACGACAACAGCTCGGAAACCGCAGTTTCCGTCGGGCATAACATCCTGTATGCGTAAAATGTGACCGTGAAACAAATCTGGTATTAAGCTTTTAAATCTGTTAAAATTCCAGATACTTTCGTTTTCAACGACCGATTGAAATGAAGCAGACTCTTGTGATAGTTGGATAGGATCATTTTTGGCTTTAGCTTTCCCTCTTGAAGATGTTGACCGACTACGTTGTAGTGCAGCAGTCTGATCTTTAACCTTGGAATGTGTGTAAGAACTATGTCTGGGTTGATCAATGACGTTGTGTTGTGAGTCCTGTTTCTTTTGTTGCTGCAATTTAGAACTAGGACGTCCACGAACGTCTTTTTGAACAACAGGCGGTTTCATATCACTTTTCCAAGGAAAAGTTGTAGCCAATATTTTTTTCATCATACTTTTTTTTCACTTCGGTCGGTTGTGTCATTATTTGTTGTTTCACGGCTTGTAACTGTTCTTCGACATTAATTTCTTCTTCGTCTAAAAATAACGGACGAGTATCAAGTTTGGTCCAGAACATATCTACAACAGAACGTGGAATTTTGGTATCTGAAACAATTTTGATTATCAAAATTTGTATCAAATGAAAGACGTTTACTATAATAATTATGAAAGACGTTTATAATGTTACCTGTGTGAAACCTTACCTCGAAGGTAATCAAACAACGCTTTTTTGTGATGACTCATAGTTTGCACCTTGCTTGTCTCAAAACCGTGATTTATGTTCATATCATGTGAAGTTACAACTTCGTCAACAAACCCGACAAGTGTGGCAAGCGAACTATTTGGTGTTTTTAAATATCGTTTTAAGTTCGCCTGCTGACTTTCAACTATGTTGGTTGTATGTTGACCGAAGTTTCGGTTTTTGTTGGTCCAAGCAGATACAAACATTTCTTTGTAACTATTCAACCATGTTTGCGTTAAATAATTTAAAATGCCTGAAACAAAACGTAACCACATAATTAGTGTATATATATATTATATATGTATATATATGTATGTATGTGTAAAAACTTATGCTGCCATTTGTCTTTAGTTAGATGTTCGTATAACTTGTTATAATTGTATTGATAAATGTTCTCAGATGAAGACTCACACAATGTTGTCCACATATGACGGAATCTGTTGCAATCGCTGTTAGAAAAACTTGCCTTGCAGTGTTTAGAAATGTTTTCGCTTATGTGCCACCTGCATAAGCACCTACTTGCGTCAGGAAATACCAGCTTACACGCATTCATCAATGCAAGATCTCGGTCTGTTATTACTACACGGGGCTCCATACAATTGTCTAACATTTCTTTCAGCTTCTGTATTACCCACAAGTAATTCTCTTCATGTTCTTTTGTTATAAACGCATGTGCAATGCAAAACGTATGGTGTGTTGAAGTCACACCAACAATCTGTACAAACGGTATTCTGTACATGTTCGTTTTGTATGTGAGTCAATCATCAGCACATGCGGAAACGCTCGCCAGTATGTGTACGACTTCGGATGACAGAAGAACACTTCCTCGACGACATTTGTTGCAGGATCTTCTCTGGTATAATACACATAGCCCTTAAAATGCAGTAGGTTTTCCAGAACCTGCATTGGAGTGGTACCTACTTTCTTTTCATTTTTTATTTTCTGTTGGGCGTTGTATATGTCCCTGATTACAGAAACATTATCAGGATTTTACTTCTTGATAGTTGACAGAATATTGCGCGGGTCCATATGTTGTTCTGTCAGCTGTCCCACCATCTTTTGTTCGTCTTGAGACAACCTTCTTACAAATGGATGCCCTTCTAGATGTTGAGCGGCCTCATGGTTATGCTCGTCATTTCGGACCTCTAACTGCCAAACAAGACGCTTTTCGTTGTAAACGCCAACCAGTTTAAATGGACAGCCAATTTTCTTGCTGCCGGAGCGTCTACGCGTCGCAACGGTCTTGTGTTTGCCACCACGATCACAAACAAGCCATACCTTCTTTACAACGTCTCCTTTCTTTTAGATCGAGCGGTGACTACAATATAACCGTTGTCAACCGCTCTGCTTTTCACCCAGGCAACCAGCTCATCATGAGACATAAATTCCTGATTGGTATCCCAAAACACTTTACCATGATGGCCCCCATCATAATAATCATGCCCGCTATTTTGTGTTTCTGAATATACATCATTAGCTTCATGTTTGTAAGAAGGCTGACTTTCCCTTCCAAATTCATGCTGGTTTTTGTAACTGTAAAAAGACATCAACGCAAGGATCCTTATTTAAATCAGGAATCCTATTCGCGTTGTATTCTTGAAAGTTGGGTACCTCGTTTAAATCAGGCAGCTCCTGAGGTTTACTGTCACCATAATAAGATCGACCGATAGAATCTTGTTCTATCTTGTCGTCTCCAAATAAGAAATTCACGTCCTAAAATGACATTATATGAATACAATAAACAACTGATAAAATCCAAATAGGAATTCGTAGAAAGAAAAACGCGAATGACGAATTATAAACATTCGTTCATTATATATATAAGAAATGGAATCTTACATCATTTCGTTATTTGTACGAGATTTGTATTGAAAATTTTTATACGTGGCGTATAAGGCACTTTTAGTACAATCACAAGAGTGCAACATCAATTATTTGTCCTCTATACGCCACGTACAGGACTGTACGTAGAGTATAGCATTCACATCATGTCAGGTACCAGACTGCTCTTCTCATATTATTGTCCTCTATACGCCACGTAGAGTATTGTACGTGGCGTACAACATCCCATCACTGTGCAGATGTGTCAGTACTTTTGATACGATGTTTTGTACGTGGCCTATAGTGTCAATACTTGGTGTACAACACTCAATCATTGACAGAATGTCAGCCTAGAATGTTGTTGTACGTAACGTAGGGATCTCTACGCCACGTATAGATACCTGTACGTGGCGTATGGTACTACACGACACGTCTAAAGGGTGTGAAAATAAAGAATTGGGTGTGAGATTAACACAACCCTTAAAAAACCGATGTGGCAGTAATGAATAGATATGATGGATTGCGGGTAGCCTAAGGTAGCCGATCTCATATCAAATTAAAAAGGTAGATTTTTTTTTAAATTATAAAATTATATTTTTGGTGAGAAAATAAAAAATAAAAAACAGTTTTTTAATTCATAAAAATATATTTTTAATTTTTTTTAGGTTTTATACTAAAAAATAGACCAGAAAACATTAATAAAAAATAGATAAACATAGTAACCGACCTGATAATCATAGATTATTTAAACAGTAAATTAAAGTTTAGCTACTTTAAAAATATAAACAAAGTTTTAGTTACGTAATTAAAAAAGTTAAGACACTTAATTGTATTTACATTTTCCATATTATTTATGCAATTGTACAAACCACAAGCATTTGAAAACAAGACAAATAATGTGTTCCAAGATAACGTTTTCTTTATTATTTCTCTTCCGAGTTCTTCGCCATATATAGAATCTTTCATGATACCACCTAAGATTCAAGTCTTTTTCAACCCATCTCAACTTATATACTGTCGCCAAGATCGAGTGTTACAAACACGAACGCCACACTCCCACGAGCCCGGTCTAAAATCCAACCATGGTTCATGATTCTCCTAGACCACTTGAGGCGTGTGGCGACCACACACTTCCTGTTAAGAAACAACCAACCCGATTGAACCAGTTGCAGAGAGCTCAGTGGCTACGGGCAGCCATTTTAGGAGCTAATGACGGGTTACTATCCACCACGTCTTTGATGATGGGTGTTGGTGCAGCTCAAGAAGGTCAAAGGTTCATGGTTCTTTCTGGACTAGCAGGAGCCATTGCTGGTGCATGCAGCATGGCAGTTGGTGAATTCGTTTCTGTTTCAACCCAGAGGGACATCGAGCTTGTTGCTGTGAATCAAGAACACCCGTTACAAGAAATCAAGCATGACAGCCCGAAAAACAATCAACCCGTTTTCGAAAACAAATCAAATCCTTATAAGGCTGGGGCCGCATCTGCCTCAGCATTTTTGTGTGGTTCTTTGTTTCCGCTGGTGGCGGCTGTGGCTGTTGATGACTATACCACCAGGATCGTGGTGGTGGTTGTGGTAACATCGTTAGCGCTAGCATTGTTTGGCGGGATTGGTGCGATGGTGGGCGGGTCCTGTGTGAGGGCGTCTGCCACCCGGGTCTTGATCGGAGGGTGGATCTCCATGGCTGTTACTTATGGTTTATTGAAGCCCTTAGACAGTGTTATGGATAAAAGGGGTGAAGATGATTGATTATTTGCAAATAAGTTATGGCAATTGGTTTTAATGTTATGAAATATATATTTTAACTTTCAACTTGTCCATGTTAACTAGGGGTTTTACCAGCTCGTTATGATGTGAATAACATATGTGTTAAACCGTCTAGTTGTTTAGTAATGCCCTCAACAATCATCTTTTTTGTAACAAAATTGCATTGTTCAAGATGTGCATGAAATCCACAAAAAGTAGCTTGAATCTAATTATACTACTACATTATTAACCTACAAAACTAACCTTCGATTTTAACGGCAAAATTTGAATAACTCATGGGTCCGAGGACTCTTTCGAAACATCATCTGTATCCCAAAGGAATAAATTTAAGCTTTGCCTTCATCTTACCTCATATACCTTACCAATTAGTGGGACTTGATTGGGTATGTTTGTTTGTTTATAGCATGGTTGTAGAAGACGCTAGGCACTAGTCATATGACGAGGTACCACCTATGGATTAATCGGCACTAAACGGATTGAGATTTTTATATGTTATTTTACAATCTTATATTATATACACACATCAATATCAATAATTCAATACTATACTTTAAATAATTTAAAAAATAAACTTAAACATACTAAGTCAAATAATTTAAAGTTCAAACTTAAACCTTTAGTTTAAAGTTTAGAGATGGATTTTGATGTTTAGTGGCTGGATTCGATGTTTTAGAGACATTTTGGGTTGAAAAATGTTTTGAATAATCATGGATCTGAGTCCATTTTACCCGAAAAAGTAAAAAAAATGTCATCTAGGGCCTAGGCGGCCTAGGCACCGCCTAGAGTCAAATTGACACGGTTGGAGAGCGCCTAGACGTCGCCTAGGCTGATTTTTACAACACTGATTTATAGATATGGTTTCGTTGAAGCTGAAAAGGGGGCAATCAAAAGAATTATATCCTCATATATGAACTATGATCTAATGTCCATCCTTAGCAACCTAATAAACCTTTTTATAAACAATTAACTGATGCACATATCTAGCAAACTAACTAACCATTTTCTTAGGAAGTATTTATCATTCATTTATGAAATAAAAAACAAAAGCTTGAATCGATTTAGAAGCTTAAAAGTTGGCTATCATTAAAATTATAATCATAATACATATATGCACATTGATCTGATGCCCATACTTAATTAGACCATTTTATAAACAATGAACTGATGCACATATCTAGCAAGCTAATTGAACCATTTTCTTAGGAAGCCTTTATAATTCATTCATGAAACAAAAAACAAAACACTGAATCGATTTATGCTACAACATTATTAATCTAAAAACACCTAAACCAAAACAGATTAACAGAGAAGCACAGTTTTACCTCAACAGTTAAGAAGACAGGAAGCAGGGACAATACATGAAACACACAACCTAATATGTAATTGTTGGGTTGTTGATCATCTACTGGAAAATTAATCCTTATCCCCTGATTAAAGCGTATATGTTCCCGAAAAGAAAAGGTTATCGTTCGCTGTTAAAGCATAAAATCAAACCGGTTAATTTATAGATCAGGTCTACTCAGATTCAGTTTATAATTTACTTTGATCACAAACACATTGACATATTTAATAGGTTTCAGCCAAAGGGCTTCTAACCTAGTGGTAACCTCTTGATTTCTCTTATAAGAGGTTTTGGGTTGAAATCTCACCTGGAGCAAATATTGCTCTGGGTTGAGACAAAGGGTTTTCCTAGTTGTAGGTTTCCTCCTGACGGGTGGGTCAGGTCACCACGCTCTGTTATTCGGGCGGAAGGGTGAACCCGTGTGACCGGGTGTTTGCTGTTCAAAAGGTAAATGCCACAATGGTCACCAAATCTGCCCAAAAAACATAGAGATGGCATAAAGTGTTAAATGTGGTAGCACGAATCAAGAAAGCATTTCATCAAACAGCTGGTGCTCATATGATATTAACCAATAATACGCAACAAATCTACCCAGACAAGACTTCCAGCCTCAAACATGAACACCGAAACAAAAACATAGAAATATCATAAAGTCTTCAATGTGGCCGCATAATGAACCAAGAAAACTAACAGTACAATGTGGTGCACATACGATGTTAACCAGTAAATAACACAGTAAAATGTGCTCAAAATTCAATTATCGAAAACAAGAAATCAGAAACCTTCAAGGCTAAAACCCAATTACCGATCACGCGAATGGAGGCAAAATACATCAAGCTAAAGGGCATATGATCCAAAATTAAGTTTGTTATTTATAGGGGTGATTTTATACCATGTTTGTTACTAATAAAATTCATGTTTTGATTTATCACATCGAGTGGTTTTTTTTTTATTTGTGTCTGCATAATCTCTTTACTTCTAGGTTTTATCTTTGTTGTTCATAAAAACTTGAACATTGCATATATTTTGTTGTCTAAATTGTTATATAATGATTTGTGATCTTTAGAAAATTAATTTGTCATTTGAATTTGGATTCAACTGTTGCAAATTAGGCAACAACACTTGATTCATATATAAGAATTGTAAGTTGTTTACATGCATAGAAGACATGTTTATACTAGATGAAATGATGCAACCGTTTGGTGGTTGTCTCCCTCAACCGCCGCTTCCAACCGTCAGGTGTATGCCTGCAATAATTAGAAGTGTGAAAGAATCAAGTCGATCGGCTCGTGAAATACTCGGAAACGGATTGGTAAAAAGCTCGAATGAGTCGAACCTAAACAAGCTCAAGCCCAAAAATATGGCTCCTTTAGTTCTCGAGCCCGAGCTCTAGCTTTACATATCAAAATGATAATAATACCCTCAATTTTAATATATATATATATGGTGTTAATTAAGTAATTAAATAGATTTAAATAAGAATTCAAGTGAAAAAAATTACAAATTCATAAAATATTAGCATTTAATTTGCACATGCAAACCCAAATGCCCACCACTACCTGCATAAAAGAACCAAGACACCATAAAAAACAAGACATCATGCATGCTACATGCAACATTGTGCATGTGCTTCCTATTTTAATTATTCCCCACAACACCATTAACAAATACTACACATACATAACATTTATACACTTGGTAAACAGATCTAAATCGATCACATGTTGGCATGTATCCTGATCTTCAAACGAATACTTGTCCGACGCCACTTCGATCGATCGATACCCTTTTGTTTTCTTCTATATATCACATCCATGATCGATCTACCCTTAATTACTCCTAAATATACCACAAATCGGTGTAGATCAGATTGGGCATGTGCATGTTCTTCGATGATCTATCCGTTGGATCAGAGTATGTAGTCGTAGTAGTAGTTGTTGTATGTAATCTTAATTAATTAAGAGGATGCTAAATTGGACATATCTCTGGTAGATCTGTTGTATTTCATGTGACTCTTGACCAGCTGACCAGCTGATATTGCTGACATGAGTGAGAGCTCACCTGCAAGGACTGAGCCAGCTACTATTGTGGCTAACACCCTTGAGTTTGCCCCTGGTTCATCTTTGCTTGCACCTTTGACACCCAATAAGTTGAGACATGCTGACTGTGATGCAAGCTGTGTACCCCCTCCAACTGTTCCAACCTGAAATAATTAAATTAAGCAGATTATATCATATTAAAATAATTAGCTTTCATTCATGTTCAATAAAAACATATGGTAATTGATAGCTTTTTATATATTGGGTTGTTATTTTTTTTCTTAATTATAAGCTACTTCATTATATGACGCTATGTTTTAAATTTTTGAATGTTTAATTACTCCAAGTTTGACAAGAAAACGAAATAAAACAATTACGAAAGCCAACACGGTTTGTTTTGATTATTTTGTTACATTATTTGTAAAAATGACTTTTTTATTAAATATTGATATAATTCAATTAATAAACTGAAAGAGGCTAATGGTATTATTTTTTAATACATATTCGTACTCCTGTCGATCTTTCAAGCTCATATATATAATTGTTGGTCCCAAGTGAACACAAATAATTACAGAAGAAAGGCTTGATATATTAACATGCGTATAAGTATTTTATGACAAGTATATTATTATATATTAATTATACATACATATATATATATATATATATATGAATTTTAATTTGATTTATGTAATAACATTTATTTCACTCAATTTATATTTTGCAAATCAAAAAAAACATTTATATATTAAATCTTGCATTTTATATCATTATTATTATCATCTTAATTATAAGAAAAATTGTTGCACATAAAAAATGAAGTACGTATAAGTACCTCTATTGAAGGCATGGTGACCGATATATGAAGGTCTTTGCCATCATTAACGGGTTCCATCATGGTGATGCAATGAGAGCTCTCAACATTCTGCGCGGGGTCTTGTCCTGTGGCTAGGTACACTGCTGAGACTATATTGCTAGCATGTGCATTAAAGCCTCCGAGTGCACCTGCCATGGCAGATCCTGCCAGATTCTTGAGCATGTTAAGCTCCACAAGGGCGGACACCGTGGTTTTCAAAACTTTTTGCACAACCGCTTCTTTGATCACCGCCTCGCATACGACAGACTTCCCACGCCCTTCTATCCAGTTAATCGCAGCCGGTTTCTTATCCGAACAATAGTTTCCTATCACAATATTAGTTGGAAATTTATTAGTTAGAATATGGGATAATTAATTAATTCTATGAATTTATAACAACTAATTAATGTGTTTACTAATAGTAGTTGATATATATGTATTTTAATGTGTATTACCAGAAATGCCCATGACTTCCATATCCGGGAAATCGACATGAAGGAAATCAATGACATTTTGGACACCTTTTGAGACCATGTTCATCCCCATGGCGTCCCCGGTGGAACAACAAAACCTTATGTATAGATTCTTGCCCGCAATCGCGCATCTCACGCTTTGCAGCCTACCGAATCGACTTGATCTGTTGAAACGACACGAAGAAAAAGTTTTAACGTTTTTACATCAATCTGTCTTTGGTGAAATTCAAACTCATAACCTTAAGAAAACCTTGCTTGATCAGTCTAACTACAAATGACTTTGTTATTAAATCCTACCCACATAAGTTTAAGTCTTTATTTACTTATTAGATTTGTAATTTACTTTAGAAGGCAACACTGCAAAGTAAAAATCAAATTTTTTGTTGTATCTTACCTCTCTAATAAATAAAGGTTTTCTAGAGACACATGGCGCATCCCTAGAGCACCTTGCTCTTTTTTCCCGCCTAACACATCTTATCTTATTTTACTTAACTATCTTACTTAATTAATAAATAAAAATTTTCAAAGAACACTTGGCACATTTCTAGACCACCTTGATGTTCTTTTCCGGCCTCTCTCCTATGAATATATCATATATCAAATATTAAATATACTTTTAACACATTTTAAAATTAAAAATAAGACCTTTTCAAAACATTAAAAATATTTTAATATTAAAAACACACTTTTTTAATAAAAAAATTCTTATGAAATATAGAATTTTTAAAAATTGTTTTGCAAAATGAAATATTTTAAAAAACAAACATTGAAAAAATTAATGTTTAAAAAATAATATAATTATTTTATTATTTAATCTATAAAATTATATTTAATCATATTTTATATTAAAAATCATTTTATATAGTTTAAATTTTTATTAATAACTATTAATTAATAATATTTTTTATTCATCTTGTTAATACACGGGATACTAACCTAGTTACTTATATATTTAGGTATAAAGTAATAAGAATTCGAAAACCTTGATTTCTTTTAATATATATGCATAAAGTAGTATAAAACATAAGAAGTTTGTTATTATAAAACAGAAAATATGTTAAAAAACTTAGAGTAAATTACTGATATGATAATGTGGTTTGCTACTATTTCACTCTTGTTTCTTAGGTTTTATAAATTACTCATACGATCCCAAATTTTAGACATTTGTAACACATGATCCTTGTGTCACCAAATTACTCTCACATAATTGACTAAATTTCTCTCACATGAAGACTTAATGTGTTACATATGTTTAAAATTTAGGACCATATAAGTAATTAATGAAACCTATGAACCAAAAGTGAAATACAAGCAAACCACATATATCATATCCAAGGGGGTTTAGAGTGCCCTAAATTTTTAAAAAATTGTATATATTTATATATTTTAATTTATTTTACAATAAACACATATAACAATTCAATTTTTAATTATATTTAAAATATTTGAAGTAAGTTGATTATTCTTAAAATGCATCAATTGCATATAGAATATTGTTGACTATTTTGGTAACTCTAGCATCTGTAGAAAATTTTTTTTCAAAACTGAAGTTGTTAAAGTCATACTTACGATCGATAATGTCTCAAGAAATACTTAATGAATTGACAATGATACTATTGATGATAAGATAGTAGACAATGTGGATTATGAAGATTTAATCAACAAGGTTGCATCAAAAAATGCTAGAAGAACGTCACGTTTTATTTAGTTATTTGAAACATTAAAATGCATCATTTTGCTAAAACAATATTGTTTATATTGTTTTTACTGTTGTTTTAATTATCGTCAATTTGTGTGTGAACGCGCACATAGGGCCCATTTTTAACATTCGCACATGACACCTAATTTATCAGAGACGGCCCTGATCATATCGGTAATTTACTCAAAAACTTATTTTTGATAAAAACTAATAGCGTTTCTAACTTTATATTTTTTTTACACGATTTTTTTTTTTGATAATCTCACAATCAATAATACTTTTATGCTAATATTACACCAATATGACCGACGGTCTTTAATTTAACTTTGAAGTTAATTGTCGGATGCCGACTGGCGAATGCCAAGTCAATACGCGCATCATGAAACTTCATGGTAATAAACAAGTCAAAAAAAAAGAAGAAATTTTAATAAAATCACGCCTAATTTTTAGTTATAAAGGCATAAACCATTCAAGTTTTTAATAATCTATACTATATAATAAATAAATGTTTTCATAAGCCACATGTCAAGTTTTTACACCACTTAAAGATTGTTTTCCCTCATCTCTCTCATAATAAATGTTTGTATGCCATTTTTTATTAAACTTTGACTTATTTTCTTTTTTCTGTCCTATTAAATATTAATGGTTTTATTTAAATTAGCAAATAATATGATTAAATTATAAATCAATTTTTTAATTTTTTAGAAAACGTCTTTGAAAAATATATATTATGTTATTTTAAACAAATAATTTTAAAATTAAATATTTAACATGCGTAAGTGTGTAATACATCTATATTTAATGTTTTATACACACACATATATTAAGAAACCTTTTTTTTATAAATTTATATTTTTAAGGTTTTTATGTATAAAAAGGTATAACTAATATTATTAGTTTTAATATAATCATATAAATTCAAAACGATGTAATAAAATTATTTTAATTTTGTAAATTTACAAAGACATAATTATAAATCACATATTTTTTATTCGCAACCCGTGTAATACACGGGTTTATAACATAGTGTTAAATAAAAGAAACAATTGTAACTGTTAAATCAATTAAATTTACCTTTTAAACACAAAACTCTAAAATTTCTAAATATATATCATATCGTTAATAATATAATTTAACCATTTGAGAGTTATATTATTCTAATGCTCTACAATTCAACTATGTCATTGGCTTTATTCAATAAATGTCGTACGTTATTTCCATCTTTATTTATTTAGTGTCTGTTTTTACAATAACGTCCAACTTAACCTTTAAAACTTAATGTGTTATATTTAGATCAATTAACTTAACAATTAAAACTTCCTTTAATAACAACTCCCATAAGATAGCAAAAAAACTTATGTATTAATTAGAAATGTCGTATTCCCTTAATAATCTTATTAATTTATTCTTCAAAACCTTGTTAATTTACGTAAAGTAAATTTATGTTTATTCATCTTAATTTCTTAGAATATATTATTTTTTTGAAGGATGTGTACATGTTTTATTTTTATTCAAATTTTTTTAAGAGCGAATTGATTAATAGTAAGTGTATAATATGAAGATATAACATTACCTTAAAACAACTTATAAAATCAAATTAAATAAAATATAAACAAATTGAGTAAGGTTAGCGGAATCTTTCTCTGTATTAAAGTTGTTTGGTCTTTAACATAGGCTAATTTTCTATTCTTGGTCTTTTATTCCTTTTAAATACATGAATACTAGAAACAAGTAAATATATTCCAATTATATTACATAAAAATATGGCAATGTTTATTTTTTAACCATTAAAATAAAAATAAAAAAATACTTACTTGTTAAACACAACGGCAAGAGTATCAAAATTCACCGGATCTTCCAAAAACTGCTTCAACTCCGCCGCTCTCTTTACATTGCCGAACCTCACCACCGGCGCTCGGGTCATTCCGTCTTTCAACACCAAACCGGTGGCACCACCGGAGACAAAGATCGCCTTACACCCTCTATTGGTGCTCGCCACCAGACACCCTTCCGTCGTCGCCATCGGGACCCAAAACTCCATCCCATTCAACAACAACGGCCCCGCAATCCCCACCGGAATCTGCACATACCCCACCGGCATCTCACAACACTGCCCCAAAATCGACTCATAATCAAACCCTTCAAGCGGCAACCCAGATAACGACTTCCCGGTGATCTGCTGCAGAGCCTCCCGCCGTATCACCGCCGCTCGTTTGCAGTCTCCGAGCTTTGATTCAAGAGCGTATGATGGAATCGAACCTCCGACCACCATTTTCACGATCTGTTCATCTTCCTCCGACGTGGGTTCAGTGGTGGGTGGTGGTTTCTTCTTCTCCGTCGTCATATCCGTCACCGCTTCCACAATGTGTGGAATCAATGCCTGCCCACATGGCCTCACAGGCTTATCTTCTTCCATCAAGATTTGTTGTTCTGGGTGATCATCTTCAATCTTCCATGAATCAGGAGAAGGGCGGATGATCGATTGCACGAAGTCGATACCGAAGAAACCCACGAGATAGATGACGGAGACGATCAGGGAGGCCAGGGCGGCGAGCTCCGGCAATGTGAGAACATGGAGTGGAACGGAGTTACGGATCTTTTCGCGCCACCGGTGTAGGAGGTAGTACATGACGGAGAAGAAGATGGTGAAGAAGATGCCATTGGTGAGGTGCAGGGGGAGTGGGAACGCGTCGAAGGCTTTTGATTGGCTGTGTGGTTTAAGATGCTCGCCGGCGGCGGATGGTTTTTCCGATCGTTGGTGCGGTTGGTTCTTGATCGGACGCCGGCGAATGTCCATTTTTAATCGACGGTGAGATGTTAGAAGAGGTGTGGGTGAATGAAGGGACACGGATGAGTGTATTTATAGAGAGAGAAAACATGAAACCCATGTACCACGTGGCACGTGTGTCTCATTTAGTAGATTTTCTTTTGAACCATAGTATTCTCACATGTTCTCTATTGTTTGAGGGGCGATTGTTCTAAGATCGGACTACTTCAATCATCCTGAGAACTCATACCCTTTCCATGCAAAAGAACCTTGTGAAAAAACCTTAGCCCTCGTTAGAATCAAACCTGAAATAAATCCTAAGCTGACATTTCTTTTGTGTACTTCAAACTTGTCCCCAGATGAATTCGAATCCCCAACCTTTATAATAGAATGTGAGAGCCCTAACTATTTGATTGAATTTCATAGTCTCATTTAGTAGATTGCCTTTATATTAATGAAAAATGCAAAAATGTTAAAATGGTCCCTCAATTACTATTTGGCAATTTGGAAGAGAAATTTGATTTGTACACTTATTAAGAGATGCTATATTCTAGTTGGTTGCTCTTAGGCCATACGCTCTTGGTCCAACCACTTCACGTATGCGCTACATACGCATCCATCACAACCACTCACTCTACCAAAAGTGGTGGAAATGTCCCTTGGTCCAACCATGATGTCATTTTTATTTTTTTTAAATTAAATAACTAGATATAATTAATCATAAATTAAAAAATTACATAAAATTATAAATAAACATTACAAATTAATAAAAAAAGCTAATTATCTCTATATTTATTTCGAATTTTTTCCTTCTTCCGCTCGGCAATTTCACGGTCGATCCCGATTAAGTGGTCGGTGTTGGTGAATAGAAGTTGCAACTCTATCAACCGTTGACGTTCTCGTTTTAATTCGTTAAAGTCACCGATTCGTTGAGATAAGTTTTACATTCCTTGGTTATAATCCGGGATCGTTTGAGATGAAGAGCACTGTCTCGCCCTTGCTCGGTTGGCCTTTGCACGATCTCTCCCAATCACAGGTCAAATCCTCTATCTCGTCGTCTTCTTCTTCTTCATCGAGCTCGTTTAGATTTATTTGAACTCGAGCATCCGACGAGCCAGTGCTATCGGTAGACAATGCTTTTAATCGTTTTGAGGCCGAGGGTTGAACAGTCGGGATTTTAACCTAGTTAGGACATTGCCTCATAATCTCCCAACTCCGTTTAAGCGTGAAAGCGGTGTTAAACTCTTGCCGGAATTGATCGAACGCTTCACTCTCGATCATTGCGTCGCTTTGGCCGCTCCGACGAGTTTGCCATTTTTGGAAATAAATCCCGTTAAACCTTTTAACCTTTCGGTTAATATCCCGCCATTTGCTAGAGTACAAAAAAATAAAAATCCCCCACAAAAGGTTAAGAATCCAATATAAAAAAAATAAAAATATAATACAAAAAACACAAATCAAGTACAAAAAAGGAATTTAATACATAAAAATAAAAATATAGTAAAAAACAAGATGTTATTCTTAAATTATCATGCCACTTATCAAACTTTTATTAGTTCTTAATATTATTAGAATAAAATCTACACTTATTTGATATTTCTCCTATTTATAAATGTTGAAGCTTAACTAGTGACTTGTTGAATAGGGTGAGAGGCACGCCCTAAACATTATATATACCTTAATTGCCGTAGATTTTCCGTTAATTAAAATCGCCTCCATTTATTTCCGTTACAGTCCATTTACCGTAATTTTCTTTAATTAAAATCAATATATGCTGGCATCCATCACAATTCACAAAACTTAATATAATTTCCTTTAGTTAAAATCAATATCCGTTGGCATCCATCACAATTCACAAAACTTAATATATTTATTTTTCTTAACGCGCGTACCATTTTCTGATGTCTTCGTCTTCCGTCTTCTCCAAAAAATTGCTTCGTCTTCCGTCTTCTCCATAGAAACCCTCAATTTAACTATGTTAATTCCGTAAATTCCAGCTCATACGTATTACATTCGAATTTGTACAGGTTTGTCAAGGGGTTTGCCTTATCAATTTTTTTTACGTTTATGCATTTGGGTGTTTTCCTACAATTTCTTTAAATTCTAGATTCTTTCTGCATACGTATTACATTCGAGTTTGTACATGTTTGTTAATGGATTTGCTGTAACACCCCGACCGATGGCGGAAACGTCGGGATGCCACGAGGGATGTGTAGATTGTTCAAAAGCTCGTGGGCATCTAAATCAAATCATCATATATCATTCAATCAACCAAATTAATTACACAAAAATCATGTTCATCATGAAATAGTTACATCAATTACAAAAGAGAATTAACTATTTAACTAAATTCAAGTCGTCAGAATTTCAGTTAATTAGCTAAGTCCAAGATCCTATATGATGATGTCCAAAAGTGTAAGTTCCTCTTCATCAACCTACTTAGCTTCATTACCTGAAACATGTAGGAAAATCAAGTGTCAACTACAAAGTAGTTGGTGAGTAATCATAAGTTTTATATTTAGAAGTGTTTTCAAAATGATTAATAAAGTTTAGAGTTTCCTGAGAACATCCACCTGACACCTGCGAGATAATTCATCACAATCCAAACACAAAATCCAACACATAATCACACATCTCAATTAATCATAAGTATTCAATCACATAAACATTCAACCAATCTCAATTATCAACCATCTCAAATATTATAAGTGACTATACATGTATCATTGCAAATGACCGAAATCAAGTTAACGACACACGGATGTGGCAAACTCCACGTGACAATACATGCATCATTGTAGTTGACCGAAATCATAGACAACGACACACGGATGAGGCAAACTCCTCGTGACAATACATGCAGTCGTTACGAATGACCGAAGTCAACAGTAACAACTCATGGAATATGATAATCCATAAATACGAATTTCATATAAATAAACAAGTGTCATCCTTGTGATATCAAAATAATATTGAAAATGGGTATACATGTTTCACCTCCGAGTTTAAAACAAAACAGTTTAAAAGGAGGTTATGATAACTCACCTGAGTTCCTTAGATTTGGTGTCTTAGGAGTATGCGCGCTCGCGTATACAAATCAACAACAACTCGATAACATGTAATTATCATGTATTTGTGTTCATAAGTGTTTGTGTTTTGTTTCCAATAAGTGGACGTAATGTTTACTCTTTATTGCTAATTCTTTCTTTAACTTAGTTATTAAGTTCCAAGTTAAAGAACAATACCTAGGGCTTTCATTATTGGTCATCATAAAAGTGAAATTGAGACTTGTTAGTTTTAATTATCAATATGATGAAAATAATTTGTAATTTCTTAGGTGTTATCCTCCAAGGGTGTGTAAATTGAGATGATCACTTTGTTCATACCCGTTTATACACATGCATGCATGTCTTATTAATTTGATCCTCCTTTATAAACTAAGTTATGACAATTCAATTTCAATTTAAAGTAAAGATACATGGTTCATTTACATAGGATATACTATTATGAAAAATCCCATAATTTCAACTTATGTTCATTAAACTTAAAGAAATAATGGCTCGAATTATTCATGCATGCATGTGTTCACCCCTCATATGTTGTTCTTTGATTACCCTTAACCCTAAGTTCGATACCTAGGTTTTATCCCCAACATTTCCAGCGAATCTATGGCTAGGTTCGGCTTAGGTTCGGCTCCAGTGGAAAGGAAAAGATTCGGTTAGTTGTCAAGGTTCGGCCCTAGCTCGACCAAAGGTTCGGCTAAAAGAGGAGGTAGGGTTCGCCACTAGCAGGTTCGGCCCTTAGGCTCTTGGTCCTTAGGTTCGCTGCCCTGCCTACTCACGAACCATTAGATTCGTAGGTCACAAGGCTCGCCCTAGGTTCGCCACTAGTGGAGGGTTCGGCTGAGTGATGCAGGTTCGTTGGTTCCCATAAGGGTTCGGCCATCTGATTTGGAAGAAGAAAAAGGTTCGGCCGGCTGTAATTCCTTTCCCACAAACTTGTTACTCACGGCTGTTGATCATCACCTTCTTAACTCTAGCTTGTTGCAGGTTCCGAGCCATAGCTCCTCAACCCGCTACTCGTTTATCTTAGTGTTTTACAAGTGGTTAAACCGATTATATCCACAGAAGGTTAAAGATTTGTGATCCTACAACAAAATCGAAAATAAAAGCACTAGATCTACCTCGAAATGCCGATCAAGAGCTAGGTTTCTTTATGTCTTCTTGTTCCTCTTGATCATACGAACGCGTAGACACCAAGATCTTGTGATTTCGTTGAGAATCGGAAGAGAAATCTTAGAGAGAAGTTAGTGAGAGAGAGAGAGAGAGCTCGTTTTTCAGCTTTAGAGAGAGAGAGGAGAATATAGAAATGAAGAAGAAGGAAGAAATCCTCTTCCTTATAGCGCGTGTTGTCTCCCGTGTGCTCGATCTCGTTTTTATCGCGATAACATATAATAAATGATCGGTTTTACTTGTTAAACATATTTAAAACATAAAGACATTTAAATAAATAAGTTTCATTTTTAATAAAATAGTTTTCAATGAAAAACGTTTAAATTAAAGGTCTCAGTTTATTTTCGTTAAATCAATTATTTAAATAAATTAATTTATTCGGTTTTTGTTTTAGGTCGTGATTCCTAACAAACATTTAAAGACTCGATTATTAAATTAATATCATAATTAATTATTTTATTATCTCGTCGAAACGCGTTACTCACGTACGTATTCGTAAAGATCGTCACCTTTGCGAATCTAACGCTCGTATCGTATTTCGATTTGATTTACAATTTATGGAATATCGATTCAGAATATTATTCTTAATAATTATATTCATGTGGATCGTCACTCAAGCGAATACACAATTAAGTTAATATTTCTGAATCAATATTCGCGTTTAAATTATCTTCGTAACCTCACCATCGCGTAATTAATTCCAATACGACTTTCATTAATTTATTAACTTTAATATTATCAACCCCAATCCAAAACCCACTAAACCCTAGTCACTGACACATCCATAATAGACCGAAATATGCATATGTATAGGGCATATGCAGAGGTAGATCGCAACCTCCCCTACACCATCCCACCGCTATTTCGATAAACCATGACCATGTGTCCTTGACTATGTTTAGCAATCCAACTATAACAAACTCTCAGTTCCTTTCCATTCCAACACAATCCATAATCTTCAACAATATGACTGTGATAAACTCTCTGGTTCTGTTTAGTTGGGTTACAACTAAACTTTCCCATGGTTTATGCGTATAATATATGTTCTAAGTATGTATACCAGTAACATTGATAATCATCAATAATGTATCAATATTAATAATTACAAAATCTCAGGTCGTAACAGTACAATCGTACGGATGTACGGACGACCGGAAGTACAGTGATGTTACATTTGCCTTCTTACAATTTCTATAAAATTTGTTGGTGCTAATTTATTACTATCTTTTGTATTAGGGTTCTTCCGCATACATATTACATCATCACTTTCATACTGTTGTTCTAGGATTCGTATAGGTTTGTTTCGCCTCTTATTATTATTTTGAGTTAATTTATATTTTGGTCCCTGTGGTTTTTAATTATTCTTTATTTTAGTACCAATATTTAGATAATTCCTATTTTGGCCCCTGTGGTTTTAATTATTCTCTATTTTAGTACCAAAATTTAGATATTTTCCGATTTTGGTCCCTGTGGTTTTTAATTATTCTTTATTTTAGTACCAAACGGTGGTAGGGGTGTTCATAGGGTTGGAAATTTTTTTTGATCTATCCGAAACCCGACCCGAAATTCAAAATATATTATTCGACCCGAAAAACCCGTATTTGTTCATCCGAATAACCCGACCCGAATCTAAAATCATATTATCCGACCCGAAAAACCCGAAATAGATTTCGGATACGGTTTTTTCGGGTTTTGGATACGATTCGGATTTCGAATTTTTTCGAGTTTCGGATATTTTGAACACCCCTAAACGGTGGGTCAATAATGGGTAAAAAAACAAATTTTTGTACTAAAATAGAGAAGAATTAAAAACCACAGGGACCAAAATAGGAATTATCTAAATGTTGGTACTAAAATAGAGAATAATTAAAAACCACAAGGACCAAAATATAAATTAACTCTATTATTTTTTTTACAATTATTCATCTGGGGTTTTTTCTTACAATTCCCATCTCATGTTTTTGGTGTTAATTTCTTACTAAACTCTGTATACGCCACTGCTTCTATATTATCTCAAATTGCCCTCATAACACCGACATCATGTTTCCTTACCACCGTTGATCGCTTATATCAGGTTCGTTTCATTGTCATGTTACTATTTTTATATGATTGTTTGGGTATTATTTGTGATTACTATGTATATAATGATCGTTTGGTGTTATTTGTGATTACTTTGCATATAATTAGGGTATAACCTAATGATAAAATATATTATATAAGTATTACAGTGCTACATTATTTTCATTAGAGATTATTAATATTGTTTTACACAACATATACCTATTTTTTTACAAAAATATTAGAACCAATGACAATGATCAAGTTAACGTATAAGAATGCACATACAGTTATACAAAATATTCTTAGTGGTTAGGTAAAAAGTTGTAAGAAAATTTGGAAATTAAGGTTGAATAGCACAAATGGATTTAATACTATCCCAAATTGTATCCAATAAATTGCATTATACATTGTATATCAATTCACTTTAATAAAATCATTATGACATATTATATTATTAGCATATTCAGAACAAGAATTCTTTGTCAACAAAAGAAGAATTATGGCAAAAATATTATGTTTATTGTTCAAAAAGTTATTCAATGTTATTTCAAATCACACGTTAACAAACCATATCAAATGGTTGTTTTTATTAACTCTGTTTTTTAAACAATAATATATATAAACATGAATAAAACACTCCATTAAATAAATTTGACACTCCATTAAAATAGTTTCATCATCAATGATACCATGATATTGCATATCACATTGAAGAAAGATGGTACCATAAGTGTTCATAAAGCCGTTCAAACAATTGGTATTGCTAAGACATCAACAACACTTGAAATGGATGCACCAACTACTAAAATGACACTCATCTAAAGTTTCTTTCGTTTTAGCAATCACAGTTGCGTTTGTGTATGTAATAGTTCTCAACATTTACAATAATCCGAAGCGTTTACATTACATATACTAGTTGTAAGTGATAACAACTAACATGTAAGCATGCCTGTTAAAAATATATTAATGTACATGTGGGATTTTTATATGACATATGAATTTGCAAAAGACAAAGACTTGTAAAGAGATTCTAATGAATACATCTCTACGTAAAGATTTTCTATTTAATACGTCTCTATTATGACTCAAACTAAAGCCTTATCTCCATTAACCAAAATTTTAGGATTTTTCCCAGGTCAAAAGGGTTCGTCACACAATATGTTTACCATATTGCTGTATTAAAATTAATTAACCCAATACCAATGTTCCCCACATTTAAGTGATTAATGCAATTATCACAAACATAATTTCTTCTTTATAGATAATACATTTTTCCTAATATGAGTTTAACAATGTAGCTGTATTAAAAATAACTCAATTAAACAAACATAAAAATAATAAGATTGGTATTTATTCTACTAGACATACCTAGAATTTAGCATTTCAAATCACAAAGCAAGGAACTCGTCGCATCACGTGGACTTATTTACTAGTTTTACCTTAAATAGCGGAGGTCTTTCAAATCTATCTGGATATAAGTTTGAAAGACACCAGGTGAAGTGCCAGTTTGATGTTTATCACAAGTTAGATCGTGATGGGGGGCGAAGATTTACACATTCCATAAGGTTCCTACGCATCAGATGTCGTCATGAATTTTCACGAAGGTTGAGTAGTCAACCTTGCTTACCGACAACGAAAGAAAGAGATAGACGTGAAAATAAACACCTTTTAAAAGCAAATAAGAATATAAATCTATACAACTTTGGTTTACATTATATTATTCGAAACTAACCCGAACATATGTGCAATCATAAATTACTTCAAACTTTTTTTTGATAAAATTTAAAAATACATTTTCAATAAACTAAAAAATAAAGTACATTAAAGTTGAAAATAAAATTAAATAAAGAAAAAAATATATATAACTAAAAAATAAAAACATATAGTTATTTATTGTTGTTGCAACAAAGGGTTTCTAGCCTAGCGGTATTGCAATGAAGGGGAGAAGTTGCACCTCATTGTGATGGGTTTAGCCACAGTTGACTCGATGGGCTGGAATGATTTCAAAACTCTGATTAGATCAGAGTACTGTCCCATCACTGAAATTCAAAAACTCCAGGAGGAATTCTGGAATCACTCGATGATCGGTGCTGACTGTCTTGCTTACACCGATCGTTTTCATGAACTTACTTGTTTACTTCTCGATATGTTTCCTACGGAAGCTGCTTTAATTGAGAAGTACATTAAGGGTTTGATTCCTCAGATACGAGGAATGGTGACTGCTGCTGAACCTACAACCCTGAAACATACGATTCTTTTGACCACTAAGCTTACCAATGAGGCGGTAAGGAGTGGTACTCTGTCTTTGAAGCCTCAGACGGTTCATAGTAATAGTGATGTCGGTACCTCGAATGTGTCAAAAGGTACCAAACGAAAGTGGTTTGGTAAGAACAAAACAAGGGCTCCAGCTGAGATCAGTCAGAACAAACCAACGGTGAAGAACTATGGTGCAAATGTTCCTGAGAGGAAAACTTATACTGGGCAGGCGCCCAAATGCAATAAGTGTCCACTCCATCACACGGGACCATGTCCTGTTTGTCTGAACTGTAACCGAGTTGGACATTATGCTAAATATTGCAACTTTCCTGCTCAGACACCAAACCAAGCACCACGACAAACCACTCAAACCAACCGGTCATGTTACAAATGTGGAAGTCCTGATCATCTCATACGAAACTGTCCACATAATAACATCAATCCGGGAACTGAAGCTAGGGGGAGAGCTTTTCAGATTGGTGCGACCGAGGCGAGACATGATGCAAATATTGTTACTGGTACGTTTCTTCTTAATAATCTATACGCATCAGTTCTGTTTGATACAGGAGCAGATAAGAGCTTTATCTCTCCTGAATTTGCATCATTACTTTCATTATCTACGGTAGATCTAGAAACTCCTTATGTTATTGAACTTGCTAACGGCAAGTTGATCAAAACTAACAGTGTTATTCAAGGATGTTCCTTGAATTTGAATGATCATCTTTTCAAAATTGATTTACTTCCTATTGAGCTTGGGAGCTTTGACGTTGTTGTTGGTATGGACTGGCTTTCTGATAACCAAGCGGAAGTTGTGTGTCAAAACAAGGTGATCCGTATTCCATTACCTAATGGTAATACACTGATAGTTCAAGGAGAACGAGCAGGTAGAAAACTTGGTCTCATATCTTGTATGCGAGCTCAGAAATTCTTAAGGAAAGGCTGTTATGCTTTCCTGGCACATGTGACTGAGCACAATTCTTCACCCAAACAAATCACAGATATCCCAGTAGTCAAGGATTTTCCTGAAGTTTTTCCTGAGGACATATCAGGATTACCCCCAGTGAGACAAGTTGAATTTCGAATCGACTTAATTCCAGGTGCAGCACCTGTTGCTAAAGCCCCGTATCGGCTTGCACCATCCGAAATGCAAGAACTTTCAGGTCAATTGCAAGAACTGTTAGACAAAGGTTTTATCAGACCTAGTTTCTCACCCTGGGGAGCACCTATTCTCTTTGTGAAAAAGAAGGATGGTTCATTCAGGATGTGTATTGACTACAGGGAACTCAATAAACTGATAATCAAGAACCGTTATCCACTACCTCGTATCGATGATCTGTTTGATCAACTACAAGGTGCTACTTATTTTTCAAAAATCGATTTAAGATCTGGATATCATCAGTTACGTATTCATGATGATGACATTCCTAAAACTGCTTTCAGAACTCGATACGGACATTACGAATTTCTAGTAATGCCGTTTGGTTTAACAAATGCACCAGCAGTTTTCATGGATCTGATGAATCGAGTATGTAGACATTATCTGGATAAATTTGTGATTGTGTTTATTGATGATATTCTTATTTATTCTCGAAATCAACAAGAACATGCTCAACACTTGAAATTAATTCTAGAACTTTTGGCACGTGAAAAATTATATGCCAAGTTCTCCAAGTGTGAGTTCTGGTTACGAGAAGTTCAATTTCTTGGTCATGTAGTAAATCAAAACGGTATTCAAGTGGATCCCAGTAAGATTCAGGCGGTGAAACAATGGGAGACACCACGAACCCCAACTGAAATACGCCAATTTTTGGGGTTGGCAGGTTATTATCGTCGGTTTATCAAGAACTTTTCAAAGATAGCCTTGCCACTGACTACATTGACACAGAAAAATCAACCGTTTATATGGAGTTCTCAACAGGAGGAGGCGTTCCAACTGTTGAAACATAAACTCTGTAATGCACCTATCTTGGCACTACCGGAAGGTAATGATAACTTCACAGTGTATTGTGATGCTTCACGTCAAGGTCTTGGGTGTGTTCTAACGCAGAAGGATAAGGTAATTGCTTACGCTTCTCGACAACTGAAAGTACATGAGAAGAACTATACCACACATGATCTAGAACTTGGTGCAGTGGTGTTTGCACTCAAGATTTGAAGACATTATCTATACGGAACTAAGTGTATTATATACACTGATCACAAAAGCCTCCAACACATTCTAGATCAGAAAATGTTGACCATGCGACAGAGGCGATGGGTTGAACTCTTGAACGACTATGACTGTGAAATTCGTTATCACCCAGGTAAAGCGAATGTTGTAGCCGATGCCTTAAGTCGCAAGGAACGAGTCAAACCGTTACGTGTAAAAGCGTTAAGTATGACTATTCAAACTAGTCTAATTCCTCAAATTAAAGAAGCTCAGCAACAAGCTTTACAAGCAACGAACTATTCTGCTGAGGGACTAAAAGGATTAGATAAGAAACTCGATACCAAAGACGATGGACTGTTGTATTTCAAAGACCGAATGTGGGTTCCTCTATTCGGTAACTCTCGAACGATTATCTTGGATGAGGCGCACAAATCCAAGTATTCTATTCATCCAGGTGCTGATAAAATGTATAAAGATCTTAAAGATTTTTACTGGAGGCCTGGAATGAAGAAACACATAGCTGAATACGTGGATCGATGTTTAACATGTCTCAAAGTTAAGGTTGAACATCAACGACCTTCTGGGTTATTGCAACAACCTGAGATTCCCATGTGGAAATGGGATCAGATCTCTATGGATTTCATTACTAAATTACCCAGAACATCACGTAATCATGACTCTATATGGGTTATCGTTGATCGCCTTACGAAATCTGCGCATTTCTTACCCATCCGAGAAGATTATTCTATGGATCGACTCGCTAAACTCTATGTTAATGAGATTGTATCTCGACATGGAGTACCGATCTCTATCATTTCTGACAGAGATAGTCGATTTATGTCACGATTTTGGCAAACTCTTTAGAATGCTCTGGGCACGCAAATCAATATGAGCACAGCTTATAATCCACAAACTGACGGGCAGACTGAACGAACAAATCAAACTCTTGAAGACATGCTCAGAAGCTGTGTGATTGATTTTGGAGGTAGCTGGGATATTCATCTTCCACTTGTTGAATTCTCATACAATAACAGCTACCATACCAGTATTCAATGCGCTCCATTCGAAGCACTTTATGGACGCAAATGTAGATCACCTATCTGTTGGTCAGAAGTAAGTGAGAATCAAATCATAGGCCCAGAATTCATTCAGGAAACAACTGATAAGATCGCCCTTATTCAGGAACGAATCAAAGCTGCTCGCGATCGTCAAAAGAGTTACGCTGATAATCGTCGTAGACAACTAGAATTTCAAGTAGGTGATCGGGTAATGTTGAAAGTGTCACCTTGGAAAGGCATTTTCAGATTTGGAAAGAGAGGTAAACTTTCGCCAAGATTTGTAGGGCCATTTAAAATTCTTGAACGAATTGGACCAGTAGCCTACAGACTTGAATTACCTCTTGAACTCAGTAACATTCACGATGTCTTTCATGTATCTAATCTGAAGAAATGTTTAACTGATGAATCATTGATCGTACCTCTCGAAGAGATTCATATTGACGAAAAACTTCAGTTCAGTGAAGAACCAGTAGAGGTAATGGATCGGGAAATGAAAGTGCTAAAACGTAGTCGCATACCAATTGTTAAGGTGCGGTGGAACTCGCAACGTGGACCCGAATATACGTGGGAACGTGAAGATCAAATGAAAGCAAAGTACCCACATCTATTCTCATAAACAATTGTCTTAATGTAAGTCTTCACTAAATTTCGGGACGAAATTCCTCTAACAGGAGGAGACTGTGACAGTTGCGTACGAAGAATTCGGCATTAATGACGTGAGCACATTTGGTCGTGCTTGAAATTCACGAGGATTTAGTAACTTTTGTTATTGGGGATTGATAGTATGTGAAAAATGATGAACGTGGGCGAAAACCGTGCGCAAAACGGAGTTCGTATGCTCCCGGAATCGCGAAAAGAAGTTTAAAGTCAAAATGATGACGCTGATGACGTGGGGCGGTACGCCCCAGCCCAGACCTCCAGCTGGGGCGATGCGCCCCGGAGCATATGTCGGTTAAAAATTATTTAAATCGATCAGATCGCGTAGGAAGCTTCAAAAACGTTCATTTCGATCTGTTTTTGATCCCAGGCGAAAAAATAACATATCTACACCTCAAATCTTCATATTAAAGCCATTTGAAGCCATAAATCGCACCACGGAACGTGTTTTCAAGTCCTAATCGTCGTTTTAACCGCAGATATCCATCAGATCAGGTAACGGTTCGTTTTAACCTTCTAGTTTGATTTTGATTGATTAGATCTTGATTTTGAACGTAATGAGATAGTTAGGATTGTTGATTATTGCCTAGATGATGGCTAGGATTGATTATAAATGAAGAACACGAAGTTCTAACGGTTAAATCCTTGTTTTGATCCGTTGTAATGCCCAATTTGCATGAAATCATACCCATGATTATAATGGTTTAAACCATTTGATTATGACAATGTAGGTGATTAGTTTGATTAATCTTTGAAATGCAAAGGTTAAATCTAAGTGTTTCAAACTAATCACAATCATTAACATACTCATTGGAATGATTATCTGATGTTTGTGATAACAGTCAGATTAGTATGTTAAACCTGGTTATTACACCTATTTTGATACTACATTGTGATATTTCATGATATTTGGGTAATCAACAACAAGGATTTATCATTCCTAAGCCATTAAATTATCTAGAAACTGTTACAGTATCATAATCAACAACATTAACTATCTGGTTAATCAGAGATTATTCTGATTAATCAAGAGTGTCATCAACTTTGTATTAGGAATCTAATGCAATGTAGGTTCCTACATTATCATACATTGTATGATATAACCTTAAATTAACTAAATACATAACTAATATCGAGTTGATGATTTACTAAGCAATGTCTTTGACATTGAACGTTCAGAAGGATCTAATCAGTAAACTAGAACATAAATAACTTATTAAAGATAACTAAATGCATAATCATCTCTGTACTATCAGTTTGGTGATACTCTGCTACCTTTATACTATCAGGTGAGTTTCGTACAACCCTTTTATTTTTAATCTTTTATAAACATCGGGGAAACTCTGTAAACTGTTGTCTGAACATATGATATGCATCAATGATATCTGTGTGATTTCATGTGATTTTGTGGGATTTCATGGGATTTTGCCTGTAGACTGAACTCTATCATGGAACTGAAAGTCCTCATTTTTGAACTGTATCTAGTGAATCCATGTGTGGCCGAACAGAAAACATTGATAGTACTATTGGTTGACACCCCATTCGCTGGAAGGATTGCATCTCCCCTTGTGTGAATGTTTGTTATCTGTTTCCTGAACTTCTTAATGATATGATAGGCATTAAGATAATGAGGCACTAAGATATGTACCGACGGGTAATATCTTGAGACAGACTAGACGTCCTAAAGGAACTAGATACGGGTCCCATGGTTATCCAGAACTGAACTTTTGAAAACGTGCTTATCATATCATATTGTTTTAAAATGAACTGTCGAACTCACCAGCTTTGTGCTGACGTTTCAAACTTAAATCTTTTTGCAGGGAGACAGTGACACTCGGTGAGGCAGCACTTCAAACACTAGTAATTAAATAAGTTAGTTGTGTAATAAACTTAGTTGTAAATTATGATACTGATTGTAATGACGAAACCCTGTATTGTATTTATTTTAAGTTAATCTGTGTGCTTATGATATCGGTTCAAGTAAGTCACCCCTCACCTCGGAGACATCACCACTATGCTTCCGCAACCGGTTCAGTGACGTTAGGTTATACACGAGGTGACGAGGGGTGGGGGTGTGACAAGTAGGCCTGCCCTTAGATGTGTGCCCGTTTAGGCTTAAATTAGTCATTCATCCTGAAGTCGTTCAAACAAAATTTATTGTTGTTGTTAATCTTGTTACTTAGCATATCCATTCTCACCTTATAGGTTTCAACAAATCCTCAACCTACCTTAACCTTTTCTTGTTTTTTCTCCAATCAACCACCCACCCTTCTCGCCAATGTGGGACTAGCCCATACAATGATGTAATTAGTTTGAAGTAAATTAGGACGGGATAACTTTTGCTGTTAAAAAAAAAAACCACTCACCCTTCTCCGGCTAATCCTTTCCTATTCTCAAGTTCAACGGTCACATGTATGTTCCCAACGTTAACCAATGCCTCGACCTAGGGGGTGCAATGGTGTTACCACCTACGGCCACTCAAACCAAGTCGATTCCAACACAAGCCCGGCCCACCCCCATCATCTTTATTTTTTGAAGAGCAATTTTTTTTTTCCATTTTTTGTCCACTATGGGACTAGAACCTTCAACCTATTTTAAGGAGGACACCTTTAACACACCTTGGTACCATTGGGACAATTGCCCTTTGGTCCCACCCCATCATCTGAATTGAAAATTTTAAATTAATGTTTAGACAAACATAATCATGTTAAACAAAATATGATTTGGTTTTAATGTTTTATTATTTCGATTTTAGTTAGAAAAATATAAAAAAAAAATTTGAAATCAGGTCTAACCAGTGAACCGGTTCCCAGTCCGACCGATGAACATGCTCAACCAGCCGCTTAGTTTGAATCCGGTTCCCATGCCTATTTTGGGCCGGCCGATCCAGTCTGGTTCTGACAACATTGGTTTTAAGTATTATTTTCCAACCTCTTCAACAATTAGTACAAGACCGCTTCATATTTTTTAAAACATATAAAACAGAAGTGCATAGGGGTCTCTCTCCGTTGACAATTTTTGGGCATCTTTTAAGGATACCCTGGTCACCTACTCGTTAGAGGAACCTTGTCTCTTAGGCTATGTCTTTAGAAAATCATCATGTTCATACAGAAACAATTGATCAAACAGAAACTCAAACCTAAGACTTTTTATAAGAGAAATCAAGAGGGTATTTCAAGACAAGAATCCTTTTGGCAAAACCATTTTAGATAGCTTATGAAATATTTTTCTTTTCTTTTCTTATAGATGTGAGCAGCCTTAGAAAGGGAACATTTAGGAAATATGTGGGAATTCAGCGTGGTGAACTACATGGTATGCTAAGTGTATAAGAATACCCATCAGCTCTCTATAGTCTATATATCAAAATCATTAGACGTGTGCCCTTTTGTTTAGTTTAAGTCCATGTGAAATTTTTCTATTGACGTTTTTATATTATTGAGATCGTATATGTAGTTTGATAATCTGGATTGTTTACCATTGCTAATGCATGTTTGTTTAGAGATTGAAGTTTTTGCTTGAAAGTTGGAATTGTTTCCTAGGTAGGACTCGAAGATCGTCTTCAACCGGTTGTTCCCATATGCTTAGCTACACATTCCCTTTTCTTGTTCCACAAACAATAATTTGATTGCTTCATGCAGTGGCGGATGTATGTAGGAGGGTATGGGTTCACAAGAACCCACCGAGCATCGACTCGTTAGTAGAAAAACTTTTTTTTCAAAAGAGTTAAACAATAGGGTGAACCCATTAGTATTTTATAGGTGAATCTTGAGATGAACCCATTAAGATTTTTAAGAGTGAATTCTTACTATAATTTTCACAGCAATTTGTCAAATCACTTTTTTTCAACTTAATTGATGCAAGTGATCTTTGTTAGAGAAATCTTGATAATCAATGATTCGATTTCTATATGATTATGTTAAAATCACTTTCCGGTCATATAAACTTAGCAAACAAAATGATAGTTATTAGTGGTTAAACTCTCGTATCAAGTTAATTTTGGTCATACAAACTTAGCCAATTTCGTTTAGGTTTCGGGGCATTGCCCCGAACCTTACAATGGGCCTTGCCCCCTTGACACATGCCTGCTGAATGGCCAGCAGGTTCGCCACCTTGGACCCCACAAGGGCGCATGACCCCCTTGACTTTCGCTTGGTCTGGATCTCAGAAATCTTAAACGAAAATACACTATGTACCTTCGAACTCTTTAATGATGACGTTTTTTAATTTTAATTATTGACTTAATATATCGCACTGTTATTACGTAAAGAACATTAGAAGACCCAAATCGTCTACCCGACCCGGAAATTTTTATGTCCGGTTCATTTTATTAAAATGTCGGAAAATGGTGAACCCACAGAGAAAAATTCATGGATCCGCCACTGGCTTCATGCTCTACTGCTCTGTTTGTCCCCTCGAATTCAAATGCCTTGTTGTTGTCAGTTTAGGACTTGAGGTAATATGTACTTAATAATTGGATTTTCCATTTTTTATATGTTTAGATATTTGATGTTGGGTAAGTTTAATGTTGGACGGGTCAACTTGGATGGGTCAAAGAAGATATTATTTTCAGTAGTTAATTTGGTGTTTTAATATGTTTTTTTTAGTATGTTAAGTTTTTCAGATGTTGGGTTTCGCACCCCTCGCTTCAAAAAATTAACATGTATTCTGGGTTACAAAAATTTTCGCCCCCCTCTCAAGTCGGCCAAGCTCCGCCACTGATTGTGGGTTAGTAGCTTATAATAGATAAGGGTGTGAGTCTTTATTTCGAATGAATCAAGTTTTTTTTGTTTACGAGTACAGAAGCAATTTTCCATATAATTATTATAATATCTTGTGATCAAACAAAAGATTTATACCAATATTTGCTTATTGTTGTGTGCTGTGGAAAAAAAGGTTAAAGGCAGACAAGTTTAGAACTTTGCATGAAGCTAGCTGTAGTTTTCTTTGTACAATTATACCAAATTACTAAAATATTGTGAGTTTTGATTTACTTACATAACTACATATAAGACTAGATTTATTTTCTTACCTATGAATTTGTGACTATAGTTCGCTTATTTGCGTGGAAGTTAAAACATTAGATTTAGATGTCAAATCGATGCATCATGGTATACTGGAACAATGGTTAGGTATTAATTAATCCTAACATTTTTATATTCCATGTTATTCTTGCTGTTTAAACTTGGTTCTTTGTGATACGGATGACTCTTGCAACCAAGCTAGTTTTTTTAGAGTGGTACAAATAAGACATGTATTTTGGAAGGACATGATCCGGTGTGGATAAAGAAGGCCGTGAACTTTTTGTACGGAGAAATCTTGAGTTGAATCGTCATTATTTTTGTTAGAAATAAAGAAAAAGTAGAAAAAGAAACATCATACGATGTTTATTTATTAAATGTTAAAAGTAAGGCCAAAAGTTGATAACATATGAACATAGAAAATCTAAAATTTTTATTAAATAATTTACATTTAATAAAGCTAAAATATATATACTTTATATAAAATTCTAACCTTATACAATTAAAAAAATTAATTTTGTCAACTGTAAATCTTATAGTTTATTATTACTGATGTCATGTCCCGATAAAAGATGAGAGTTTATACTTTTTAGAATTGCAAGTAAAATAATTGTTTTTAACTAGAAAACCTCAATTTTCAGAGTGGTTTTACACCTTCATGTAGCTAATGTTTCAACATAGCCGACATTAACACCCTTCAATATATGTCGTGTAAGACTAAGTTTGTATTATTCATAGCAATACTTACTCACGGCGACTACTTTGACCTCCTTGCCGTTTGTTAATTCATCGTCACTTTTGTTCGTGACCTTTTCTCCCACTATATATATATATATATATATATATATATATATATATATATATATATATGGAAAAGATAAAATGAAAACTCAATTTAGTGTGAAAACCATGAAAACTATGTAGAAATCATGTAAAAAAAACATTTTTTTTTTCAATTTTTTTACTGGTTTGTAACATTATTTGGCACATTTTTATAAAAAATTAAAAAAGCGCCGAATAAATATTTAAAAAAATATATTTTATAAACCCACATAAAATATACGTAACACTGCGCCCAGATGTTACGTATGTTTTATATGGTTTTACAAAATATTTTTTTAAAAAATAACTACTCGGCGTTTTTTTAATTTTTTTTATAAAAATGTGCCAAATAATGTAACAAACTTTTAAAAAAAATTCAGAAAAAAACATTTTTTTACATAATTTTTACATGGTTTTCATAATTTTCACACTAATAAGAGTTTTCAAATTATTTATACCCTATATATATTGAACGGCCAACTAATCAACTGCCGAGTACTCCCTACGCAGCCCCCAATAGCTAAAGGATGCCCAAGCTGGCCACTAGTCCAGACGGACGGAGCCCCTAGCCCACCAGCCACCAATTCCCGGGGAAAACCCGACCCAAGAACTCGCCCAAAGGCACGGTGATGAAAGGCCGGTAAAACCGGGTGGGATCAAGAATCGAACCCATAACCTGGGTCTTCTATCACTTCACACGTACCTTCATCTTACCACTAGGATAAGACATCATTGGTTTATCTATATCTATATCTATAGTATATAATAAAACAATAACAATTGGCCACTTGTCATTTTTTTGTTACACTACAAAACACTTGGCATAAAATGATTGGGCAAATAACAAATAATGCCACATGTCATCACTATGTTAATCTTCAATGTTTTAATAACAACTTTCAATTAATAAATACAACCAAGTCGAACTTTTCTAATTTAAAAAATCAATTTTATTTTCTTTAAATTAGAAAGACACACATTTCAAATTTTATAATTTTAATTAAAAAAAATAATGATAATAATTATTTTTATAAATGACTTTTATTTGTATAATTATTAAAACCTTTAAACATTCACACTTTTATTAATTATATTTACTAAATACTTTTTTTTTTCAAAATGCAAGTATTATAATTATATTCGCATAATTGATCATCATTTATATTTATGTTAATTATATTTTTAAATTAAAAATTTCAAACAATACACTTTAATTTATTTAACTAATATAAATACACACTTATGATTAATTGTTTGCAAATACATATTTGTTCTATCTTTTATCAGTTTTTTAAAACCCATATTTTTTAACATTACAATTTTTTTGTCAATATAAAATATTAATTAAAAAATTATTTTTTATGTATAAATTTATTATTTAATTATTAAATAAACAACTCATCCTACATACATTTAAGGAATAGAATAAATATGATGATTCGAAAGAACAAGTTTTGACGTATCTTTTTATAGTTGTGATTTTGGTTATTTAATTTTGAACTTTTGTCATTTTATCACATTTTATGTTTATCTCTATTGCTTAAATAATTAAACAATCATTCTAAATTATTAGATATTTTTAAATTTTAAGTTATTTTTCTATATTTATCCGAACATTCATCTATCTAAAATGGATTAATGTGTCTATATATTTTCAATTTTATACAAAAAATAATTACTTTGGCATTTACAACTTATTTATTTAATTTATTCATTCAATCTCATTTAAATGAACTATTTATTTTCAATAATCTTCATTTTGTAAAATTAAGCACCAAAAATTATCTCAAAAATCATTTTACAATTTCAATTCTTAATTACTAATTCATATCATTTAATATAATTTTACGAATCAGCCCGTGTAACACACGGGTCAATATACTAGTATATATATATATAGGATCCGCATCCTATAATAACCCTCTCTTATTGCATAACCCGAAATAACCCTGCAAGATGAACCCGAATTTTTGGTTTTTTTTTTCAAAATCTTAGTTTTACATGTACAAAAATATGTTCTTTTATGTGTTTGAGCAAATTTTTTTTCTGGGACATTGAGGAATATCCAGAAAGGCATTTCGGGAATCGGTTTGATTCTATCTCTGTTTCTTCCGTTTGAAGAAAGGAAGGATCCCAAAGAATCGATCTTTCTTTTAGTTGTTGAATCTCTCTTTGATTGAGCAATGTGTGATATTCCGAATCCTCATTACTAATGGAATGAAAACGCTCCTAACCCAAGCCCTTCCTTCGTAGAGCCATGTATTGTAAGTGATCCGAACCTGCCCGGAGCGAGCCCCCCATAGAGGCAAGTGAAGTTGGTGAGCCGTATGATGAGCAAAGGCGGTATGGGGGTTGTAATTCTTTCTACCTCTCGGGGTATAATGACAGACCGAGAGGCTCGACTAGAAAGAATAGGCGGAGAAATTTTGTGTTATATATGGTAATCTTTCTAATATCCGAATTAAATAGGAAACTTTTTTTTTGTGAAAAAGAAAAGAGAAGGGGTGGGTTGTCTAATAGGGTTCTTCTGAATTTCTAATAGTATTCAAGATTCTCTGTTTTCGATTATTTAATAAATCACTTAATGAAAGTAGATTATCTTTCCATTCATTTCAAAAATTCCATGATCCCTTCCATATTACACTGCTGTAAGGCAAATTACATTGATGTAGGATCACAAACAAAAAAGAATTTGCTCAAACACATAAAAGAACATATTTTTGTACATGTAAAACTAAGATTTTGAAAAAAAAACCAAAGATTCGGGTTCATCTTGCAGGGTTATTTCGGGTTATACAATAAGAGAGGGTTATTATAGGATCTTTACCCTATATATATATATATATATATATATATATATCATACTACCGAACGTTGACCAATCTTCCTTGAAAGAAAGCTTGAAAGATGCATAATTGACTTTTCTGTCGTCAAAGTTCTTTGCATGGACAATAATGTTTGTTGCTTGACTTGTCTTTTCTTTTTTTAATCATTTTTTATGCTTAAAAGTGTATCAAACTTTGAAGTAAAGCCTTTGTAGTTGAAAACAATTAAAGACTCATAAATTACCTTTAAATATTGATGATATGTTATGTGATAATACCGCCTACAAAATATCAACCCTTTAGATTTGTAAGGAATTCGATTATATACATTACATACATTTTTACTCGATATATACATATATATACATTACATACATGGATCATGATCCTATAATAACTCATCTTAATTAAGAAATCTGATTAATTTTGGTAAGATAAACCCAAATCCTTGATTTTTTTTAATGATGTTTATTATACATTTACAAGACTATGATCATTTATGTGTTTGCGTAAATTTATTACCATTTAGGATCTTAGGCCATTGTAAGTTATTGTAACAACAAATAAATATATACAGTGGGTTTTTTTCATGATTTTTATTAGAATAAACTTCTCTTTTCCTCCCTGTGGTTTGACAATATTAACTATTTTGCTCCAAAACTTTCAAAATAATCATTATGCTCCCTATGGTTTGACAATTTAATCATTTTGCTCCAAACTTTTCCAATATGTCTCCATTATACTCCATTTTTTTCGAAACCACAGGGAGCAAAAGTGTTATAACTGTCAAACCAGAGGGAGCAAAATAATTAAATTGTCAAATCACAGGGAGCATAATGATCATTTTGAAAGTTTTGGAGCAAAAGGGTTAATATTGTCAAACCACAGGGAGGAAAAGAGAAGTTTACTCTACCTTAAATATCAAACGGTGATTAATTTGCATAAACACAAAAAAAAAAACAAAGTTTTATACATGTATAATACAAATCATGAAAAAAACCCAAAAATTTTGGTTAATTTTGTCCGAGTTAATTGGGTTTTCAAAATTAAGGTGAGTTGACAACAGATCATTCCCCTCACATACATTTTTAACATTTTTATTAAGATTTTGGATTGATTTTGGTGAGGTTATTTGGATTGTCGCTTTAAGGGTAAGTTAATATTCGAACACCTTCAACACCACTTTCCTCATTATTCTGCGATGCTCGAAATTCGCTCGACGCTCACTCTGAAAAATGCTTGAATAAATAATAAGCTTGTTCTGTTTTGGTTTGGTTGAAAACCGCTCAGTTCGATTCGATTTATAAATGAATTGAACAAAAGCAAAGATACGCTCAATTCGATTTAGCTCATGAAGTGCCTTACCTAACATTTTATAAAATAGGGTCAATTACATATATCCCCTTACTAAAACCATTTATTACATATTTACCCAATCATAAAACTAATTACATATCTCCCTTTTCTAAACCAAATATATTACATATTTATCTATTTCATTAAAAAAACAATTATGTATTTCCTATTTTACCCTTAATGAACTAACTAAAAATAATTTACATATTTCTCTTTACTAAGGGGCAATTTTGAAACGTGGAATATTGTAATTTTAGTTTAACATTGGGAATGTATGTAATTTTGATGTTTAATAAGGGTATATATGATATTATCCCTATAAAATAATACATATGATCAAGTAACATAAAAAAGTTAAAAAAAATTAAACACGAACCTGACTCAAATTGTTATGGGTTGACCCAAACCTGACACGTTTGACCTGAAATATATATACATATATATGCTAATGATCAAATAATAACTCACTTTTAAAGCATTAACCCGAAATAACCCGTCAAGATGAAGCTAAATCTTGGATTTTTTAACGACATTTTAAGACATCTACAACACTTCTTCTTTTATGAGTTTGCGAAAATTTGTCACCGTTTGAGACGTAACATCGTTATAAGTTTTTCATTTACAGCACTGTAATTGTTTTAGGCTTAAAACTTACAACGATGTTACGTCTCAAACGGTGATGAATTTTCGCAAAATCATAAAAAAAAGAAAGTGTTGTAAATGTCTTACAATGATGTTAATAAAATCATGACTTGATTCCTTCTTGAAAAAGTTATCTAGGGTAATGATTTAAGAGTGAGTTATTATTTATTCACAATCCTATATATATATATATATGAAGGTTTATGAGAAAACTCCTCATTTTGGAGAAAACCAAGAACACTCATACTAACCAATAAATTTTTTAATAAAAAATTTCATAATTTTTTATTACAAAGATAGAAATGTTATAACAAACAAAATTTTTTTGATAAAAAATATGTAAATCATGAAATTACATATATATAACTCAAAAAGTTTCGTATGTCACTTGTCAAGTTACATATATGTAATCAGTATGTGTAACATACTGATTATATATATGTAATAACCTAAAATACATTTTTTTTCTATATTTTTTTATTTTTACATTTCTTATCTTATAATAAAAAGAAATAAAAAATGAAAAATGAAAAAAAAATTAATTGGTAATAATTTTGTGATTAGTTTTCTTAGTTTTCTCTAAAATGATGGTTTTCTTAAAAACACTCCTATATATATATATATATATATATATATTATAAAGGGATAAAAGCTTAAAAAATGTAGGAAGGAACATTGACCGTAGATCTTTGGTGTTTGACGGTTAGATCTCAGCGGTGGCATTTTTGTAAATTTTCTGGTGTTTATGACGCGTGCAAATACACACTATGGGCAAATCCGTCATTTGGAGTTTTTTAAAACTGAACTAAAACACCGGAACATTCGTATTGTTTCCGTAACTGACGTTAAAAACCTAAATCTTTTCCGAATTTAACCCCATCGTAAAATGTCACGCATCATCAACTCAACATTATTATCGTCTTCTCCGGTGTTAATATTATTAATATGTGATCTTTTCGAGATTGCTTTTATTGACCATCTTCTCATAATATATTTTTTTGGGAATTCTCGTACATCAGACAACTTTAACACATAAAAAATGTGCCTACACAACAAACCAAATTGTTCATAGCGTCTGCAACTGTAATATATAGTAATATCCTTCTTACGAAACATAACCTATAAGAACACCATAAGCATAACTAAAAACACCATAAACATAAATAAAAACACCATAAATAAAAAAACTCTGCATACTACATCAATTATATAAGTTTACCTCAAAAAAAGAAGAACATGGTTGTTCAAAAACTTTTACATAAAACTTCACAAAATCCTCTACCTCCTCAATCTTTGCATTAACGCATTGCCTAATCGCAAAAATTTCACTCTGAACATAAAAAATGATCTTTGTATATATATCATTATATTATAGCTTGTTCCTCTATAACAAAATCAGTTTTTAAATTAGGCTTTGTGTAACGAGTATCATGATCATTCTTCATATTAGTATGTCGTTGAGCTTTAATAGCAGTTTCATAATTTGTCAAAAATTCAACCAACGTAGACTTTGAATTGAATACTTTTCCAAAAAATGATTTTCACTTTCAGACCTGGACGTCGTACGCATTAAACCAGACATATTCTCATATGTGTAGTATACCAGTATCCATGAATCTCTCAATTCAAAAATATCATCCAACCAACTGTTTTCTTATAGATCAAAATCTTCTATTAATTCTTTGCATGCCTCCTCAAACTCTTCTGGTGTAAGATCATCAGTCCACACGATGTCACATATTTTTTGTTTGAAATCCGTACTTTTACATAAATGTGCACCAACCTGTAAAAAAATATGGATATAAATTAAAAACGCCACATGTTATGTCACTCTCCTATTTTATCAGATATATGGATACTATATAAATGACATTACAATCACCTTCATTGAAAGTTTATGCATAACATGCCATATGCATAATCTATGTCGACTGCTGATAAACGTTTCTACGATTGCCTTTTTCATGGCCGGGTCTTGATTGGTAACAACCACTCTTGGCTCATAACCAAATGCTTTCAGAAAACACCTCAATAACCACTTATATGTATCCGCAGTCTCCGAGCCTAATAACGCGGCACCAAACGAAACATTGTTATAATGATTGTCAATACCAGCGAACGGGACAAACACCATAAAATACCTACACGTGAATAATTAAGTTTTTCAATCATTAACTACAAGTGTAACTAAAAAAAAGTAATAAATTAGCATAAAAATATTTTTAAACAAAATATGAACACCTGCTGGAACGATATGTAGCATCAAAAGACATTGCATCTCCAAATGTGAAATAATTCCTCTTAGTATCTTCATCAGCCCAAAACAACCCTTTTAATCGATCTTCATAATCAGTGAAATATTCACAAGAAAATTTTGGAAGATGCTCCTTTTTCATCAAAAATCTAACAGTCATTTCTGCATCATATTCCCTAATAAACAAATTTAATTCTCTTTTAAAATTCTTGTAATCTTCTTTAGTTACACCAACCTCTTCAAAACCGCAAAAAATAGTTCTCATTACATTGAAAGCCATAATAGGTCCAAGATTTATTTTAGACATGATAAGAATCATATGTTTCTGTAAATGTGTCAATTGTCTTGATGATGTCGGAAAATGCATATCCTGCTGCTCAACAAAATAATGATTGTTCTCTTCTACAAATTTGTATATTTTCCATTCATTATCAGTGAACTTCAAACGAATGCGTGCATAACATCTGGTCCTTTTTGAAGGGTTTGATCTTGTAACCTTTTGTTTATGATAATCATCCAATGTATCGATCTTTTTCATTTTATTTATATCCTCTTTTGAACAAACATAATATTTCAGCTTCTTAACACCTCTTGAATCGCTATATTCAGTACCCTTACGTACAGCAATACCCCCCCCCCCAACTGTAGCATATTTGTGTAAAAAAATATATGCATCATCAAGTGTCTTAAAATTCATACCAAACTTTGGCTTAAACACATCTTCAACATCATTAATGCACGAATTTTTTCCTGATTTAGGTGATACTCTTTCGATTCCACTACTATAACAGTTTTCCAAACCTTATACAAAAAAACACCAAACGTCCAAAAAATTAAACACCATATCTGTAAAACAAAAATAATTATCCAAACATCTTAAATAGAACACCCTAATTTCGTAAAAACTCAATAATTATATATTAAACACCATACTTATAATAATCGTTACCCATAATATTCCATTACGATATAATTATCCAAAACATCTTACATAAACCCCATATCCTAAAACATCAACATAAAACACCATTACGTATAACCACTAAAAAAAATCAGAAACATCACAAACGCCATGATTAACAAACTTAATGAAATCAAACAATGCATATTCGCAAAACATATCGTCTACGTCGTCTGAATTCAAAACATAATATTCGAATTTCCAGTCGGGCAGAAAGTTCTCAGGGCGCGATATCGTTTGATAATCAAGATGATCAGATGGTTTGCACAACACATGATATATAATTGAGAAATGCTAACATGACAATGATATAGAATTACAAAGTTAAATTACAATGTATCGTTCATAATTTAACTAAGTAAATCTATCCAAAAGAATCAATGTTTTTCTATCTTGTAACTGTACAAGATCTACAAAAGATGATTCATTGTTTTGTCATTCAAAAATAGGCTTGACACAAAATGTTGCTAGGTCTTCTAAAAGTCCACTAGCTATGTTCTTGATATCTGGTGACTAAATTTGTTCGTCACCTGAGAAAACATGCATTTAAACAAAGCAACACTAGGTTGGTGAGTTCATAAGTTTGATAACTGAAAACATTGGTTTGTTCACATACACAGTCACAATGTCATACATAAAACTTGTAAATGTTTGATTCGTCTGTTCACACAATGGCCTCTCCAAAGTTATATTTACAAGTAATATATGTAACCCCCGGTTACTAATCAACAATTTTCCATAATATCAGAGTTGGTCCCAGCAAAATTTTTCGTTTTCCAAAACCTTGTTTGACCTTCTTTATTTAATTATATTAAACAAAGTTTAATGCAAACGTAAACGTGTCACACATTTTACAATACTTATTTACATAAGTACGTTTAAACCAAAATTTCAAACATTTGCAACAAGGTATATTTGTTCGATTCCCAGTCCACCTCGATCCTTACAGCCAGGTCCATCATGTTTGACCTACAAACATCACACAATATTTCACATTAGTTCATAAGAACTAAGTAAGCAAACCCCAATGGTTTCTCAACAACAAAATGTAAAAATACATCTTTCACAATCAACATTCAACTGAGTCACTTTTATTCGAATTGACTCTCACAATGTAAAAATATCACATTACCAATCATCAACTATTGCTCACAATAGTTTAGTCAAATTTACACTATGGTGTTCACATTCTTGTACTTCCACCATAGCTATTTGTCAGCACCTCTGACTATTCACACATTTGTGACATCATAATTAGTTCAAGTCTTGAGATGTTCACCCACCGGTGCTTCCATCTAAGACAAATTGCTAGCACCTCTAGCTATCCACAATTGTGGAGTCATAAATAATTCAAGTCTTAAGATATTCACCCATCGGTACTTCCATCTAAGACAATTGCCAGCACCTCTGGCTATCCACCATTGTGGAGTCATAAATAATTCAAGTCTTAAGATGTTCACCCACCGGTACTTCCATCTAAGACAATTGCCAGCACCTCTGGCTATCCACCATTGTGGAGTCATAAATAATTTAATCAAATTACTATGATGTTCACCTACCGGTATGATCGGTGTCGAAGTACCAACCAAAAATAAGAGTTTACACTCCAATCCTACTACCCAAATTAGATAGGGAAGTCGGGTATCGATCCACGAGAAGTCTAGTGGAAATCACTTTCAATACAACTAATTAACTACGTGCAATTGAAAAGTAAACTTGAAAAGATTGATTTTATGGTTTAGAGTAAAAACAATGAACTTTAACTAAAACAAACAATGAAAATAAGGATTTGTAAACAATAATGGAAAAGGTGATCACTCCGGGTTTCGAATTAGGAAGACAATTAGGTTTTCATTAATTTGTCAATTGGGAATCACATAGACATGATTCATGCTTTAATTGATAAACATGTATGATTTTGAGAACAAAGCAATGATCTTGTTGACAACCGATAACTAGACCGATGTTGTTGACTTGATTGATTACCAGTTCTACAAAAACAATGATTTCTAAAAGACTTTAAAACCCAATTTCGTTAATTACCCATTCAATTATACAATGAATGAAAAGAAAGCAATAAACTTGAACTTGGAATTGCAAAATCAATCAAAATCGTAATCGTTTAACAATCAAACACTATTGAATCCATAAATCCATGAAGAACGAATTCAATACCAATATTCAACAAATCAAAGAACAAAACTAATTATCAAACCTAATTCTCCACCCAGAGATGATCACAATCGAACTAGCCGGACATCCTCAAACTTGAATCTTCACAATCGTTGATCATAGGCATGATTTGATCTTTGCTTCTACGAATCCGGAGGATCTTGGATTGATTTGGATGAGTTGGAATGCCCAAAAACGCCTCTTTTTCGCCCAGAAATCGTCCCAAAAAGTGTTAGCAACGAAACCCTAAGATTAGGCCTTAAATATGGGAAAGATTAGGTAAAAATCTGAGTTTTTCGGCCGTCACCGTATGATACGCTGGGTTTGGGCGTATCATACGCCCAGAATCTTACACTACGCCCAGAATAATCTGTCAACGCTGAAATTTGGGTGTATCATACGCTGGCCGTATGATACGCTGCCTTGGCCGTACCATACGCCCAAGATGAACTCACCGATGGCTTCGTCTCGTCGAGAAACTCAATTTTCATATATTATGGGCCCCGTAACTCATCTCCTAGCCTGAGATATGCCTCCGTGAAGTTTTGACTCACCGAACTTCATGTTTTCACCATTTTTCTCGCGCGGCTTCTCTTCCAATCCTCCAATAAGCTCCCGAACATGCCTTTAAACACTTGACACCTGAAATTCATAAACATACTCAAAATAAACATGTTTCGGGCCAAAAATCGATAACATCACATAGTTACACATCAATTCACACAACTATTTACACCTTCATCACATCCCCACACTTGTTCTTTGCTTGCCCTCAAGCAAAACTCATCAAAACCATCCAATCATCATAATCAAATGCATTTCCCAATTGCCCCGACAATTCTTACATCAGGTTCTAGATCATAACTAAATCACAAGACTTACAACATTACATAGTTTTACATCGTGACAAGTACAAACGAATTTTCAAGCAAAACATGGAATAACCTCTAACTAGACCTAACATGCTTCAAGTAAATTTCATATGAATGTATTGCACCACTCACAATATTCTCTCCACTCGGTTTATTTCTGGACTAGTCATAATGTACTAGTATATATGTGAACTCTCAATCAAAAGTGAATGACCATCATCATAAGCTTGTATTGCAATCATACTTCCACCGAATTGCTAAAACCATACACAAATCAAGAGGACTTAACGGGTTGTAATGAAAGGCTAGGGTTAAGGTAGGTACAAGGAATCTGATGGTGATGACAAAATAATGGGAATTCAAGAATATTGAACCACTATAAAGCTCCATTTACCATTATACTACAATGACTCTTTTTGTTGCTTCATATTGAGGTCATTTGACCTAATATTCTGCTTTTTTTTTTCTTTTTCTCTTTTTTTTAAGCAATGAATTTGGATTCCATTACTACATTTGAAAACCAACTAAACAACTTGTGGATTTAGACTTTAAGCTTAACAACCAATTAGGCTAAGGCTCAACATGGTTTCTAATGGTTGGGTTGAAATTATAAATTATCACAAACAAAAGGCTAACGAAAACAAAGGTGAATCCTAATGCCTCCATCATTTTTGTGCAAGTTTTAGCATACGATATCAACATGCATTGCAACACAAGTTCTAATTTGGTATACACTTTGGTATCACTCAGAACAACCAACACTAAACAAAGATATTACAAGTAAGGCTCCACTCTCACAAAAACGGTGGGTAAAAGGTTGACGACACAAAAACATTCATGTTACTTACAATCTAGCATGTCACCCCTATTAGTCGTTATTTCATTGATGGTTTCTAAAAAACACTTGCCACAACCACTATCATGCAACTTAAAGACTCAATTATGACCAAGAACCTAATCCAAACATTAACGGGTCAAAAGTTGATGATTTACATTGAAAATTCTGATTTTCAAGCCATTTGAGTTTACTTGAAGCAATTCAAAAATTTTATTCATTTTCACCCCCATCATCCCCACACTTGAGATACATTGTCCCCAATGTATAGTTCACTTTAAAATTTAACTCCAATCACGTAATCATCTCTTCAAAACCATTAACCCAAACTTGAATTCAAACAGTAAACAAAAACACAACTAGTGATGAGGGAAAAAAAACATGGACCTGATCTTGTTGTCCTCGTGATGTAAATAATGCGAATGATGCCATATCGACCTCAAATCTCCATGGGTCTTCCCCACACTTATTTCCTGTGATGTTTGTGGTAGGAACTCACCAAAACAAAAAACAAAAATAAAATACGAAAACACTTAAAAATAAACAAACAAACTAAATAAAATCAATACAAACACATAGGTTGCCTCCTATGCAGCGCTAAGTTTTGTTTACGGTCTTCAGCCAGACCATACCTAATGTATCTTTCACGGTGGTCGAAGCGAACATTTGCCTACCGAGTTGCCAACATATGCTCGGCAGTTAACATGATGGATCCACATCCACCTCCTCGTAGTCATCATGCCCTTAAAATGCTTGCGGGGCCACTTCTGAATGATTTGCCCAACATCCTGTAATCTTACTTTCCTCTTCTTTATTCTTGAACCGTCATCCTCAACTTTGTCACTTTGAATAATATGTAATCGCGGATGATTAAAACAACCTAGGAGAGTTTGAGTCACTGGTTCATTATGTGTTATGCCATTTACTTGATCAACACATTTAATTTCATGCTTTGGGATATAAGTAACCACTTTTTCTATCACTTCACCGTCAACCATATCAAGTGAGTAAGGTTCGTCCACTATGGAAGGAACTGGTGTGGTATTATTCTCCACAACCTCTTTATCTCCTTCTGAAAATTGCATCCTTACGTCAATTCTCATTGAAAGCATTCACACTGCAATTTAAGCATTCGACCCTTTGTTGATCTGTAAGATGGTCAAATGATAACACCTCATTTATCTTGGATAGAAACACGTCCAATCGAGCGATTTGTTTCTCTTCCTCAGATTGATAAGTAATATGAACGGGCTCGACAATTGGGCTAGCAACATTTTCTTGACAATTGGGGTAACTGTGATACTCCTCCTGATAACCTGAATAAGGTGTCATCTCGGGTCCATAGCTATTGCAATCCCAGTCTTACCTATAACTGTCAGCACCCAACTGATAAACTTCTTGGTAAGTTGATGACACTAGAACAATATCTGGATAGGGTACATCATCATAGTAAAGAGACGCCAAATATAATCGTCTCCTCATATCCTCTCCTCTTTTCCAGAACTCAGGGCAATCATCTTTCTGGTGACATGGACTCCCGCAGCACATACATGAGTATTGCACAAAATCCATAGTAAATCTGCGCACACACACAAAAATACCTACGTAAACCTGAACAAACTAAATAAATAAAAATAACTGAAAACACCGATGAAAATAAAAATCTTTTTGGTTTTTTTTTGGATTTAAAGGAAAACATTAAGATAAAATCAAACAAGATGATATAACACTAAGCGCACTAGTTCCCCGGCAACGACGCCAAAATTTGATCGACGCCCAAGATGAACTCACCGATGGCTTCGTCTCGTCGAGAAACTCAATTTTCATATATTATGGGCCCCGTAACTCATCTCCTAGCCTGAGATATGCCTCCGTGAAGTTTTGACTCACCGAACTTCATGTTTTCACCATTTTTCTCGCGCGGCTTCTCTTCCAATCCTCCAATAAGCTCCCGAACATGCCTTTAAACACTTGACACCTGAAATTCATAAACATACTCAAAGTAAACATGTTTCGGGCCAAAAATCGATAACATCACATAGTTACACATCAATTCACACAACTATTTACACCTTCATCACGGTACTTCCATCATAGAATTCCCACACTATTATTTACCAAGGTATAGGATTTATTATAGGTTGTTGAACTTTTATTATTCAACATTCCCCTATTACCAATGCCATATTTATCATATCAATTATTCAACAACAAATTCAATATTTATTATGTAATGTCATAGTTGTGGGATTACTTACATTGATCAGATAAGAGATTAACAACTGCAGGCTCTTTTCCTGCTCTATGACTAGTGGTTTGGCTTCCACTACCACCACCTAGTTGCAAAATACATATACAACTAGTTTCAACACGTATAGCACATACAATCAAGTTCAACACACTTGACTGATTTGACTTCCTCAAAGTCAATTATCACAATTAATCACATTTCATGCCTCTCTTAGGCATTTCATCAATTAATTGATGTTCATTATATTAGTTACGATCTTTGATTATTTCTATTATTCAAAAATTCATTTATGATCATAACTGTTAATAATGTTAACATCTATTATCACAATCATCATTTAACCCATGGATTATAATCCACATTTATTTCAAAACACCATTTACCCATCCTACTAGTTATCATATCATGATATGGGTTTCATAACAACCGGACATTATCCCGGCTTCAAAACGAAGATTTTACCGTCAAAATATCAAGTTCTTCGTTTCTAACAACCCCTAGTAATCAACTAGGCAATAATAAATACCCATAATCATAGTGTTACATTCAAAACTAGATTTAATTCACAAAATATTAAACTAGTAGGATAAAACGAATCGTTACCCAATCGAACGGATATTCAGTCGCAAAACAGCGATCAAAGGTTGCAGATACGTTCCCTGGTACGATCCGTGGACTTAATTGGCTTCAAATCTGAGTTTGGCTGCCTCAATTTTCGTATGTTGATGTTTGAAGTTCGAAAGAAAGAGTTTACAAACTCTTCTGCAAGAAATCTGATTAACTTAAGGTGTTTTTAAACCGCCTCACCCGTCGCGTACCCCGAAGAAGATCAAAGAAAGGTTTCGCGTACCGCGAAGCAATTCGGGATATTCAGATATTTTGGGTCTTCGCGTACCGCGAAGGAACCCTCAAAACCACCTTCGCGTACCGCGAAGAGTCCCAAAGCATTTATCTTCGTAATTTTCTTCGTTCGCTATTCCGGACAATCCGTAACTCCGTTTCGCGCACGGTTTTCTCCTACGTTCATAATTTCTTACATATTTTTCAATTAAACAACCACAACGTTCAATTAACGATTATTTCAATACATGCATTTATTAAAAAACCGATTGTTACAATATCTCATCCTATTAGCTATGCTTATATATAGGGCATATGTAGGGGAACAAGCCCCCGCCAACATCCCACCACATATCTAATAGAACTCAACACCACTTGCGATACAAACTATAGATCCCCATTTTCATTTCACATGTTCATCCCGTTTGATATTCACCCATCGTTGTGTTCATCACCCATTGTGTCATATGTAGAATAATGTGGTAGAGGGGTTTAGTTAGTGTCGAAGTATTGATAAACCTCAATATGTGATAGGAAAATACTCGAACTTTTGTGATCTTGTCAATTAATATTATCTGACTGGTTATTATAACTTGTGGGGTTAACTGTTATCACTTTTATAATAAGTGTGTTAGTTAATCAATGATATATGTTCTCAACTTGAAGTGCATAGAGCCTAAAAGGAATCCATTGCAATCCTCACGTAATCAGATTACAATGCATCCGATTTACCTCTACCACTTTGTATTCCCATAGGCCTCATCAAAACTGTTACCAGTAATATGACATGAGAGAAAATCAATTCCTCAGTCTACTAGTCAACAGGAATCGATGGATTAATTACAATATCACTGTAGATTAATATCACCATGTGTCACTTTCCAGACCCTGACTGTTCGTCGCCCTGTCACCAGTTATACGTTACCGGCCAAATGATAATACGATCAACATACCAGCCCTACAAGCTGGAGATTTGCCATACCTATGGTACCACTATGCTATCGTCGGTTTAGTCACGTCAAATTAACTGGATAGCGATTATGTGAGGACTTACAATGATCAACTTGAATACATGGCACATGATTGAAATGATATAATACAGACAGTTCAATAGTAATCAATTGTATTGTATGTTCACCAATGTTGTTTGTTCTCAATGTTGTGTGTTCTCGTTGTCGTTAACAAAGTTATATAAGATCTTGTCTTATTATACTATGTTAGTTGTTGTGTGAATGATATTGTTATCATGAATGTACGTTATCATGATTATCATTCTTGTTGTTCCATATGGTCACCCTGTTGTCACTACAGTTTTGTAAGAGCTAGTCTTACTACACTTAGTCGACTCAGGTGGTGGATGATACTTGTTTCTTGTTATCATGTAGTCTGCACCGAGTTGTAAGCTGAGTGTTATAAGAACTTGTCCTATTACACTTAGCTAACTCCGGTGGGGAATGATATTATGAGGATATATTATCCACATATCATTCTTGTTTGTTGTGATAATCTCATTGTTCGTCCTTGTAAGAATAATTAAATGTTATAAGATAAAATCTTACAACTACATTATTCGGTTGTGTTGATGATTCATGAAATTACATTATCATGTTTCATCTTAGTTGTCCCTGTCATGTTATGATCATACAAGCATGCATACCAAGCGATAATAAGTCAAGCAATATTATCTAAATCAGTGTATAAACAATATATTGTACTAAAAATTTTAAATAAATAAAAGATTTAGCATGTTTCTCAGCCCCGAGAGTTTAAAATCAATTAAAATTAGAAAAGGGGGCGTATGAACTCACCTTGTAGTTGTTGTGGTTGACTTAGCCTAAACAAGAATGCATGCGCTCTTTGTTGTACTTGTTGTTGTTTTCACGATCCTATGTTGGTTTCACAATGTTTGTAACTCATAAGTATAAGTTTTACGTGTTCATGTGTGTGTATGTGTTAGCCCTAAAGTTGGCTAACACTTACCGGTCTTGGTCATCATTCAGCCCTTGTTCTAATGGTTATAGATTACACTAACATTTAGTCAATTTAGACTGAGTTCAATACGTTTCATTATGTGTTCTATGTTTAACTTTGTCTTGAACTTTGTCATGTTGTGTAAACTTGAAACCCATTATCATTTTCTAAATATGAATTCTAACTTTGTAGCTTAAAACCTTATATGTTATCCTTGTAAAACTCGAATCGATAGTGACATAGTTAGTAAATCACCATGAAAGTATCTTTGTAAAGCTTAGTGTTTTAGGTTCTGTGAAGTTCCTTAAACCCAAAATCCACCATCTTTGTAGTAATAACCCTAATTCAATGCAAGTTGTCCATATGTTCATTTAGGTATTTGTCTACCATCTCATCCACATGGGCCGAATGATAGGTTGGGCCGAATAAAGAGTGGGCCAAAGTAGTCACATGGGCCAAATCATATGCTAGGCCGAATGGAAGGTGGCTCGATATGATCCCCATGGGCCGAACCAATAAACCCTGGGCCAAAGCGATGAGTTTGGGCCGAAGTTGGGCCGAATCAGTCCCTTGGCCGAAGGGTATTGCAGTGGCCGAAGGGTGTTGCAGTGGCCAAACCAGGGTGGGCGAATAGCAGATGTGGCTCAGGCGAATGGTTGTGGCCGAATAGGTGGCATGTGCCGAATGAATGTTCTGGCCGAAACAGGCCCTTTGGCCGAATGATGTTCATGGTCGAATGGGTAGGGGCGAATGGCCCTAGCCCGACCAAATAAGGTTCATACGCCGGTGGGGCTCGAATGAAGCTGCTTCAGTCGTGGGTTGAATCGGCACGCCCATGGCCATTTGGCCGAATGGGTTCCTTCAGCAATCTGGAGGTGTAGGTCGGCCATGGGTGTTCAACCAAGTTCCCAACCCCACCCCATAATGATTTTCTGTGATTAAACATGTAAAGACCAGTTTTCGAAGGTAGGGGATAAGGATCCATGGGTTTTAGGCCGGTTAGGGTTGAAGGTCAAACAAAAGGGTGAAAACCCTAGTTTTTTGGTGACTTTCCAGCTCGTTTTACCTAGTATTAGATGGGTTTCACTCCAGATCAGTTGTACTTTCGTGTAGAGGAGATCAACATCTTCGATTTGGTCCAAAGATGGAACGATTTCGTCAAGTATTGGGTGAGATATGGAGGTTGAAGCTCAAGATTTTTAGAGGAGAGGGAACCGGGAAATAGGTTTTAGAGAGAGAGTAGGAAGAGGGAAATGAGGAAGATGATCTCATTTAGGGTATTTATACCCCGAGTGAGTTCGGGTTCGTTTCGTTTGCTCGATTCGCATTTTCATCGCGTTTCCGGAACGTAACGTGCGTTATTTACATATTTAATAAATAGGATTTGTTTTTAGGTTTTAAATGATGTGTGATTCCTAATAAATGTCTAATTTGTTTTTTTTAAATATTATCGAATTCGTTTATTTTAAACGTTTCTTCAAATCGCGTCACCTTCGCGCGTATTCGTTCGAATCGTCACCCGAACGAAACACGACGATGGTTTTGCTTTCTGACTTTTGTTTTCTACTTTCCAATCATCATTTAGAACGTTAAACTCACAGATAGTTTGTGTGAATCGTCACCCACGCAACACACACTGTCAGTTTGTTATTCTGAAATAACACTGCATTTATGTTCTGAATTGTGTTCCTTACTGACGGACTCAACTAGACTTCCTGTTTTCACATTGATAACCTTGAATTCATATTGTTTTCGTATTGAGTCATCGGCCATCTGATTCCTGTCATCTATGGATATCAAATCGCAACCGATATGTTCTTGTCGTTTGTTTGTACACTGTTGTTTCTCTTGATTCGTTGTATTAACTGTACTTTGGTTTTCACCTAAATACTAACAGCTGTTGTTCATCGTGAATTGTTGTATTTACAGTATTTAAGTTTTCACTTGAATACGTACAACTGTTGCTTGTTATCTGAGTTCTGTTATTACACACACTGTTCATACATTATATTTACCCACAGTAAATAGTGAAAGTACACATACCGTACGGACTTGCCGGACAATCAGATACTGGATGTTACAACTGTAATCGTCAATTGATTAACGTCAACACCATAAAACATCGACATATCGTGATTTTAATCTTATTAATTGAGATTACATTGTTGTATTGAAATTAAAAATGGAAGGAATTATAATTCCGAATTTGATGCGAAGATGGTTACGATTTAATTTTTTGAATATACTCGATAATTGTTAAAATTACATAACTGTCCTTTTTGTTTAAATTTAATCCTTTCCACGTGTCAGTCCACGGTTCCTTTCCACACTTTTTAAGGTTTTAAGCATTTTTAGCCTAATCCTATACTATATATATATATATATATATATATATATATATATATATTACTTTTCATATTCTAGTATAAAATCATAAATGATAACCAATATGCATTATATGACCACAAAGTAATAACCAAAATGCATCTGGTTATGTAAATACATTAGTTTTTAAAATAAACAAAACATTATCCAATCAAAATATGTTATTTTTCAATCTTGTTCATAATTCATTTTATTTTTATCATTTTATTGTAACATCCCGACCAATGGTGGAATCATCGGGGCGTTTACGAAGTGTAGATTGTTCAAAAGCACAAGGTACTTAGTTGTAAATACATACATTCAATTACATTTAATGTCATTAAAAAAGTTACATATCAATAACCTAACTAATTAACTAGGTCCAAACTCAGACAAACTCAAACTCTTATGTGATAATCTACACAAGCTTAGTTAGTAGGTCCGCCTGAAACATGTTTAAAATAAAAATGTCAGCTATAAAGTTGGTGAGCTTCACAATTTTTAAAGCACACACAACAAAAATAGTTGATATAATATAGATACATAGTTGTCACATGTAAATACAAAGCATAATGAACTAGAATAATGAACAAAGCATATCAAAGAAGATCAAATAATGTTAACAAGTAATGTTTGACCAAGTTTAACATTCCTAACAATGCTGAAGTAGTAAACAATCACTGCGGGCTTTCCTCGAAGGGTAAACACTATGGGTCTGGCCGGGCCAATAGACCTATCATTGTTTACAAGAAAGTTTAAGTTTGTGATCAATGCAAATTCATAAGTTAAGCTCACTACATCTAAGACCATTAAGCTAAGTTCACATGAATAATAGTTTAATAGTTGTAACATGTTTCACCCCAAAAGTAAAAACATAAAAAATCATAGTGTTCTAAATGTGTTACAATGATGTTAAAAAAAATTCAAGATTTGGCTTCATCTTATCAAAGTTATCTGGGTTATTGCTTTAAGAATATGTTATTATTTAGTCCCAATCATATATATATATATATATAACACATTTGATTTGTGTTGATGGTTAACCAAATTTTCATTAACTTTAAACATATAAACAAGCGTGTTCATAAAACAAACATACTAGTTAAGAAGAAAAAACAAAAAATAAAATAAAAGAAAACCAAAACCAAAAATAAAAATAAAAATAAAATATTGTCACATGAACCAATCAAGTCACATCATTATTCATACTAATAACATATTTTAATATTGTTTAGATGCTAATTTATAAATTAACCAATTTTTGACGAGATAATGTAAATGAATTATATACTTCTCATTTTCCTTACGAAATGTATTTTGTATCAATATAAAACAATTGAGGACGTTCAGGTTAACACTCTTGCAACTTGGTATTAATACCATTATATTTGACACGCTAAAAAGGGTCCATTTTCCATCGCTTTCTACCACACATTGAACTTTTAATCATATTTTATCGAACCTCTTATTTTGTGAAATATTTTGTGGATTAAATTGCACAAAAAACTATAACACAATTTTTTTTGAACGGCATTTGATCTAAACGTGTGAACCACTGTTTCCAGGCCATCTCACCAAGGTCTAGTTACCATAACCTCCGTTGAGACCCCGCCACTACCCCAGGAGAAAACCGTACCGAAAAATCCTCTGACCTCTCAAGGATCCCTATTTCGCTTTGAGAGGGATTTGAACCCATGACCTTCCATTTAGAAAGCCATGACGGTACCACTAGGGCAAAGCCCCTTTGGTAACTATAACACAATTTGAATTAATTATCTGTGTTTTATAAACACATTAGATTTAATGCTTGGTAATTTAAAAAAAAATGATCTTTTTCGGTTATTAGAATATAGTTCAGTTTCAAACGCAAATTTGATTCAATTTTGAATTCTTTCAAAACACTGTCAGAATGAAACCTAAAAATCAATATTATGAAAAACCTAACAAGTAAGAGTAGGGGTGTTCAAAATATCCGAAACTCGAAAAAATTCGAAATCCGAATCGTATCCGAAACCCGAAAAAACCTTATCCGAAATCAATTTCGGGGTTTTTGGGTCGGGTATCCGAAAAACCCGAAAAAAACAGGGTTATTCGGGTTGTTCGGATGGATGAATTCGGGTTTTTCGGGTCGGATAACATATTTCGTAAAGGCCTAAAAAATTTTCAAACCCGAATAACTCGTTATCCAACCCAATGAACACCTCTAAGTAAGAGGCTCTTACTAAGGCCATGTGTAGTGGTAAAGCTCCATCACTCTATGTACACATCATATAAACAATTAATTATCACTCACTCATCACTCTACTTCATCATCACATATGTTATCGTAACTTACTCATCAAGCATCCATTACTCCATCCTTTTTACCCTTTCTTCTCCTCTGACGTAGTGACCACCCTCAAGCCTTCTCCCTCACACACCAGTGCGACCAGCCCCTCTCAAATAACCATCATGTGTTAGTACACATGGTCTAAGAGTTTGAAATTATTCATTCTCTATGTACACATACAAACGAACACACACACACATATATGGATGCTAAATAGAAAACCTTTATTAGTTTTTTTTGAACGGCAGTTAAACTGTCTCGTCATGCTACCTTCGGTTATCCTGACGATTGATAGCTAAGAACGATTCCTCGATCGCCAACCTTGAGACACGTGATTAAAGCCGGGATTAAAGCCCTGATTCGTTCCTTTACCTGGATATCCATTAAATTGCACCCAACAAGGTTAGATACCAAGACCTCCACATTAGAAGGGTGAGCCTTTACCAGTTGAGACAATTCTCCGGATACCTCTATTAGTTATAAAAACTTTAAAAATCTAACATTAATTTGACTCATGTTATCCATATTTTTTTTTTCCATTTTATTCAAAATACCTAAAAGGTCATAAAAGTCAATTTCCAATCCTACATATAATTTACTATTTTTTAATATATATTTTTTTTCTTTCCAAAGTCGTTATTTAGTATTTTTTGTTAGAGTTAAGTGCAATTTGCAACCTCGTAGTTTAACCTTTATCACATGTTGCAATCCTCCTTTCTATTTTCGCAATTTGCAACCCTGTGATTCTAAAACACCTGCAACATGCACCCTTATTGTTAAACTTAACATAACACTATTAGTTATTGAAGGGTAAAATTGTAATCTTAAAGATATTTAACAACAAAGATGTTGCATATATATGACACCAACCATTCAGTTTTCGGTTTTAATTTTTTTTAATTTGTTTTTTTTAGGTTAACCGATTAAACCGAATTCATATTTAAATTTATTATTTTTATTAATAATATATAAGGTTTATTCGGTTGAATTCGGTTCTGTTCATTCGGTTTTTAACCGGTTTATTGGGTTTTTAATCGGTTTGTATTGAAGTCGGTTCGGACAACCATTTCCTGAATTCGGTTCGGTTTGGTTAATGGTTAGTGGAAAAAATTTGTAAACCGATTTAACCAAAAAAATACAATTGAGACTACCTTATTAAATATTTATAAGATTACAATTTTACCCTTCGTAAATTAATAGAGTTATGTTAAATTTAACTAAAAGGGAGCAGGTTGTAGGTGTTTTAAAACCACAGAGTTGCAAGTTACAAAAATAAAAAAGGAGGGTTGCAACATACAATAAGAGTTAAATCATAGGGCAAATTGTAATTAACTCTTTTTGTTATAACAATATGTTTATATTTAACTGTGCATTTTTGTCTTTCAACTTATTTTTTCATATTCAATTTAATATTTTATGTATAATGATTTATTCAATGTTACATCGTTGTTATATCTTACTTATATATTTTTTATCATGTACTTTTTATTGTTTTATTTTTAGTATGTGATACACATCGTTTTATATATATGACATTTTTTGCCGTCATACTAGATTTCTTCTTGTCATTATATCTATCTTTTCTTTTCTTTTTTTCTTGAAATGTATTAGATTTCTTCTTGTCGTTGTATCTTTTCTTGATATTTAATGATTTATACTTGAAGTTGTATTATCGGTAACAAATAAAAAAAAGTAATTCAAAACAACTAATACGTATGTAACGTTATTCCAATCTACTAAAACAGTTTTACACTGATTTCATGTTTTTTTTCATTTTTAATGGTAACTTATAGCTAATAATTTATGGGGTGTGTTAGATAGACGCCAGGGTGGTTCATCAATACGGCCCCCGTATTGGTACATACGGGTCGTATGGAAAAGAATATTCTGACAAAAGCTGCCACGTCAAATCATAGGGCTGACACAGATCTGACACGCAATACATACGGCCCGTTTGGGGCAATACGGCCTGTATTAAACGCCAATAATTTGAGATTACTATTTGCGCGCAAATTATTTGAGGAGACGATGTAATAGATGTTGGATTTACGTGCGAAGTCATTAGAATCGAGCGTTATATGTTGAACGATATTGAAGATTTATTGAACGTTATATCTCAAGTTTTATTCGTTCAATCTATTCCTCGTTAAATATTTGTTTTTTTGTAATTTCGAAATCGTGTTAAAGGTTTAACAATGTCGATAGGAGGCAACAACTTCGGTGAAGAATATATGTATGTCTATGAAATTGATCAGGTAATAAACTTATTCGTTTAACGGTTGTTAGTTTACAAAATCTTATACATTTGTTGTTTTCAGGTGTTTGCCGGTGTTGATGAACTGGTTGATGGGCGATTGCTAGAGGGCATGAAAATGGTTATGTGCTAGTTAGACGACGAAGCAAAACTAATGCAACCGGAGTAGTCATAAAGGTGTGGCTTAAATGCGATCGCGGTGGCGTGTATTAGGGTGAACCAAAAGCTAGACGTACTGGTTCGAAGAAGACTGGGTGTGAATTTGAGCTAATTGGTAAATACGAGAGAAGTTGTGGTGGTTGGAAGTTGCGTGTGGTTAATAGTGAACACAACCACCAAGGGGCTGAACAACTAGGCGGTCATCCATATGCGATGAGATTGAATGAAAGTGAAACCCGTCTAGTTGAGCAACTGTCAAACCAAAACATGTTGCCCCGTGATATACTTCCGCTGTAAAGGACCAAAACCCTGATAATGTTTCCAACAAAATGATTAAAAATGGTTACGTTTTTCTTTCGAACAATTAAATGATATTATAAATTACTTAAACACGTACGTGTTGCGTTTACGAATACCGGATTTCAAAACAAAGTACGATTAGACGCTATTATAAGTAGATATTATTTATAACTGAAAAATTAAACAACTAGACGATATGATATAAAATTAACGTTAAAAACGTACGTATACCGGAATTCAAACAAAGTATGATTTTATAACATAATTATGTACGTTACAGCCCTTACAACTTACCGATTAAACATAATTACGTTAAAAGATATATTTTAACCATTTAAAACACTTAGACAATTACAATGTTACAAATAAGTTAAACGGGTACGTATATCGGGCGAAAAAACAAAAGTTTTAAATTTTCAGGTTTGAATACGAATCGCATAGGCCAATACTACTCGTATGTTGTTTTCAGCCGCCAGACATCTGACTGACATATTCTGACACACTCTGACACTTATACGGCCCGTATAGGGCTATACGAGCCGTATAGACTCAGATGGTGTTAACCGATCCATAGGGGGTGTCCAAATAACGCTTCCCTAATTTATTTATGTTGATTTGTATTTTTTTCTAGCAATGACTTTTTCCATATTCAATTAACATAGTATTCATTCATATATGTTGCTTAATATGAAAAAGGCTATTATAAGAATATATTAATTCAATCTTACACAGTTATTACACATTTCATATATACTTTTAAATCTTGTAACCTTTAAGTTTGAAATAACTAAAAGTAATGATTCTATAGAGAAAGTGTAATCTTTTAACTTTGACATGTAACAAATACGTAATTTTATATATGTAACTTAATTTCAAAACGTTTTTTTTTACTAGATCATCATGTCTGCGTGGATGCGTAACACACATTTGTTACATACACATAGTATTACATCGTGACATGATACTTACACTTTGTTACATATATTTAACCGTGCATGCAACCATCGACCCTTACCGTACACTTAGTTACATTTAGTAAAGTTGTATATTGTGTCTCCATTACATTTGATAATTATATTAGTTAATTTGCTTTGTTGTTAAATTATGTTGAATCACTACTGTCAAATACTCAAACTAAAGGCTACTGTCAAATTCCTTTGTTTATTAAACCAGATGGGCAATAATCCCGTTGAGCATCATACAAATTATTCATTGGTACTTCCTTTCACGTCTTGTTCCTGATCGAGCATTGAAATACATGACATTTTTTACTAGAATTTCAATTATTCTTTTATAATCACATGGAATTTCAATTTTGTTCATGAGGTTTTAGTTATATCGTTCCAGGACAGGACACTATATTCAAGTTCCTAAATCATGCTTACAGTGTGATTTATATATTGGCGTAATTAGATCTTGATGACGTGGGATATTGGTCCCACACAAGAAATAAGTAATTCGGGAAGATAAGGAGGCCGGAAGGCTGGACAGCCGGGAACAACGAGATGAACCGGATTAACCAGAGGAATACTCAAGGAAGTCTGGAGTGATGCCTTTACACCAAAGATAGAAGAAAGAAGCGGTCAAGTCAAGAGAAAGACGGAAAAGGTGTTGAAGTGATCGAGTCAACCCTTTTCACCAAAAAGAGAATATACAAGGAACACAAGAAAGGCAACAGAAAAGCGTGTGGCTACCATCTCCAAAGAAGAAAGCTCCAGTTCCCAGAAGCTCGGCCTTCCAGGAAAAGATTGGTATAAATATCAGGTCTAGGTAGCTCTTCCACACTTCACTTGATCTCTTGCTCACTCTACTAAAATCTCTCTCGCTGAACTTACTTTCCCGACCCAGAGACTTATTCTCACGACGGAGTCTAATCGCAGGAGACCCCCTCCTGCGATAAGGCTAACGGTGTTTTCTGTTCTTAGCAGGATAGCCATGAATAGAGAAGCCGGTGATTAAGTCCAGCTAGAAGACCGTTTGAGCGATACTCGAACAGATCTCAAAGATAAAATTTGATGTTTGATTTATTCATTAAGGGGGTGTTTGTTTTTTCCAAAAAGGTCTGCGTGACCTCTTATGTCTGCGCGGCGCAGACGCGGGAAGAGGTTGGACCTCTACAGACCGTTTGTTTTCTCGCAGACGTTTCATTAAAAAACGTCTGCGCGTCCTCTTCTTGGCGCAGACGTGGTCTCACCTCTTCTCACCTCTTCCTACATCTTCTCACTTTTCAAAATCACGCTCACCATCACCGCTCGGTGTCTCCCGCATCCCACTGCCGCCGCTCTTCCCTGCGCCGCCAAGCTTGAGGCGATCGGCAACCAAGAGCTCCACCATCTCCACCGCCGCTGCTTCTTCCCTCCGCCGCCAAGCTTGCGGCGATCGGCAACCAAGAGCTCCACCATCTCCACCGCCGCTGCTTCTTCCCTCCGCCGCCAAGCTTGCGGCGATCGGCAACCAAGAGCTCCACCATCTCCACCGCCAAGCTTGCGGCGATCGGCAACCAAAAACCCTAGATCCGCGGTGGTGGTCTTCAATCTAGGGTTCGTCAGTCTAGGGTTCGCGATTTTGGAACCACCGCCCTGCTCCACCGCCGTCTAGGGTTTGGTCTGCGTGGTGTCGAGATTGCAGCGGTGATGTTGACAGTGGTGGACGATCGGAGGTGATGTTGACAGTGGTGGTGGCTCGACGGTCGGAGGGGGAAGAAAATCGGAGGGGGTGGACGGTGAGATTGCAAGGGTTGGAAGAGGTTGGGGTGGAAGAGGTTTTCTTTTTGTGAAGAGGTTTTTGGAAACAAACACCATCAAAAACTCTTCTTGCAGGGCTTTGGTCCACCTCTTCTGCAAAAGAGGTTTGCAGATGTGGTCCGCAGACCGCAGACGTTTTACCTCTAAAAAAACAAACACCACCTAAGACTACTCTCATTCACAACCAACCAGCCTACACTATTCATTAAAAAATTAATTTATCTTTCATCCATCTACACAACCAACCAAGCTTAATTTTTTCACTCTCATTCACAATCAATCCAACACAATTTTTACTAAATAAATATTGCTTTATGATTATTTTTATTTTATTAAAAATAATTATTTTTTTTAAAATATAAAAATTATTAATTTAAAATAAAATAAATAAATACATCAAATAAATAATAATAGTTTCTTTTTTTTTTTTAATATTACAACACTTAAATTTGAATATTGTAAAACTATTTTTAATTTATGTAATTTTTAAATTTTGTTGTTGTTTATGTAAACTTTAAATTTTAGTTTTATTTTTAATTTATGTAACTTTTTATTTTAATCTATTATTATAAATACAAAAATAATCATCCTATTAAAATAATGTCCAACCAACCAAAGGTTGGTGGAGCAAACAAATTGTTGGTTTTCTTTGATTTTTTATTTATTTTTTTTCATTTGTGCGACCGAACAAACATTTGATCGAGGAGGGGAAGGTCTAAGAGGACAATTTTTGTTCGTCAATAGTGCAATGTTTGAGTCGTGTATATAAATAGAAGTGAGGAGACTGAGGAAATCTTTATGTTTCTTTATCAGAATTTTTAAAAAAAGATTGTTTATTGCTAGATATTAAATTATATTTTTTTGAACATCTAAACAAGTCTTCGAATCCAACAACCCACACGTTGCGACCACATACCGCTACCAACCCCCGGAAACATTTAAAGCCGGGCGTTGGCGAGTGCCGAATCGAGGAACCGCCACACCATTTAGGAGGAAACTCACACTGAGAAAACCCCCTAGCTCACCCAGAACATTTTTTTGCTCTAGACGAGACTCGAACCCAAGACCTTCCATTATTGGTTGTGTGGTCAAGAAGTACCACTAGGCTATAAGCCCAATGATAGATATTAAATTATATATATATGGTTCCCGGTGATTGTAACTAACCTGAAATTAAATCTGAACCATATAAAATCCTTAAGATTTGATCACATCCGTTTAAAATAGGGAGTTACCAGAATTTTTGGGAGGTTACGAACGGTTGGGGTGGTTTCCTTGCAGTTTTCAGCGGTTTAACGATCTGTCTCTCTCTCACTCCTTCCCTTTCAAATCCTTCGTGAAAACCACAACCCAATCCTCCCCGTCTAATTCATTATCCATTAAATCTCACTTGCGAATTAATCCTCCATACGACTAGGGGTGTCATTCGGGTTGGTTCCTCGGGTTTTGGGTTGCTCGAGTTGGGTTATTCGGGTTTCGTTATATGAAATTGGAACAGATAACCGAACCATTTAACTTCGGTTTAATCGGTTCTCGGGTTTAATCAGGTTGGGTTAAATGGTTTTCGGGTAATACTTGAAAAACTAATATTCTATTTTTCAAACAAATAAAATTAAAACATGTTTAATCAAAACATACATTTCCTTAAAAATTTCAAATGTTTAACCATAACATAACTAAAACGTGTTTAACCAAAACATACATTTTTTCAATAATGTCAAAACATACAGAGGATTTGAAAATCAAAAAATGTTACCGCCCCTTAGAACCCTACTTCGGGTTATTCGGTTTACCCGAACAAACCTTGTGGGTACCCAAGGACCGAATCATTCTAAGTTTTCGGGTTCGGGTTGCTTTTTCGGGTGGGTATTTTCAGGTTCGGGTTTTTCGGGTTTGGGTATGTGTTTTTCGGGTTGGTTCTTCGGGTTCGGATAAAAAAACACACCCTTACCTACGACATTGCAAAGCATTGGTCGGCGTTCAACAAATGCCCTTGGATTATGCGGCTGATCAAAGAATCATAAATATAACCGTACTGTGGCGGTTTTCAAACCCTAGTGTCATAACACCGGTGAATTCTGTCTTTGAGGAAGTGTGGCTTTGCGCCGATCACTCGGCGGTAGAAGTCGAGCAGCATACACACGTGCAGTTCGGGTGCAGTTGATGTCGATCTTCGGAGCATTGGAGGCTACAACGTCGTCACGGTGGCGTCGTCACTTTGAGATTGGCGCTACCGGAACCATGAAACCTCTAAGAAGGTATCCATTGAGGCTACCATTTTTGTAAACTATACTGAATCTGTGTGCATTTGCATAAAATCATACGCTAATACTTAATTTTGTTTCCAACTCACTTCCGTTGTTCATTGTTGTGAGTATATATATATTTTTAATTTAACTTAATTACTGCATTTAGTAATTGTTTTAATCTGTAAGTTATAATGATGTTAAATTTGTAAAATTTTAAATTATGGGTTTCATATATGTAATTACTTATTTTGGAGATGAACTAACAATGGTGAAGAACAGAGATATGTTACATGCTACTTAAGTTGGTTTAAACTTAATCATGCATGATCTGTGGAAACAAAAGGTGTTTTTTTTATTCATTTTATAGTACATTTGATAGTATTTTTGTCATTTATAGTGAATTTGAACTGTTTTGTGGTGTTCTTATAGTTGGTTACTTGCAGCTATGATAAAATTGGATTATCAACGAAGTTTTGTCCTCTATTTTTTGTCAATTTAGTTGACAAGAGAGCTCTGCTTAGGAATTAATCTTTGTTGAATGACAGCTATGTGTCAAAAATTGGATGTCTTTAGATTGTCCAAACAAATTCTCATGTAAGTTCATCTTATTTGGCATGTTTTGATGATTTCTTTGTGTGTTTAATTGAACAAATACTATTTTTGTTTATGTATCAGTTTAGTAGAGTGATGAGATTAAAACATTAAACTACCCGACCACCGGACGGGTATATAACTAGTTACTTTGGTAGTTACGCTCTGTTCCCGAGTTCACTTAAGGAGAAAAAAGAAGGGAATTGGAAGGAAAACAGAAACATGTTTGTGTTCCCGAGTTTCATTTAATGAAGGAAAGGAAAGGAAAATAACAAATGTTGTGTTCCCGAATTTCATTTAAGGAGGGAAATAGAAGGAAAACTAGGCAAAATTACCTAACTTTTCTTCCTTTCATTTCCTCTCATTTCTTTTCCTTTCTTTTCTCTCATTTAACAAACTCGGGAACACAACGTTAACGTTTCAATGCTAAATTTGGTAATTAATCAACAAGCTAACATAATAAAATATTCAAAATAACATTAAAAAATAAGCTAACAATCAAATTATAAATCAATTATTACGTAAACCTTATAAAATAAAATTTAATTTAGTAAGCTAAAGCATGGATTTGTGACTATTTAGGATTTGATTTGAGAGAGGTCTCATTTAGCAACAATGATTCAAGTTGGTAGTATATTTGATTGGATTGATAGCAACAACAATCTTGAATGTGAGAACCTACGGGGTCAAAGGGATTGTTAGCCTCCTTTATTTGGGAGAGAATGTAAAAACTTACATACATGAAAACTACAAAAAAATTTAAAATTTGTTCGTATTTATTTATTTATATATGTTTGAATTGTCACTATTAGGATTACTAAAATAGGTATACTTTAATAACTCAACTATTTAAGGCTAATACCTAAATGTCGTCTTAAAGTTTTATAATAATTATTCATGAGTATTTAGGTAATTTAGTTTTGTTTTTAACTCGTAAGAGTTAATGAGGTAATGGTGTTAACTACTAAAATAGTTATTCGATTTATGTTTGCAAAATTTTTAAATCATAAATTAATTTCCTTGCTTCTCTCTCAAATTTCACGGGACCAAACTAAAAGTTTAATAGTGGTCAATGTCACAATTTCTTAGAGGTAGGTCAGGATTAAATCTAACTAGGATATACGACCCGCGCGTTGCGCCGGGTTCACCAAACTGACATGAAACATTTAGTTTCATTTATACTAATGCACGTAAACGACATGTTACTATCAAAACCTGCTTAGAAATTATAATTGAAATAATAGATAAAATGTTATAATACCCGTTGTTGTGAGCAATAATCTATATCATTTAGACGAATGTGAACATATTGTCCTGGTTATCAATTTTTTCTTTCAACCTCATTTTATTACAAACGAATCAATTTAAATATTGTTCATATATTACACTTTGAAACACAATTAAATATTGTTGTAGTCTCTTAAAAAACTAACCATCGAACCTGTGAAACACAACGGTTGAGATTTGAAAATGTCTAAATCTTAACATATGTATTATTATCCGAAAAGTGATAGTTAAATTAGCCGAAATGTTTAATTTTTAACTCTAATCATAGGTGTAACCAAATGATCGAAACATATGTCAAAATTGGAAGGAAAGGGTGACAAAACCGAAAATAGGTAAGAAAAAAGAATACACATGTGCCTATTGGCCAATTCTATAATTTAAGTAGACTCAAATTTACCGGTTGTAAAATTTTAATACATCCAAGTCCCGTTTATAAAATATTTTAACCAAATAACCCGTATGTAAATTTTCGATAGACCACACTGAAAGTAAAATTAAAGAGCAAATAAATTACCACCATGAATGCACCATACATTCTCACCAATAGGGCAGAAGAAAAGTGGAGTATTACTTGTACATATGATGCATTGCAAGTAGTAGGAAAGGAATAGTAGGTTTCCTCACACAAAGAATCTTTGGTTTTTAATATATATAATAATGTATGTTATATTTTGTTTTCATGTGGTACCAACCACACCCGTGTTGTTCCGCGAATTCAACCTACTGATTGAGGTTTTCACCTTATGACCGAGAGGTCACGGGTTCGTGTAACAACCGAAATTTTAGTAATTTAATAATAAACGTACGAGATTTCGGTTACTGTTGAAACTGTGACAATAGCGTACGAAAAATTCGGCATCTATGACGTGAGCACATTTGATCGTGTATAAAATCTATGTTGAATTATGTGACAACTAGTACCTGACCGCCCGGCAAGTCCGTACGGTATGTGTACTTGTAAACAGTAACTATGTGTATATATACGCTTTGTAAACAGTACTTGTATTAACAGGATTCTAAATACAAGAACAGTTGTACGTATTTTCGTGTAAACTTAAATACATTAAGTACAACATACATCTGAAACATAAGTTGTGGTTATTAAGTGAAAACTTAATGACAATTAACACAACAAATCATGAGAAACAAATCGGTTGCGATCTGATGTCCATAGATGACAGGAATCAGATGGCCGACAATTCAAAGTGAAAACAATGCGAAAACAGGATGTTTAGTTGAGTCCGACAGTGAGGAAACACAATTTAAACATAAACTGCAGTGTCGTTTCAGAATAACGAACTGACAGTGTGTTTGCGTGGGTGACGATTCACACAAACATATCTGTGAGTTTAACGTTCTGAAATGATGACTGGAAAGTAGAAAACAAAAGTCGGAAAGCAAAACCATCGTCGTGTTCGTTCGAATGACGATTCGAACGAATACGCGCGATGGTGACGCGATTCGACGAAACGAAAACAAAATACGACGCGAAACGAATTTAATTTTAATAAAATAAAATAATAAATATTTTTACAATTTTGAAACTCATCAAATTAATTAAAAGAACATTTTTAGTTATTTATTATAAATTACGCGTAATTTTCCGGTTACGCGACGAAAACGCGAACCGAGCAACCGAAATGAACCCGAATACCCGCGGGAGTATAAAAACAACAAATGAGGCATTTTACTCATTTATCATCTTCATCCTCTCTCTCCTCACCAAATTTCCGTCCAACACACCCACCACCATTTTCACACCTTCAAAAGCTCATAACTCTCTCAAATCTTAACCGATTTGAGTGATTTTCGAACCCACGCGTAGCCCTTGATGTCCCCTACGTGAAAGTACAACAGATCTGGAGCTTTGACCACGCAAATCAGAGGTATGAGGCCGTGAATATGGCTGAAATTAGGGTTTTCTAACACCCACTCGACCCACACACTTAGAACCGTTTGTTGACACCATCATTCGAACAAATGGACCACGAAAATCAGCCTACACATGTTTCTAAACCTCATTCCGGTCAGTTAACCTCGACCAGCTCGATGGAGATGAACACAGGGTTCGTGGCTCATGTTGAAACCGGCTGTAACCATGGCCGAACCATCATCCTTTTTGACGAACCCTAGCATTCTCCCCGAACCCTCCTTAGCCGAAGCTTCCACTCACGAACCCTTACTGCTCGAACCTTCAAGCTGTTGCTGCCGAACCATATCTCTAACATGCAGTGAAGTGCGAACCCTCTTACTGAAACCTTGAACGAACCCATGCACCCACAAGTCGAACTACCTTTCTTCACGAACCCTTAACAGATCAGACGAACCATGAGGCTTCAGCGATCCATTTGACCACCATGTGACGAACCTTAGATCCATGTGGCCGAAGCTTCACATAACCGACGAACCTTCTGTTAGTTTTCAGTAGGGGTTCGCTGCCATAGAAACTCCTTCTTTTGGAAATGATTGAGCAGACCTGGTAATCGGACAAGAATCATGGCCCAACAAAATTGATTTAAGGAAATTGCAATTATTCAGCCCATTTTAGGCCCAACAGCTCTTTTGTATGCGGCCAAACTGATTTCTTTTTTTTTTTTGACAGCCCAACATCACGACCCAAATAGAATAGAATTGGCCCAGCAGTGTTAATTTTAGCCCACGCAGAGAAGACAGGCCCAAAAATTAATTTTAGTGGACTCATTTCTTTTGTTCAGCCCAATCCCACTGAGCTAATCCAACAGCCCAATGCATTAGGCCCATCTCGTTACTTTCTGGCCCAATTCAAACGCCTAGGCCCAACATGATGTTATTTGGCCCACACCCCTTGTACTCGGCCCAACATCATTACTTAACCCATAGCTCGGCCCATGTTCCATCTCTTTGGCCCATTATTGATAATCGGCCCATGGTCACTTAATTGGCCCACTTACATGTGCTTGATCTATAATGGGTAGCATAGCAAGGCCCGCACACCCCTAGGTCATAATACTCACAAGATCTACGTTTTTCCTTCGGCCCAATAATAACCTACACATGAAATTCCGGACCCAATGCTCTAAACTTGGCTTAAAAATTTAATATCCGGTCTAATGGTTATTAGGCAAATTAAAAGAAACATCAAATGGGGAGGAATCATCAAATTTACAAAATCATGTAATGGTTTTACTTAATTTATTTCAAATGTGGTGGACTTAGATTCATAACATCTAGGATGGTGTAGATTTTACAAGATAACAAATGAATTTCAAGTAATAGATCAAGAGAAGAAATAAAACATGTTAAATTATCATAATCAAACGGGGCCGAATAAGGATAACGGAGATCTCTAAGTGTTAACTAAATCTTAGGGTAACACCAACACACATAAGAGCACACACTCAAAGACTTATACTTATAAGTTACATACAACGTGTAAACAATACAGGATCGTGAAAATCAACATCAAAGAACAACAAAGAGCGCGTGCATTCTTTCTTTTAAGCTAAGTCAACCCTACAACTACAAGGTGAGTTCATATGCCCCTTTTACTTTAATCTTTACTGATTTTAACTCTCGGGGCTGAGAAACATGTTTACTTTTATTTATTTAAAAGTTTTGCTTAACATGTTATTTATACTTTGATTTAGATAATATTAAATTGTTTATTATCGTTTATCATTGTATGCATGCTTGTATGACTATGAGATAACAGGGAAACTCAGATGATTATGATAATGTAATTTCTTAATCATCAACACATTAGAATAACTTAGTTATAAGATAATAGCTTATAACACTTAGTTATTTTCACATGAGCAAATACCTAGACAGTTTACACATAAGCATAACGAGAACAATCCCTCATTGAGACTTTGGGATCACACGGATTACAGTAAATGATGATCATGATAACGTAACTTCATGGGATTCTTATCATTTACAGTAAATGATGATCATGATAACGTAACTTCATGGGATTCTTATCATTTACACATAATTAACATAATGTAATAAGACAAGTTCTTATTCGACTTTGTTAAACACACGAGAACATTCCCACACGGATGCTTTGGGAACACATGGATTCAGTAAATGACGATTCTTATCATTTACAGTGAATGACGGTCATGATAACGTAACTTCATGGGATTCTTGTCATTTACACCCGATTATCATAACGTAATAAGACAAGTTCTTATTCGACTTTGTTAATCACATGATACAATCCCACACGGAAACTTTGGGATCACACGGCGGGATAGGAGAGAATGGAATGCATTTTAATCTGATTACGTGAGGATTTAAAATGGATTCCATTCGGATTCTATACGCTACATTTGGAGACACATGATGAACAGTTAACTAACACTTTTAATATTTAGAAGTGAAACAACAGTTAACCCCTCAACTATAGAATAATTTAAGGAATGGATTTAATAAATCTAACATCCTTAACACATATATTGGTTATTAATACTTCAGTTTGATAATCGCAACGTTATCATATTATTATTCTATACATGAGAACACAGGTGATCAAGGAAGAGATAAACATGTGAATTGAGAGTGGGAATCAATAGTTGTATTACAAGTAGTGTGGAGTTCTAGTGGTGTTGTGGTGGGATGTTGGCTAGGGCTTAGTTCCCTTACATATGCCCTATATATAAGCAACACTACTAGGATGATATAGTACTTGTGGCTATAACTATTGAGGAGCCACTGGATGAACAAGTGAATCAGACAATCATACGAGTAACATATTATCATTGTGAATGTGCATGTGAATGAATCAAGGTTTTACATTAATTTACTTATGAACTCACCAACCTAGTGTTGACTTTGTTTTAAATACATGTTTCTCAGGTGACGAACAGGTGTAGACATATACATGCAAAGATTAAGCTAGTGGACTTTTAGAAGACCTAGCTTTATTTTGTGTTGCATGCTTTTGGGGAAACAAGGATATGAATCATCTTTGTATATCTTGTACATATACAAGATATAGTTACATTGATTCTTTTTGGTAGATTTACTTGATTAAATTATGAACGATACTGTGTAATTTAATCTTGTAATTCTATATCATTGATGTGTTAGCATTTCTCATTTTGATTATCATGTGCTATGTAACAATCTGATCATTTGATTATCACTCAAAGATATCGCGCCCCGGGAACCTTCCGCCCGACGGGAAAACCCGATCCGTTCCCGCCGGCCCGGGGTGTGACAGATTGGTATCAGAGCCATGGTTATAGAGAAATATAGGTCATATTACTTAAACGGTTTGGCCTAGACTATAACCTAGGGACCTCATGTAGAGTTCTTATGATATAGGATTCTATTTGCATATGTCTTCTGCTTCTGATCACTGCACTAACCGATTTTCTTTCGGTTATGATCAGAATGCCGCCACGAAGACAACCACCTCTACTACCGCTGACTCAAGGTTCAGCTCCGCACTCTTCGACACCGACACCACCAGACTCTCCTACACAAGCACCTCCACCTCCACCTCCTCCCCCGCCACCACCGGCGTATCAGCTGGATCCCGCTACCATTGCACTGGCCACTCTGTTGACCAGTCAGCTGAGGGAGGTAATCCCAGACATGATGAACCGAATCAACACCAACAACAGCAACAACGTTGCCAACTCATCAGGAGAAGGCAGCGGTAACACCAGACAGAGTCAGGACTATGCCTACAAGAATTTGTAGGTTGCAAGCCACCCAGTTTTAGTGGCAGTGAGGGTGCAGTCGGACTGATCCAGTGGATCGAGAAGATGGAGGCTACCCTCGACATCAGTGGCTGTCCTGAACAGAACAGAGTTAAGTATGCTGCGGGATCATTTAGCAAGCGAGCGTTAACCTGGTGGAACGCTCAGGTTTCAATCAGAGGCCGGGATGAGGCCCAGGCCATGCCGTGGAACGAATTCAAGGCGATGTTGAGGGCAGAGTTTTTGTCCAAGAAATGAACTGAAAAAGGTTGAGACTGAACTACTCAATCTGGAGATGATTGGTGCTGGGCATCTGGCCTACACCACCAGATTTCATGAGTTAGCTACTCTGGCACCTGATGTGTGCCAACACTTGAGAAGAGGATAGAACGGTATGTTGGTGGATTACCGCCCAGTATCCGAGGTCATGTGATTTCTGCTCACCCTACCACCATGGAATTAGCTGTTACCCTGTCAGCATCACTGACAGATATGATGGTTGCCTCTGGGGCATTCAAGAAAGAGATTGACTCAGCCAAGGCTGGAACTTCCAAGAAGTCGGACAAACGTCCGGCTAAGAGACAAAGGTGGCCAGAAACTTTGCTGCCACTACTCAAGCTCCGATGCGCAACAGCCACCCCCATTGGAGATCAGGAAGCCATACACTGGCACTGCACCTCTGTGCAACTCATGCCAGTTTCATCACTTGCCAAATGTTCCGTGCAGACATTGCACCAACTGTGGGAGATTTGGTCATACAGCAATTACTGCAGGAGTCCGAGGACTCAGAACAGAAACAACAATGCAGCTACTGCTGCTGCTACTGCAGATCTTAGGTCTTGCTACAACTGTGGCGAACCAGGACATTTCTCTCGGGATTGTCCCAAAGGAATCAACAAGGGGCTCAAGCACCGCGAGGAAGAGCCTTTCAGATAGGAGCAGCTGCCGCTCGACAGGACCCGAATGTTATTACGGGTACATTTCTCTTATCTGACTTCTATGCATCCATATTATTTGACACTGGTGCGGATCAGAGTTTCATCTCATCCGACTTTGCATGCCATCTTAATTATGATAAGGAATTGTTAGACTCCCCTTATACTATTGAGATAGCAAATGGCAAACAGATTACAGTAGACACTATATTTAGGAATTGCCCATTGACACTTGGCGATCATACATTTTCCATCGACTTGATACCGATGGAGCTGGCAGTTTCGACATCATCATCGGAATGGATTGGCTATCTCTTAATAGAGTTGAGTTCATCTGTTCCGATAAGCTACTACGCATTCCTGTGGAGAACAATGAGGTCTTGGAGATTCGTGGAGACCAAGCGAAACGCAGTGTCAAGATAATATCGTGCATGAAGGCTCGCAAGTACTTACGAAAACAATGCGTTGCATTTCCTAGCTCACGTGATCGAGAAAGACAAGAAGACAATCAAGATTCAAGATGTACCAATTGTGAGAGATTTTGCAGAAGTCTTTCCGGATGATTTACCCGGACTGCCACCCGAGAGATCGGTGCAGTTCCGAATCGATTTGATTCCGGGAGCAACTCCTGTAGCTAAGTCTCCTTATAGACTTGCTCCATCTGAGATGCAGGAGTTGTCTAATCAGTTACAAGAGCTACTCGATAAAGGATTCATCCGACCGAGCTTTTCCCCGTGGGGAGCTCCGGTTCTTTTTGTTAAAAAGAAGGATGGAACTTTCAGGATGTGCATTGATTATCGAGAACTCAACAAACTCACTATCAAGAATCGGTACCCGTTACCGAGGATTGATGATTTGTTTGATCAATTACAGGGAGCACAGTACTTTTCAAAAATAGACCTGAGATCAGGTTATCATCAGCTCCGGATTCAAGAAGAAGACATACCAAAGACGGCCTTTCGTACCCGATATGGCATTACGAATTCATGGTGATGCCATTCGGATTGACGAACGCACCGGCTGTGTTCATGGATTTGATGAACCGGGTGTGCAAGCCGTATCTAGATCAGTTTGTTATCGTCTTCATTGATGATATACTGATTTATTCAAAGAACAAGAAAGAACATGAGCAACACCTCAAGACAGTTTTGGAGCTTCTGAAAGAAGAACGACTTTATGCCAATTCTCCAAGTGTGAATTTTGGTTAAGTGAAGTCCAGTTCTTGGGTCACGTGATTAACAGTGATGGTATTCATGTGGATCCTGCCAAGATAGAAGCAATCAAGAACTGGGATGTGCCTACGACACCGACGGAGATCCGATCATTTTTGGGATTGGCAGGTTATTACAGGAGATTCATCTCGAATTTCTCTAAGATAGCCTTGCCTCTCACCAAGCTCACACAGAAGTCTGAACCTTTTGTGTGGACTCAGAAACAAGAGAGGCATTCCAGACATTGAAACAAAGATTGTGCAATGCTCCAATCTTAACACTCCCAGAAGGCAATGATGACTTTGTAGTTTATTGTGATGCTTCCCATCAGGGACTCGGATGTGTTTTGATGCAACGAGACAAAGTCATTGCTTATGCCTCACGACAGCTGAAGATACACGAGAAGAATTACACGACACACGATCTTGAACTGGGAGCTGTTGTATTTGCATTAAAGATTTGGAGACACTACCTTTATGGTACCAAATGCACTATCTTCACAGATCACAAGAGCCTACAAGCACATATTTGATCAGAAGGAGCTTAACATGAGACAGAGACGTTGGGTTGAGCTCCTGAACGATTACGATTGTGTGATCAAATACCATCCGGGCAAAGCAAATGTTGTTGCAGATGCTTTGAGCCGGAAGGAAAGAGTCAAACCTTTACGCGTTCGCGCAATGGGAATGACTGTGCAAACAAGTTTGAGAGATCACATTTTGCAAGCACAACAAGAAGCAGTGGCAAGAGACAATCTGAAACGCGAGCTCGACTGTGGAGCCGAGAAACACTTCAAGACAAAACAAGATGGAGTTATCTATTATCTGGATCGTGTTTGGATCCCAACAGTAGATGAACTTCGAACACTCATTCTTGACGAGGCACACAAGACACGTTATTCAGTTCATCCTGGTGCCGATAAGATGTACCAAGATCTTAAGTCGTTTTATTGGTGGCCAGGCATGAAGAAAGACATTGCCACTTATGTCGGCAAATGTCTCACATGTGCCAAAGTCAAAGCAGAACATCAGAAACCCTCGGGTTTGCTGGAACAACCGGAGATACCACAATGGAAGTGGGAACAAATAGCTATGGATTTCATTACCAAGCTACCCCGCACTTCCAGCGGATACGATTCTATTTGGGTCATCATTGATCGATTGACCAAGTCCGCACACTTCTTGCCAATCAGGGAGACGTACAAGATGGAGAAACTAGCGAGACTCTACATTGATGAAATAGTAGTAAGGCACGGGGTGCCTCTGTCTATTATTTCAGACCGGGACAGTCGATTTACTTCGCGGTTCTGGCAATCATTGCAACAATCCTTAGGGACAAGTGTTAACTTGAGCACTGCTTATCATCCACAAACGGATGGACAAAGCGAGCGCACCATTCAAACCCTAGAGGATATGTTGAGAACATGCATCCTAGACTTCGGTGGAAGTTGGGATACACACTTACCACTTATCGAATTCTCCTACAACAATAGCTACCACAGCAGCATCGGATGTGCTCCTTTTGAAGCACTTTATGGTAGAAAGTGTCGGTCTCCAATTTGTTGGACCGAAGTGGGAGACAACAGAATCACTGGGCCTGAACTTATTCAGGAAACTACTGATAAGATTGCCCAGATACGACAACGATTACAAGCAACACGTAGCCGCCAAAAGAGTTACGCAGACAAACGGCGCAAGCCTTTGGAATTCGATGTGGGTGACCGAGTCATGTTGAAAGTGTCCCCATGGAAAGGCGTAGTTCGTTTTGGGGCTAAAGGAAAATTAGCACCTAGGTATGTCGGACCGTTTGAGATTACTCAACGCATAGGTCCTGTGGCATACAGACTCAGACTCCCTGATGAGCTCAGTGGAGTACACGATGTGTTTCATGTATCAAATCTCAAAAGGTGCTTAGCAGACGAATCATTGATCATACCATTGGAAGAGATACAAGTTGATGAGCAACTACATTTCATTGAAGAACCTGTAGAGATTATGGAACGTGAAGTTAAGAAACTGAAACGTAGCCGTATCCCTATTGTAAAGGTTCGATGGAACTCCAAGCGTGGACCAGAATTTACTTGGGAACGCGAGGACAACATGAAAGCCAAGTATCCCCACCGGTTCGAGAAGTAAAGACCGATCTTTATGCTTGAATTTCGGGACGAAATTTCTTTAACAAGGGGAGACTGTGACAACTAGTACCTGACCGCCCGGCAAGTCCGTACGGTATGTGTACTTGTAAACAGTAACTATGTGTATATATACGCTTTGTAAACAGTACTTGTATTAACAGGATTCTAAATACAAGAACAGTTGTACGTATTTTCGTGTAAACTTAAATACATTAAGTACAACATACATCTGAAACATAAGTTGTGGTTATTAAGTGAAAACTTAATGACAATTAACACAACAAATCATGAGAAACAAATCGGTTGCGATCTGATGTCCATAGATGACAGGAATCAGATGGCCGACAATTCAAAGTGAAAACAATGCGAAAACAGGATGTTTAGTTGAGTCCGACAGTGAGGAAACACAATTTAAACATAAACTGCAGTGTCGTTTCAGAATAACGAACTGACAGTGTGTTTGCGTGGGTGACGATTCACACAAACATATCTGTGAGTTTAACGTTCTGAAATGATGACTGGAAAGTAGAAAACAAAAGTCGGAAAGCAAAACCATCGTCGTGTTCGTTCGAATGACGATTCGAACGAATACGCGCGATGGTGACGCGATTCGACGAAACGAAAACAAAATACGACGCGAAACGAATTTAATTTTAATAAAATAAAATAATAAATATTTTTACAATTTTGAAACTCATCAAATTAATTAAAAGAACATTTTTAGTTATTTATTATAAATTACGCGTAATTTTCCGGTTACGCGACGAAAACGCGAACCGAGCAACCGAAATGAACCCGAATACCCGCGGGAGTATAAAAACAACAAATGAGGCATTTTACTCATTTATCATCTTCATCCTCTCTCTCCTCACCAAATTTCCGTCCAACACACCCACCACCATTTTCACACCTTCAAAAGCTCATAACTCTCTCAAATCTTAACCGATTTGAGTGATTTTCGAACCCACGCGTAGCCCTTGATGTCCCCTACGTGAAAGTACAACAGATCTGGAGCTTTGACCACGCAAATCAGAGGTATGAGGCCGTGAATATGGCTGAAATTAGGGTTTTCTAACACCCACTCGACCCACACACTTAGAACCGTTTGTTGACACCATCATTCGAACAAATGGACCACGAAAATCAGCCTACACATGTTTCTAAACCTCATTCCGGTCAGTTAACCTCGACCAGCTCGATGGAGATGAACACAGGGTTCGTGGCTCATGTTGAAACCGGCTGTAACCATGGCCGAACCATCATCCTTTTTGACGAACCCTAGCATTCTCCCCGAACCCTCCTTAGCCGAAGCTTCCACTCACGAACCCTTACTGCTCGAACCTTCAAGCTGTTGCTGCCGAACCATATCTCTAACATGCAGTGAAGTGCGAACCCTCTTACTGAAACCTTGAACGAACCCATGCACCCACAAGTCGAACTACCTTTCTTCACGAACCCTTAACAGATCAGACGAACCATGAGGCTTCAGCGATCCATTTGACCACCATGTGACGAACCTTAGATCCATGTGGCCGAAGCTTCACATAACCGACGAACCTTCTGTTAGTTTTCAGTAGGGGTTCGCTGCCATAGAAACTCCTTCTTTTGGAAATGATTGAGCAGACCTGGTAATCGGACAAGAATCATGGCCCAACAAAATTGATTTAAGGAAATTGCAATTATTCAGCCCATTTTAGGCCCAACAGCTCTTTTGTATGCGGCCAAACTGATTTCTTTTTTTTTTTTTTGACAGCCCAACATCACGACCCAAATAGAATAGAATTGGCCCAGCAGTGTTAATTTTAGCCCACGCAGAGAAGACAGGCCCAAAAATTAATTTTAGTGGACTCATTTCTTTTGTTCAGCCCAATCCCACTGAGCTAATCCAACAGCCCAATGCATTAGGCCCATCTCGTTACTTTCTGGCCCAATTCAAACGCCTAGGCCCAACATGATGTTATTTGGCCCACACCCCTTGTACTCGGCCCAACATCATTACTTAACCCATAGCTCGGCCCATGTTCCATCTCTTTGGCCCATTATTGATAATCGGCCCATGGTCACTTAATTGGCCCACTTACATGTGCTTGATCTATAATGGGTAGCATAGCAAGGCCCGCACACCCCTAGGTCATAATACTCACAAGATCTACGTTTTTCCTTCGGCCCAATAATAACCTACACATGAAATTCCGGACCCAATGCTCTAAACTTGGCTTAAAAATTTAATATCCGGTCTAATGGTTATTAGGCAAATTAAAAGAAACATCAAATGGGGAGGAATCATCAATTTACAAAATCATGTAATGGTTTTACTTAATTTATTTCAAATGTGGTGGACTTAGATTCATAACATCTAGGATGGTGTAGATTTTACAAGATAACAAATGAATTTCAAGTAATAGATCAAGAGAAGAAATAAAACATGTTAAATTATCATAATCAAACGGGGCCGAATAAGGATAACGGAGATCTCTAAGTGTTAACTAAATCTTAGGGTAACACCAACACACATAAGAGCACACACTCAAAGACTTATACTTATAAGTTACATACAACGTGTAAACAATACAGGATCGTGAAAATCAACATCAAAGAACAACAAAGAGCGCGTGCATTCTTTCTTTTAAGCTAAGTCAACCCTACAACTACAAGGTGAGTTCATATGCCCCTTTTACTTTAATCTTTACTGATTTTAACTCTCGGGGCTGAGAAACATGTTTACTTTTATTTATTTAAAAGTTTTGCTTAACATGTTATTTATACTTTGATTTAGATAATATTAAATTGTTTATTATCGTTTATCATTGTATGCATGCTTGTATGACTATGAGATAACAGGGAAACTCAGATGATTATGATAATGTAATTTCTTAATCATCAACACATTAGAATAACTTAGTTATAAGATAATAGCTTATAACACTTAGTTATTTTCACATGAGCAAATACCTAGACAGTTTACACATAAGCATAACGAGAACAATCCCTCATTGAGACTTTGGGATCACACGGATTACAGTAAATGATGATCATGATAACGTAACTTCATGGGATTCTTATCATTTACAGTAAATGATGATCATGATAACGTAACTTCATGGGATTCTTATCATTTACACATAATTAACATAATGTAATAAGACAAGTTCTTATTCGACTTTGTTAAACACACGAGAACATTCCCACACGGATGCTTTGGGAACACATGGATTCAGTAAATGACGATTCTTATCATTTACAGTGAATGACGGTCATGATAACGTAACTTCATGGGATTCTTGTCATTTACACCCGATTATCATAACGTAATAAGACAAGTTCTTATTCGACTTTGTTAATCACATGATACAATCCCACACGGAAACTTTGGGATCACACGGCGGGATAGGAGAGAATGGAATGCATTTTAATCTGATTACGTGAGGATTTAAAATGGATTCCATTCGGATTCTATACGCTACATTTGGAGACACATGATGAACAGTTAACTAACACTTTTAATATTTAGAAGTGAAACAACAGTTAACCCCTCAACTATAGAATAATTTAAGGAATGGATTTAATAAATCTAACATCCTTAACACATATATTGGTTATTAATACTTCAGTTTGATAATCGCAACGTTATCATATTATTATTCTATACATGAGAACACAGGTGATCAAGGAAGAGATAAACATGTGAATTGAGAGTGGGAATCAATAGTTGTATTACAAGTAGTGTGGAGTTCTAGTGGTGTTGTGGTGGGATGTTGGCTAGGGCTTAGTTCCCTTACATATGCCCTATATATAAGCAACACTACTAGGATGATATAGTACTTGTGGCTATAACTATTGAGGAGCCACTGGATGAACAAGTGAATCAGACAATCATACGAGTAACATATTATCATTGTGAATGTGCATGTGAATGAATCAAGGTTTTACATTAATTTACTTATGAACTCACCAACCTAGTGTTGACTTTGTTTTAAATACATGTTTCTCAGGTGACGAACAGGTGTAGACATATACATGCAAAGATTAAGCTAGTGGACTTTTAGAAGACCTAGCTTTATTTTGTGTTGCATGCTTTTGGGGAAACAAGGATATGAATCATCTTTTGTATATCTTGTACATATACAAGATATAGTTACATTGATTCTTTTTGGTAGATTTACTTGATTAAATTATGAACGATACTGTGTAATTTAATCTTGTAATTCTATATCATTGATGTGTTAGCATTTCTCATTTTGATTATCATGTGCTATGTAACAATCTGATCATTTGATTATCACTCAAAGATATCGCGCCCCGGGAACCTTCCGCCCGACGGGAAAACCCGATCCGTTCCCGCCGGCCCGGGGTGTGACAAATTATCAATGGTAATTACTACAGATTGATAGTACACGAGAAAAGATGAACGTGGGCGAAAACCGTGCGCGAAACGGAGTTACGGATTGTCCGGAATCGCGAAACGAAGAAAATTTCAAAGTATGGAACTTCTGGACTTGTCGCGGTACGCGACAGAGAGGTTGAGGACTCTTCGCGGTACGCGATGGGTGGAAAATATCTAAAAAATTCTCCGGAAATCTTCGCGGTACGCGAAGCCCTATTTGGGCCCTCGTCGCGATACGCGACGGGTGAGGCGGTGGAGTAAGTTGATCTTCTTCATCAGATTGCACGCAGAGTTTTATTTTTTATTAATCTCTCGAACTCTCTTCATCCTACAGACGAAGAACAGCTATTTTGGACTTCCAACCTTCAGTTTAAGACCATCAGATTGTGGGGATCGCACCTGGGAACGTATTTACAAGTTCTGATCGTTGTTTTGCAGTCAAAACTCCGTCAGATTAGGTAACGATTCGTTTTAACTTTCTAGTTCGATTTTGATTGATTAGATCTTGATTTTGAACGTAATAACATAGTTAGGATTGTTGATTATTGTCTAGATGATGGCTAGGATCGATTAGAAATGAAGAACACGATGTTCTAATGGTTAAATCCTTGTTTTGATCCGTTGTAATGCCCGGTTTGCATGAAATCACAACTATGGTTATAGTGGTTTAATCCATCTGATTATGACAATGTAGATGATTAGTTTGGTTAATCTTTGAAATGCAAAGGTTAAATCTGAGTGTTTCAAACTAATCACAATCGTTAACATACTTATTGGAACGATTATCTGATGTTTATGATAACAGTCAGATTAGTATGTTAAACATGGTTATTAAACCTATTCTAAGACTATGTTGTGATATTTCATGATATCTGGGTAATCAATGATAAGGATTATCATTTATAAGCCATTAATCTGTTTAGGAACTGTTTTAGCATTATAATCAACAACATTAACTATTTGATGACTTTCAAGGCAATGTCTTTGACATTGAACGTTCAGAAAGATCTAATCAGTAGGTTAAAACATAAATGACTTATTAAGTATAAACTAATGCAGAGTTACACAATTAGTACCAGTTTGTGAGTGATCTTGCTACAGTAAGACATCAGGTGAGTTCTAAGAGCCCTCTGTTACTATTTTAACATTTTAGGGTTGATATGCATGTTATAAAGTTATTTTAGGTAAATGATTGTTTTATCTGGATACGGCCAGATGAGAGAATATGTTAAAGTAAAGAATGTTTCAAGTTGTAAAGTTAATGTATGAAAGTGACACTAACCTGATTAAGGTCAGGTAAAGAATGTTTTCAAGTAAAGAACGTTTCAAAGTAAATAATGCTTTAAGTCTCAACTACAGTTGAGAAGTAAATGATTTTAAGAGCCTCAGCTGAGATGTCAAGGATGTTTTAAAGACTCAACTACGGTTGAGAAATGAATGATTTTAAAAGTCTCGGCCGAGGTTAATTAGAAAATGCGATTTTGAGGTCCCGGCTGCGGTTGGGCAAATGTTGAGCACTGCGGTGCGGATAATGATTTATGATTATAATGGTTTATGATTATGATGGTTTAAATGGTTTAAACCATGTTATGTATGAATGATGTATGTCAAGAAGTCTTGTACCGGTATGAGCCGTCAATTTCGGTTGATGGTTTAATAAGTCCTGTGAAAGGAACAGGCATAAGTCCTGTGAAAGAACAGGCATAAGTCCTGTGAAAGATCAGGCATAAGTCCTGTGAAAGGAACAGGCATAAGTCCTGTGAAAGAACAGGCATAAGTCCTGTGAAAGAACAGGCCTGTCGACTGTGTGTCGCCAGTTTAATACGTCTTGTGCAAGCGTGTTGACTTCTGTCAACAGAACAGGCTACATTTATGTACTATATGATTGATGTTATGATGTCATGTATGTTATGTATATGAAATGTTTTATGTTTATTATGATTGAGACTGTTGACTTCGGTCGGCAGTGAAGGCTAATGTTTTATGTATATTAAAGATTTAACTTTTATGAAAAGTTAACTTAGAACTCACCAGCGAAAGCTGACTTGTTTAGCATGCATATCAGGTTGAATGATTTGAGAAAGGAGACCAGGAAGGCTCATGGCATATATTGAAGACTACCCCTGGCGTAGACTGGCTATGTTATAAACCTAATAAAGATATGAGCTTTGTACTAATGTTTGTTTAGGTTTGTATGATACTTTACGTAATCGCCTTAAATTCCGCTGCTATGATAATGTAAATATGGTTTAAGGACTATGGATATGATGTTTGCCAACCGAGGGGCTCGGGGCCTCTCAGTTCGAGCCCTGTCAGAGACGATTTAAAAGACATCCAGGTAAGGGAAGAAATCTTGAGCTTAATCATAGGTTTCAGACCAATGATGGGCGAGGGTAGAGGTGACAATTTTTATCCATATCAAAGAAAATGGGTTAGTTTGGGTAAACAATTGTAGTATAATAGGTTAAAATGCGTAACATCATAATATTGAATGGGTTGAGATGGGTATCACTTAAACACAATACGGATCAAGACGGGTAACCAAAAAAGTATGTAAATGTAATGGATTCAAACATTTAAGAATGATTAATAACATATTTTATGTTAAAATCACTAAAAAATATCCAAATGAACTATTTGTTTACTTATAACACATCTTAAGTTAAACTAAATTAATGTTTTTAAAGAACAACTCATTTAGATCCGAACTTATTTTGCTTAAAACCCGCTCTAACCCGTACCCATCCTGACCCGAACCCGTTCTGACCCGTTACCCAACCCACCCATTTTGCCACGCATAGGCGAGGGTATACCCATTCCAGGGGGTTCCCACACATCTGCGTCTTATCTCTGCCCGATGAGCCCTGTTAAGACAACATATGTGGTATGTAAGAACGTTGTCCTTCAAAAAAAACGAACGACCCCTCAACATTATTAGATTTTAGCCTCCAATATTCATTAATTCCTCGTAGGACTGATGTAACTAAGGGTGGAATCTTCTTGTTTTAAATTGATTTTAACAAAAGAGTAGAAATTACGGTGTTGGCTTATGCAGTTTAAATGTTTAAGTATTTTAACTCAAAATATAATTTTATATCAATACATTCCTCGTGCTTTAAAACTAACGGTTTTGGTCCCTAACTATAGTTAGGTTTAGGGGTCAAAACCGTTATAATAGTTAAGTTTGGGGAGCAAAAACTTAGTTGTTTAAATCGCAGGGGCTGTATTGATAAAACGTTTTATTTTAAATTGAAATAGTTAAAACAAATAAACCATATGAGCAAAAACCGTAATTTACACTTAGCAAAAAGAGTAAACCTTATATTTTAGTTAGTTTTTAGGAGTATATGTGATAAAATTTTACATATTCCCCGTTATAATTTTTTTTATAACATATTTTCTCAAGCCAATAAATTATCAATTACAGGTTTCCTTCATTTCGATAAAAGTTTACAAGATACCAAATCCATCTTTTTTAAATTTCATAAAATTTTGCCCATTTTTGTATGCATTTGAAGATGTAACTTTGAATATAATATAAATTTTTTCCTTTAAAAAACGTACACTATGATATACTAACGAAAGGAGTACAAGTGAATACAGTAGACCATGATAATAGCAAATTAAAACGTGTTGCTTGTAATCATTGACCAATCGATTTTAAATGTTTTGCATGCATGAAATTTAGGAAGTAAACGTGTTATTTGAGGTGCACGGTTTTCAACTTTAAATTTGATTGAAATTCAACTTTAAGAAATTTCAATAGGGAACCTAGAAAAACAACACATCATGTGAACTCAAAAACCATTGAGCTTATAGCCTAGTGGTACTCTTTGACCACCAGCAATGAGAGGTTTTGGGTTCGAGTCTCGCCTGGAGCAAAAAAAATGTTCTGGAAGAGCTAGTGGTTTTCTCAGTGTGAGTTTCCTCCTAGATGGTGTGGCGGTTCCTCGATTCGGCACTCGCCAACGCCCGGCTTTAACTGTTTCTGTGGGTTGGTAGCGATTTGTGGTCGCAGCGTTGTTGGGTCCGAAGACTCGTTTAGTTGTTCAAAAAAAATGTATATTCAAATGCCAAGCAAAACACATGAAACAAAGGGTTTTTTACGTTTATAGATATTTACTAAAATCGTGTTCTTTGAAAAATAAATACCAAAATGTGTTTCTAGCCATCAAAGATTACCTTTTGAGTTTAACTTTGATTAATTACATTCTATTTATAATTAATTTTTTTTCATATAAATGTTCTTAATATATTTGAATAAAAAACTAATCAAGATTTAGAATTCACTTTATATGTTTTTAATATATATAAAAAAATATAAAAAATATTTTACTACTACGTATGTAGTTTAGGAATTAATTAGTGGCAGAGCTTGGTCGACTTGAGACGGGGCGGAAATTTTTGAAACTCAGAATACATGTTAATTTTTTGAAATGAGGGGGCGAAACCCCTATTTTTAACTAAAAATAGCTTTTCGGCCGAAAAATTAACAATACGGACGGAAAAAAGGGGGGGCGGTCGCCCCCTTCGGCCCCAAAGAAGCTACGTCCCTGGAATTAATATTGATTAAACTTTATAGGGAAAAAAGTTAATCTTTTCGTAAGTTTTTTGTTTAAAATTTATTTTTTCTAAACACGTTTTATTTTAAATGAATTTTTTAGAAATAAATTATATATAGTTTATAAGAAAGAGTTATTTTAACATTTATATAAATTAAAACGTTTAAAAACATATCACTATGTGTATTTTAATATTTATATAAAATAATACCTTTTAAAAAAACTCTTTTAAAAAAATAAAATAATTTTTTTAATTCATTGACAATAAACGTGCATAGCTAAACTAATGCTTAATCAAACCAAAATAATGTTTTTTCTATCTTTTTCGAAAAAAATGTTATTTTTTCCTGTCAAAATTATTTTCAATATTAAATCTAAAATACATTTGAATTTATAATAAATGATTTTTTTAACATTATACAGATTTATATATTAAAAATATACAGAAAGTGAATTATAAATCTTGATTAGCCTTTTTTTATTTAGATAGTTAAAAACAAGTATATGAAGAAGAAAAGCATCATTGATAATGTATATAATCAAAGTCAAAGACAAAGACAAAATGTGACATTAAATATTTTGAAAACACTATTTTGGTGATTTTTTTTTATATAAACAACACTATTTTAGCAAATATTTTTACCCCAAACACTAGTTTAGTATAAAAACTCTAAAACAAAGGACGATCACAGACAGGGTGACGTAATTGGATCATTTTGAAAAAGAAGTATTAAAATTTACAAAAACTATAATACATGTTAACTTTTTAAAACGAGAGTGCCAAACCATTATTTAAAACAAAAATTAATATTTCACCATAAAAATCAACAATACAGATGAAAAAAAAAGAGACGACCACATATAAACCTTCACACATTATCACAAAGGCTTCATATTGTAGTGCGTTAAACTTTGAAAAAATTATAATTATATATTGAAACTTATAAAAAATAATTTACCCTAATTTTGTTTATGAGATTAACTAATCCCTTTTATTTTAGCTCTATTCCTGATCCATAAAAACAGTCCTTCCAGTCACATAGTACACATTGTCGAGATAAAACGAGATTACCTTACGAGATAGGGCCACACGACAAGGAAATTTATCGTCTAGCAATCTCCAAAAGTTAATACTACATTTTAATATAACAAATCATGGTCCACAAGCTTTTAAATTGTTTCTTTCTTTTATGGTATTACCTTATATAATAAAAACTAATGTCGGTTGATTTTTATATTTAGCCTCCTCAAATCAGAGCAATAGAAATATTGATTTCATCATACAAACTCAATCTTGGTTTGGCCTGCTGGTAAGGTGGTACCTTTTGATGGAAGGGGTGTGGGTTCGAGTCCCACCCTTAACCTTATTTTTTTTTCCTCTTTTTTCCCCATCTTTCTTATTTTACCATTCTTCTCTCAATCTTTTTATTTTCTCATCTTTGTCCTTTTTATTTTTTTATGCTCCGTCGTCATGAAACCGCTCTCCCACAAATGAGAAACCGTTTTTACACCTGATATTCATTGTCATGTAACCAACTAAGAGAGCCGGCCTTAAAAATGAAAAAAAAAAAAAAAAAAAACTTTGGTGACTAGAGCAAGGAAAAAGTTAGACTCTCCTAAAAATACTAACTTATTAATTTATATACACAAAGTTAATAACATAATATATAAAAAAAAATATAAAAATTTAAGCCTTTTAAAAAGTCAGGCCCAGGGCCATCGCCCACTTTGTCCCTCCTTGGAGTCCATATGAATTCATCACGTTTTGATATAATGTCTCATTTGCGGTGCACACGGAAAATGTACATATGTGTGGGTCCCAAAAGGCAAAAGTAAAATTGGACCAATTTTAACGTTATTTTACTTATTTTGTGAAAATAACGTTAAAAGTCACGTTGTAACACCGCCGCAGCGCGCGGTGGGTAACTTTACTAGTTCTTATTAAAACATAATAATTTGAAACATAAATATTTTAAATCTTATTTTAGAGTAATTAAAATTACAACTTTTTTAAGTTATGGTTTGTTTTATAATAATTATATTTATGATTTTTATATCAAGTATTTAATTTTAATTTATTTAAGATAATTATATTTAATGTTTGAATTGACTATATTGATTTTAATTTTTTAAATAATATATGTTGATTTGTGTTAATGAATCATTATTGAACAAATTCAATTATATATATATATATATATATATAGATATTTGAGAGAACTAGGTTAATATCCTGTGTATTACACGGTTTGTATAAAAAAATATTATATAGTAATTAATAAAAATTTAGTATTTAAAAAACGATTTTTGAGATAAAATATGATTGAATTTATATTATTTTTAACATATTATTTTTAAAATTGTATTAAAAACTATTTTTTATATACAAATCTTGTTTAAACTTCAAGGTTTTGTTTTTTTAGAAAAAAATGTTTTTATATAATTTTTATTTTCAAAATCTATTTTTTGATATAAAGATTAGATTTATAATTTATTAAAAAATCATTATTAATATAAAAATGTATAACTAAAATCATTAATTATTGTATTTAATTTAATTATTTAATATCAAAAAGAATAAATAACATTTAATATAAGAGAAAATTAGATAAATGGTTAGAATGTAACACATGTCAAAAATGGTTTAAGAATTTAACAAGTGTCACTGAATGGTTTAATAAACTTGACAAGTGTCATTTAAGTTATTTGTTTATTGTAGGTAGAAGATGTGATTTGGCTACAAAAGGTTAAAACCTTAAAAAGTGTGAGAAGAAATCTTAGCAACTTATTCTAAAAATGAATGGCTCTAAACGTGACTCCTCACAAAGGGATTTGAAAAGAAAATAAAATGGCTGAAAGAATATAATAAGTATTGCAGCAATTGTTGACTTTTAATAACTTCTCTATTTTTTTTCAAACTACAATAACTTTTTTACACATTATATTTTAAAGAAAACAACACTATAAATCGAGAACTTTTTTATCTTTACAACGAGTATAATATTGTTATATAAAAAACAACAATTATGCGTTCTATGAAATTGGGTGTTTTTATGGTATTTTTGTGGCTTCCTAACTTTTTAAAGTTTTAAGCCTTTTTAAAATATCTCTCCCATGTATGTGTGTATGTGTGTCTGTGTATGTATGTATAGGAGGTGGATCCGATTCATAGGAAGTTTAACGTGAGAATGATAGGAAGGATTCTGGACCCTTGATCAAATAAATCAATGGTTAAGATCTAGTGGTTATCACTTTTTGATTAAAATTCACGTGAATTAAAACTAAAAGGGCAAAAAATGAATTGACTACATTTGTTGACTTTTTGTGAGTAAATCAAGTTCCACCATCTTCTTGAAAATCGAATAACTTTTAAACTTTTAGTTATTTTTTTTTAAAAAAATTACACCATAAAATTGAGAATTTTATTATCCTTAATTTGAGTGATAGTATTATAGTTTGAAAAAAAATACACCATAAAAAAAATTACACCATAAAATTGAAATTTTTTTACGTGGTCCGTGATTTTTATGCTTGGTACGTGATTTTTGTTGGTGCGTGATTATGCAATTGGTCCTTTGATTATACATGTTAAATGACGGTCTGTGATTTTTATGCTTGGTACGTGATTTTTGTTGGTGCGTGATTATGCAGTTGGTCCTTTGATTATATATGTTAAATGACGGTCCATGATTATTGGTCAGTAATTATACATTTTGTCCTTGATTATGTGTGTTAAAATATGGTTTGTTATTTTTATATAATGCGGTCCGTAATTATTTGTCCGTGATTATCCTGATGGTCTAGATTGCGGTTGTTAAATGTCTGTAATTTTATGAAGCACGATCTGTAATTTTACACGAACCATAAACCCTTTACCCAGATTACATATGGCGCATTTTGATGGCTTCTTACACTTCTCACGTTAATTTTCTTTGTATAATAACCGCCCCTATATATATGTTGTTTGAATCATGGTTAACATATAAAAAAAACATATACATATATTATGCATATGTATTTGTAAAATAAAAAAGATACATGCATTCAGTTAATTTATTTTTCACTTTTATTTGATTTTTTCAATTTTTCAATTTATTTATTTTTGCTAATTATAATAAATTTACACAAATAATCCTTGTGGTCTGATCATAATGCAAGTTTGGTCCCCACATAAGTAAAAAAAATACACCGCCGTTATCGATGAAAACTAAAGTTGCAACCATCTCATAATTGCTTAGATAAAGTTTTAATTTTTAAAATCTAAGAACGAAACCAGTAATAAGACCAACACAACTACAATTTGTGTAAAGCAACCCAAATGCTTTATTAATTTGAGGGGCAAAACTAACGTAAGTGAAAAAATAAAAAAGGTGAAAATATCTAATAAAGTTAAAAAAAAATCAACTTAATGCATAAATCTTCATTGTCATTTTTAGCATAGAACCATTTTGATTTTAAGATGCACAATCATGGTTAATGAATGAAAATGTTTATCACATGAATTTACTTAAGTTTATCAAATAAACATGAAAACTAAGTATACCATTGAATGTCTTGAATTTGACCACGCGATTCAAAGTTGAATGACCAGATCAATCCTCCCATTTTGCAGTTTCTGAACCTTAAATTATAGACCTCATAAGACAAAGTTCATAGGTTTCCCATTGGTTATGGGATGACATTAAAGCGGTCCAATGACCCAGTTAAACTATGATCATGGTGCCCATGCACCACGTCAAGGAATCATACGATGATTCCCTCGTATACATGATTGCTGGAAGCCATATTCCACCAATCAACTTGCTTTGTTAACACTTCAGGGTGTGACACCAATTACACACACCAGTTAAGCATGTTTTTTATTTCTTTTTCTTTTTTTTTTTTTGCTTACACATTTGTTGTAAGTCGTATATATATAAACATCAAGAAGCAGCATCTCTCCCACATTAGGGTAGGGGTAAGGTATGTCTTCATCTCTCTCCCCAGACCCCACGTAGTGGAATTACACTGGGTACGTGTTGTTGTTGTATTTGTTGTTCTGGGTTCAGATCGGTTTCCAGTTTTCAGCTCGCCATTGTTTCAACCATGACTTCAGATGACCTAATAACCATCAATCAGAAGTTATCAAAAGCAAAACACAAAGCGATAAAAGTTAGTTACATGGTTTTGCGTCACCTCTTTGATAGACACGACCATGACATCCGAGGCTAAAAGCGATACATGTCACTTGAGTACCAAGTGATGTCATCTTGCGATTAGTGGTCACCTCAGGATTTAGGCTAACTCCCAATTAAACCCATTTACTCAGAACCACTACCCTGAGTGAACTGCGAAGGAGGAGTACTCGCCTGTCCCATAAAAGGTGGACCAACACCTGAAAGAACCATAATAAACATCAAGAAGAGAAATCATCTATACTTAATAACTAATTTACTGATTAAACCACATCTCAGTATCTCTCAATTTAGTAAGTTCAACATTTGTATTTCTTATTTCACCATTCTATATTTTATATATTGACAATTTAATATTTAAGAATTTCTTTATTCAACCCTTAATTTTCTTGCATCAGCCCTTTACTATCTAATAGTTACATTATTCTACCCGTGTATTACATAGGTTTATTATAATCTAGTTGAAAATATAAGGTTGTAAGACCTGCCTGTAAGGTATGGTGCTGGGGCCATAGGAACGGTTTCTGTGGTTGCATCACTGACAGATGGTCTAGTATATGGCAGAACATGAGGACCAGGTGCTACAATCCCCTGAACCGCACTATGCCCGGGGCTTGCTAGAGGATTTGGGCCCATTTGACCAAAGGGAAAAACACTTGTGTTGATGGGACCAGATAGGCCAAACATTTGAGGATTATGTTGCAATTGGCCCATGTATGGATTATATTGAACCTGATGAAAGATGTATTCGGGCCCATATAGTGGATACCTATCAAAACCAAATTTTAGATGATACCATAAATCATAGTTAATTGAAATACTTGGTTTGCATATTTTAATTCTGGTAAAACAAGTGATTGTGCAAATAAGATCTTTTTCATGCACATACATTAGATTGGATAGAAATTATAGATGATAAAATGACAGATATGTTAACTAATTAAGAATGCTAAGTTAGAAGATAATGAGGTGTTTGGATCACATTAGCTGGCAACTGATTGTACCTGAGTACCATGTAAACCAGATCTCAACTCATAAACTTTGGGTAATTATTGATAAGATATCATGAATAGTGAGCCAGAAACTCTTTCGGAGCAGCCTCCCTATCCCAACTAAGATAGAGGTAAGGTTTGTGTCTATCCTTCCCCTCAGACCCTACTAAAAAGTGGGAATACACTGGGTAAGTTTGTTTTATATAATGAATTATAACTAACCCGTATGCGGAATAAAGAAACTGCTGATAGTTGTAAGGAACTGGTGGGCAGTAACTTGAGCTTCCAACAAATGGTCTCCCTTGCGGACTACCAACGAAGGGTGTTGCCGCTCTCAGGTTTCCTATAAGTAAAAATTAACTTGAATGAATATTTGCATTACATAAAACAGAACATAATACTTGTACAATTGTAAGCTCATGTATAATATCCATTATCTTTTTCCTTGTGGCCATATTTAAGCTACTAAGAAACAGATGGGAAAAAAGCTTGTGAAAATTGCATTTTATACCTCTAATATGCTAGGAATCAAGTGATGCAGCAGTTAAATACACAAACAAAAAACAAGAAGACACAAGATATAATGTGGTTCGTACAGGGTTTACGTTTGGAAAAATGATTTTCAGCAACGATAAACTCGAATTAAACACCCTAACGGTTTGGAAAACCGATTTTCACAGTCCAATTTACGGTTTGAGTCCAGCCGTTAATAAGCAGAAATATTATAAAATTAATGTTTTCATTCTACATAACTCTAGTAAAAGTAAAACAATTTTTTTCTTGGATAAGAATAAAAGCAACTGTAATATGTACAAGTATATTTAATTTAATATGTACAAGTATATTTAATTTATACACATATAGTATAAATTTAACCAAATCTTTCTATTAATTTCTTTTTTATGCTCGTCTTTCCTAAGCGATTTCGTACTCAAAAGATAAAAGTTTGATATTATTTTCAATCTACCATATTATTGCACCTAAAGAGATGGATTTACAAAGAAAATGTTTGTATCTCCAAAGGGTGCTTATTAACAAAAACATACTAGGCAAATTAAAAAAATAAGACGAATCAAAGATGCAATTACCAGCAAAATGATGCTTCTTTCAAAATATGCCATCAAGTTTGTATTTTGTATTAAACTAGTGAATTATCCATGAGTTGCGGCGGGAAATTATGTCATGATTTCTAATATGAGAACGTATACACGATCTCGTGTATCCAAAACACAGATATAAAAATACGTTAAAACAGTTGTCACTCCGATGCAAAATCTTAAAGTGTAGCCGTTGTAAACGTGTGTGTCACACCGTAATAAAAAAAAGTCATGCTTAGTAGTAAAATCTAACATTAATAAACACGAACATAAGACGACTAAACAAAACAGTAACAAATTAATTATTATTTAACAATTACTATTATTAATTAATTTTGAGTCTATTATCCTATCGTGGTGACAGCATCACAAATATCAAAACGCAAACAAAAAACTGGTTGCAACGGCTGTCAGTCCATCCTAAAACAATAAATCAAAACGTGTGCAAAAGTTTTGATTGTTAGTTAATTAGTTATTGTTATTATTATTACTATTATTTTATTATTGTATAATAATTAGTATTAGTATTATTATATACTATCATTATATATATTAAAATGCATGAAAGGAATAGTAAATATATGTATATTATATTGAATAGTAAATTTAATATAATACTAAATAGTGTATATATATAATGCATAGTAAAATGAATAGTAATATGCAGTAATGAGTGTATTAAATTTGAAATATTTGCATAAAGATTTGAGTTCATTAAATTTGAGAGATTTACTTAGAGATTTAGGTTTCTTTTGGTTTAGGGTTTAGGTTTTTTTGATAGACATGGGAACCCACTTGTGTGGTAAACCCTTGACTCCCCTCTATACCCAACTAACCGAGAGGAACAGGTAAAACACAGCCGTAAGCAACCGGGTCGGTGACCTACAAAGAAAATTGCTCTAAGTGGGGATTGAACTTGAGATCTCTAAGTTGTCTCTCCTCCACTTTAACCATTACACCACTTCCTTGACGGTTAGGATTTGGTTCGTGATGAAAGATTTGATTTTCCTATGTAACTTATGTTTCTGCAAATGATATATAATACCCATTATCAAGAGCGTACTGTGCTAACCCATCGCAACGGCGCGGGGGGAGTAAACCTAGTTATATATTAAAAGTCATGAAATTGAAATAGGATAGTTTTAGGATTTTAGAGTTTGAACACACATATATATTAAATGATTATTTTCTGTCATTTGTGAGTTTTTTTTTTAATGTTTTACTTTTTTGTATTCGGATTTTGACGCTTATTTTTACAACTAAGTATGCTTTCATGTTTATGATTGATGACCCTTGCTTTTTTGACGAAGTATACTTTAGGACTTTGTGATAAACTGACATCAGTTGCATTTTTTATCTGCATTTATGTATTCAAGATTGTGTTGGATGTTAATGCATGGCCGGTAAACCAGTATTTTTATTAAAAATGATACACTTACAGGAGTTTCCAGCTGCAACGCGCAGAGGGGAAACACCTAGTTATATAATAATAATGATCGTTATTATTAATTAATATTACATTTTTATTAATATTATATAAACAATTATTATTTATTAATTATTGTTACTGCTTGTAGCCGCCTTTTAGACTCATCCTGTCGTGGTGACAGCATCACGAATATTAAAACGTAAACAAAATACTTATTGCAACGGCTGTCAATCTATCCTAAAACAGTAAATCAAAACGTATGCAAACATTTTAACTATTAGTTAATTAATTATAATATAACAATTAGTATATTAATATTAAATAATAAATTATTTAATTATTACTAATATTATATAATAATTATTATCATGCCGTGGTGACAGCATCACGAATATCAAAACATAAAAAAAAACCGATTGCAACGGCTGTCAATCCATCCTAAAACAGTAAATCAAAACGTATGTGGAAGTTTTCACTATTAGTTAATTAATTTTTATTATTATTTAGTTATTATAATACATACATTTAAATGTTTAGTCTACTGGTAAATCTTTTTTCAATTAAATAATGATTATTATATATATTAATATAATAATAACAATTGATTAATAAAATGGTAACAATTGATTAATATATTTAATGTAAGTCAAAAAAATACGGCGTTCAATCGTTTCTAAACTTTTTATTATTTAATTAATATATAGTAATTAGTATTAACATTATAAAATTTGTTGATTTTCGCTAGCAACGATAATAATAGTTAATTAATAATAATCATTATATAATATTAATACTAATTAAATATTATAGACTACACAATTTAAAATGTGTGCTAGAGACTATGAAGGTGGTTAATATTTCTTACACATATGTCTTTTATGTTATCCACCTATTAGTTTAAAATGAGTTTCATCTTAGATCGGTCATCTATTTTTCCTTTTATTACTTTATTAGATACTTAACATTTGATTTCTTTATTGTTTCTTGAAGTTAATTGTTTTTCATTTTTCTAATATTTCTTTTACTAATATAACATCGTAATGTGTTTTTTTAACTTCGCTCAATGGCTAAAACAGAGTTAATGTAGTAATGTTTTTTTATTAACATTTTGTTTTCCTTAATTACAGTTTCGGCTTTACGCCTATATTTTGATTTAAGTTACCATTTATTAAATATTGACCCGTTCAGTTAATTGTGGTCTTCCACATTTAATATTATAGTTATACGACCTTTTCTGCTTTACGTCTATGTTTCGATTTAAGTTAACATTTATTAAATATTGACCCGTTCAGTTAATTGCGATCTTCCACATTCAATATTATAGTTATACGATTTATATACATTCGTTTTCATGTTTCCAATGCTCATTTTTGCAACGTTAAACATTTATGTCCGAACTTTATTATCAATTGGCCCGATTACCGCTGCGAAGCGCGAGTATAACCCTAGTTATAGAACAATTAGTATATTAGTATTAAATAATAAATTATTTAATTATTACTAATATTATATAATAATAATAATAATAATTTATTAATTATTATTAAAACGGCTTTGTAGTCACCGTTTTTTTTTAACCAACGTCGTTTATTATTTAATTATTAATATTTAATTAGTATTAATAATATATTAATATATAATAATCATTATTAAATTATTATTAATATTTAATATTACTATTCACTTAGGAATGACGTCGTTTTCTATATATATATATATAGGGAGAGGTTCAAATGTTAACCCTCCTTTATAGCGTTAACCGCTTAACCCTAGCGTTTTTTGCCCGAATCTTAAATTTTTTTTTTCATGGTTTTTATTATGCAAAAATAGGGGGTTTTTTTTGTGTTTTTGCTAATTCATCACCGTTTGTAAGTTATAGTAAGTGTAAGTTACTTACATTTACTGCATCAGATACGGATTGTAAGTAAGTGTAAGTAACTTACACTTACAATAACTTCTAAACGGTGATGAATTAGCAAAAACACAAAAAAGAAACCCCCCCTATTTATGCATAATAAAAACCATGAAAAAAAAAATTAAGATTCGAGCAAAAAACGCTAGGGTTAAGCGGTTAACGCTATAAGGAAGGGTTAACAATGGAACATTCCCCTATATATATATGGCTATTGTATTACACCCCCATTCTTTTTTCTTTTTTTTTTTTTATTTTGTCTTCCTCAGACATGTTTCCTCCTGAATAGTTGCTCTACTCTCCTATAGAGAAGCAGTCTCATAGATTTACCAACAAACTTACCCAGGGTCTGGGAGGGAAAGATTAAAGCAAACCTTAACCCTATCTTAACTTGGATAGAGAGACTGCTTCAAATGAGTACTCGGCAAGTTATTGTTTGAAATTAATCATCTCAACGCTTTTAACATTATTTTCACAAAAATAAGTAAAATAACGTTAAAATTCGTGCAATTTTACTTTTGCCACCACGGGGCAAACTTACCCAGTCTCATAGATTTCTTTAATGAAAAAAAAATACTCACACCTAGGGCTGTAAACGAACCGAACGCGAACGTTCGTGAATTGTTCGGCGATTTATGTTTGTTCGTTTAGTTAAAAGAACGAAATGAACAGAGGTCTTGTTCGTTCATTAGTGTTTGTGAACGTTTGGTTACGTTCGTTATGTTTGGTTATGTTTATTTATTATATTTATTAATTAAATGTGTTGTATATTCTTAATTTTTTATTTTTAGTTTAATACCATAATATTTAAGCTAGTTTAGTTTAATACCATAATATTTAACTTAATGTTCATATAAATGATTATCTCTAATGTTTGAGATTAAGAATGTTGATTTTTATTGTTTAAATAATATGTGTTCGTTTGTGTGCGTGAACAAGTTAAATTCTTTAATGAATGAACACGAACAAGAATTTTCGTTCAGTTAGCGTTCTTGAACTGTTTGGTTCGTTTACAGCCCAACAGTCATCACCATGTGATATTTCCGAATCTAATTAATATATTAGAATGTGTGCAAAACTGCAACAAAAGTTAATTGGATAATTACAAAATTAAAAAAACCTACCAAAAGGTAAAGGCGGTTGAGGACGACCAAGTGATGCCAAATTACAATTTGCCCTTCTACCATCAATAACTGGAATAGGATCAGCACAAGCCCTATCTGCAGCTTCAGCATCACGAAATGTTACCTAAACTCAACAACATTTACCAATCACTAACGACTCAATTACTCAAACTAAAAGATGCATATCAACTTGAAGGAAAAACATAATAATCATGGATGGTGTTATATTCCACAATTGCAAGCCCTTGTTATTATACCCCATAAATAATATAACACACACATCTACATGTTATAATAAAGGAGTGTTTTTATGCGACACACGTCGCGTTTGGTGCAATCTGATTAATATTTTCCCGTCTCTCTCTTAATATATATTTGTATTTTTTTGATAACTAAATTATATAATTAAATATCAAAAAATATAAATCTTCTTATTCTAATATTTTACTAATTTATTATAATTTATAAATAATAAAAATATTTGGATTATACTTTATCTTAAAATATAATTTTATAATTATTAAAAATTTATTATTATTTTATATTAATAAATTATATTTTGTTAATTATCCAACCCGTGTAATACACTGGGATTTAGGCTAGTGTATATATGTGTGTGTGTGAAGTTTAAGGGATTGTATATGTGAAAGCCCGATTTTAAAGAAAAAACAATTTAAACCCTATGTAAGCCATTGATTTGAAACATTGAAAATAAAACCACATTAAATTATATAAAAAATTATAATTTAAATAAAAAAATACGGTTTAATGTGAATCATACTTGTATTTTCAAAGATTGCAAATCAATATCCGTATGATTTAAGAGTTTTCACTTTAATTTCGTGTTTTCAAATATACAAGTCCTTACGTTTAGATCCTCAAAGATGTCTTTCGGTCAAAAAAGTCCCCTAATTTCTCAACAGATTTCATAAATACATCAAATATATTGATGAAATGCAGTAAATAACGAAAGAAACGTCTAAACAGGAAGAAAAAAATAAAATTGTAAGCTTACAAATCCATAGCCTTTTGATCTCCCTGTATACTTATCAATTATAACGACAGCTTCTAAAATCTCCCCAAATTGTTCAAAATAACGATGCAGAGCCTCGCTGTCAGTCTCCCAAGCAAGGCCTCCAACGAACACCTTCGTATGAGTAGTGTCCCCAAAAGGATAATTCAGGAACTGCAAACCTGAACCGCTTCCTCTAATCGGCAGATTTGCAGCCATCTAATTACGATCTCAAATTGTATCTGTATAATTCAAATCAGAAACGAATTTCAATTGTTTTAGTGATCGAATTGGTGGGTAAACCCTCGTAGAACCCTAAATATTTACAAGAAATGGGGCTTTTGCAAATTTGCAGAGGAGAATGAATCCTCGTAGAATTATTTGGCCATTAATTGAGGTTAATTAATGTGAAAATGAAAAAAGAAAAAAAAAAGAAAAGAAAGTTGACTTGCAGTCCCTATATTTTCACCTATGTTTCCTTTTTGGACTTATCTTTTAGAAACTTCTTCTAATAGTCCCTATAAAAGCCAATACGACTTGTGAAACTATGCAAATTTAATGTATATGAGCATTTAAAATCCAAGACGACTTATGGTTTACCAATGACAATAGTTAAACCCAACTGATTTTAATAAGGGGTCTTTAGAAACCAAGAACATGAATGTATGTTCATTTTGTATTAGGTTAAATCTATATGACGACACAACTATAACTTTAGTTTTTACTCTAATAAACTTAAAGGCAAATTGGATTTAAACAATTCAAACTTTAATGAATTGGTCGTTACTAGTACTGACTATGAAAATCTTCAACAACGGTCCCTACTTTCGATCTATTTCCCTTTGGTGAACCTCCGTAAAAGAAATTAATGTCGTTAACTTTTTTTTCGAATTTCAAACAGATCTTGTAGGGCTTTTGATCAAAATAAGAGTACAAGTCGAATGCTTTATAACTTACCTCGAAACGCTGATCCAAATTTCCTGATTTGATGATTTCTTAATCAATTGAAAGTTTAAACACCCGATTGAAGAACCGTTTCATCAATTGGGACAATGTTTTGAGGTAAGTTATATAATATTCGACTCATATTCTCATTCTGATCAAAAGCCCTAAAAGATCCGTTTGAATTTCGAAAAAAAAAAAGTTAACGACATTAAGTTTTTTTTACAGAGATCCACTAAAGGTAAATAGGTCGAAAGTATAAATCGTTATTGTTAGCTTTATACCCTCTAAAACGGTATAACTGGTATTAATATTTAATTTTGATATGCTTAAAGAACCGTCTAGCGCACGTGAGTTGTCATAAACACTTTTCAAAATGAAATACATACTATTATATTTGGTTTAAATATTGTATCTTGTATTGTATGCATTTATAAATAATAATACAATTTCAAACTATAGATATTCGTATAAACAAGTAGTAATGCATACTTAATGCTTTGATTTTCTAAATATATAAAGTTATACTCATGTCTATGAACATGTAGACAGGGTAACATGTGATATATGAATGGTATGCATTGACCTTACACACGTTATGATGAAACGGTATGTTCACTAGACTCACTAGCCTCTATTGATGTATGTTTTTAAGTATGCATCTCAATAAAATGAAGGATTACACGATATATGTGGATTTAAAGATCGGCATTGCTAATATGAAATTAACAGGTGTATGTAGTATTAACGAGTTCGTGTTGAACATGTGAAACCGTTTAGCTAAAGTGGTCGGATTCATGTCAACCTTATCAAGTTCTCAGGTTTATTAGTTTAACCAATTTATATGTATCTAATTATTGTGTTTTTTTATGACTGGGGAACCCACTTGCATGGTACCCCCCTAATATGAATTAGTTTAACCAATTTATATGTATGTAATTATTGTGTTTTATGTTAAACTGGTTTGGGATTTAATATGAAAAGTTTAAATTATAAACTTAACATAAAATTTTATAATTAAACGTAATATTTTATTTATATATTTGTAATTTTTGTTATAAAGTTATATTTTTAAAAATATGTGCATCCTAATAATAACAAAAATAAAAACAGGTCATGAATCTTGTCAACCCATGAATATCGTGCCGGGTTCGAGTTCATATATATGACATGATTTTCAGGTTTGAGTCGTGTTTGTGTTAATGTTAAATTTTTAGGTTTGTGTCGGGTTGATCCGTCAACCTGACACGTTTAACACCTTATTGCTTGATGAACCATTTATCATTTTATCAATCCTTATTGCTTGATTTTTTAGCTTAACACTCAAAAGATGAATAAAACTTGAAGACTCCAGTTGGAACAGAACGATTATAAAGTGATTCATCATTCATGCTAATTTGAGAAAACATAAATTATAATAATAGGCTTCATCTCATTTTTAATTGATTATGATATAAAAACACTTAGATAAAACAAATATAAAGCCTGAAAAAAAAAACATAAATAACATATGTTGAACACGAAATCATCCCTAAAATGTTATTATTAAGTGATCATGAGGTCTTATTATCATAATCATGATAATAATAAAATAATTTTTTTGTATTAATAAATAAAAATATAATAAACACATGTTAATTTTACAGACATCTTTGTATTGGTTTTCTTGCTTATCTCCTATTAAATAATACACATAAATAATAATTATACATTACTTATACATTTTTATATTTAAAATAGATTTTTTTGATATTAAAAACACACTTTCAAGAAACCAAATTAGTATATAAAATTTTAAATTTTTATAAAATATTAATTTTTTAAAAAAATAATGAAACTAATTTCAGCAATAAATAATTTTAAAATATCATTTAAAATAATTTCACTGGCTATTTATTTATGTACTAACAAGATAATTACTTTGACTGGTTACGTTTCCTAAATAGGTTTAAAACCTCATAGGTTTCCCAAACTATCATCCTTTTTTTCTTTTTCAACAGAAACCTTGAGGACCCTAAGGGACAACATAAGTATTGCTATTATTGTTTATTATTTATTTTCTATTATAATTATTATTGGCTATTTAGAAGCTAGTGGTTACGTGAGGGCAAAATAGTCTTTCTATATTATAACAACCGGATAAGCATAGAGATAGAAAGTGTTGTCGTGGGTAGTTCATTGAGAGAGACACATACAAGGCGACAATAGATATCACCAAGTTTATTTATTCATAGCATCAACTGTCACATTAATATATATTTTATAATTATCTTACCCATTTTATAATTTTTAATTTTTTCTAAATACATTTCAGTCCTCGAATTAATTTTTTTCTAACGACGATTTTCATATGTACCACGTATGTTATCTTAACCAAGTCCACCGGCAGAAGTAAGACATACACACAAATGAGCAGGAACCCCGTGGAAAAGGTAAACCCTCGCCCCCATTAGGGTCAAACCCAGTATAAACCCAAACTAACCCTTCATCTAGTGTCCTTCAAACTTGCTCCCAAATGGATTCGAACCCCGAACCTTCACTTTGGAATGTGAGAGCCCTGACCATTTGGCTGAGTTTTGAAGACAGTCCTGAGTCCTGACAGTCTTTTATTTATTATTAGAAAGCAACAAAACTATAATTTTGGCAGTCTTTTATTTATTATTAGAAAACAACAAAACAATAATTTTCTTATCATATAAATATAATATATCAACGTCTGATAAACAATATGAAACTTCATTCTTTTGATAATCATAACAAATAACTCATTTCCAATCTTAAATCAGCATGTTGGCTTCTCGATTAGACTACTAATATAAGACTCAACATCCACGTACACTACTGACAACTCTTTGTCCATCAGACTAAGCATGCACATTAAGTTAAAGAAAAAAAATTCCAAAAATAAATAAAATTACATAAAATAAAACTTAAAATAAGGTTCCTAAGAAAGGGTTAGGGTTTGGTTGCTTACAAAACAAAGGTGTAATGGGATTTATCTCCATGAGTCATACTAGCCATAGCTTGTGGATTGCTGTTGGTGTTGCTATGGTCGAAAGGGCTCGCGAGTCCACCTGATGACTCGCTGTAGGGCACACGCGTGTTTACTTCCTCTGCTTTGTTATTCCCAGTTTTATTTTGTTTTTGATTTGCAGGAACAAAGCTACCTACAATCACCTGTAAAACAAAGTTTTTTAAATCAAACAATTTATCTGTATTTTAGTTTTTCAAACTCGATTAGAGAATCATGTATTACACAGGTTATATATATATATATATATATATATATAATTAAAGATTTATTTTGAGAAAGAAAATTAAATGAGTACCTAGGTATCCAATCTTTCTTTTAAAAACTTCATATGAATACTTCCTAGATATAAAAATCACATGCAAAAAACTCATGGAATTCGACAATTCATATGCAGTATTGAAGATTCATTTCGAAAAAAAAAAAGAAAAAAGTTATTCAAGTGATACCTAAAACAAAAAATCAAAATCAATCATGATGTGTTGAATAATAAAAACTAATCTTCAATTGACGATATTTAAATTCTTAAAATTCAACTCATGTAGATAAAAACTTGAAACCTAGTATGGATGATATTAAAGTAGTGGAGTTGACTAAAATAAAAAAGAAGAGGGAAAAAGTATATCAGGGAGCAGAAGCAAGAATTTTGACACCACAAGCATAAGTTACCTAGTTAGATGTTTCAAATGTGATTACCAAAAGTGTATTGTTATGGTAATAAGTAATAACCCTACTTTTTCAATAAAACAATTTACAAGATTTTAAGCATTTTAATAAATTTGGATGGCCTATGACTAGTTTGCCACATTTATATGCAAATCAGACCATAAAGAAAACAAAGAACCAAACGGGGATCAGACCAGTAGTCCAGTACCAGCTATATGTAGTTCGGCTGGTGTTTTTAAAATCCAGTTATTGGTACAGAATACTTTCAAGAATCAGTTCTCACTCAGTTTGGTTCAGTCCTAAACTGAATAGGTGGTTAGGTTTTCCATTTTCATAGGCCTTTAGGGAAGCCAGCCCTAAGCCCGACCCATTTTGTGGTTCAACACTTCAACCAAATTTATTTTCTTTATACATAATAAGTCATGTAGTTGTAATTTTTGAACACCTTAGTAATAAAAGATAAACCATAATTGCAGCAAGTGCACGTGGGTCACCTCGACCGAATCACGTTAAATCATAGTGTCGTAAAACTTTATGTTTTCTGCGTGTTAATCATTTGTGCATGTGTGTTGTTTCTGCTGCATACCAGTGTGAGTCTAACATAGGTTTTGGTCAAGGACTTAAGTTTTCAGCTTGAAACATGAATTTTACATGGGAACACAAAATCCAAAAATCAGTTCAGGTCAACAAAACCTATAAACCAGACCAATACATGCAAGATATGGCTCAGTTTTCAGTTATAGGATTTAAAAAAGTAAAACCAGTTCCAGACGTGGGTTCTTGGTTCAGGATATTTCAGAAAACCAGTTCTCAGTTTGGTCAGGTTTGTTATTTTTATAATATGGTTCAAGACCAGACCAGACCAGATTTGAACCGGAACCAAACCACTTTAAGTTGGTCTGGTTCTTGGTCCCGTTATTAGAATTTTACTGGCTCTGGTTCGGTACAGGTCCAGATGCACCAGACGAACACCCCTAAACACATTTCTAGGAAAAGGGATCAAAAGTGTTCAACGGAAAGAAAAAAATAAACCTGAACAGGTGATGCAGCAGTGAGGAGGCCAGCCACATTACCACCTAAAACACGACCATCTGGACCAGAAAGTGCCACGCTTAACCCACCCGTTCTACTACGTTGACCACCAACCTCAGACACCATGAAGGAACCAGAAAGAGTTAGGATCTCAAAATTTCCCTGCATGTATTACCAACCATATAAATAATTTTCCAACACCAAAGATATAATGAATCCACGCAACCTACAGTTGCTCGTTTTCTTTCAATTGATTAATTGAAATTTTGGTAAAAGGGAAACACTTCATTGAAAGCAAACCTAAGTGCAATTCTAATGCTTGCAAGCAATGTATTCTTAGAAAATGATAAATTACATGTTTTGTTATCACATTTAGCACATTAATGGATTAACCGTTAAATTAATTACACTAATGATCCATGTTGTATGGGTAAAGTAACATGTTTGAGGACTAAGGTTTAAAAGTAACAAGTTTAGGGTTTGTTCATTCAATTTTGTAACAAGTTTGGTTATTGAGGTCATAGTCAACATAATTTGCTGGTAAGGGAATGATTTTCAATATAGATTGTTCCGCTTCTATTTGAATCCGCCAGCAAAATGGTCGCTTCTGGTTCACCAATTCAAATCTGCAATATTTGTGACTCTAATTCGCTTGAAATTCAAACCATGTGGCAAGAAATTAGGAATTTGGGAACCCTAATTCGCGAATTTGAAATCACTCTATCGCGAATTTTGAATGAATTCATCGAATTTATTTGTGTCTCCTCGGCTCTTTGATTTCCAGCCTTCATCGACTGCCCTCTACCCCTCGTTCCGTGATTACCAGCTGTTGGTACACCAAACCGGATCATATTGTATGAATACCAATGACAACTGCCTTGCACGCTAGATTACCAATTGTTGGTACACCAAAATTATGGAGGGTACGTTGCTTCAATTCGTGATTAGTTGTAGTGAATTTTCAGAAAAAAAGTTGATTCTTACATTGACAATCGATTACCAAGGGTAGATAATTAATTGGGTTGCTTTGACTTTACGTAGTTAATTTGTATTTAGAAAATAGATAAGAAATGTCAAACTTTGCATTTTTGAGTAATGAGTGGGAAAAAAATCCTAAGCCTTTGCACTTAGATATATAATTATGTTATTTTGGTACAATCCTTATTTTGAATTTATGTGCAGCGAACCGAAATTATTGGCACACCCAACCGGATCGTACAAGAATGAAAATACCCCCTTGCAAACCGAATTCATGGCCTCTAGCGAATCATGAATCCCTTCCACGTTCATGAACCAAAGTGAACCACGAATTATGTGATGATTGAGGCCAACTTTTGTTAACATTTCTTTTAAATTAGGGGGGATTTAACCAACATACATTTGACTTTGATTATTCAAAAGTCAGAGGGTATTTTGGACATTTCACCCTAATTTACGAAAAATTTAACGGAAGTTAGCGTTAATGCCCAATCTCGTTACAAAATGAAAGCACAAACCCCAAACTTGTTACTTTCAAAACCTTATTACCCAAATATGTTACTTTCCCAAGCATAGGAACCATCTATGTAATTAACTCTTAACTATTATAAGAACACACAAAAAAGATGATAATGGACCCAGCAAGACTTGAGCTCTATACAAAAACGCATTTCAATCAGACTTGTTTAAGCTCGTTACCCATCCTGTTCCCCCTTCTCCACCTCTGACGTATCATTTTCTAAAGTTCATCGGGTTGAGGTGAATGGAAAAGACTAGAAACATGCAAGACAAACCTCATATGTAACAGTTCCTCCAGCTGTTGGTGATTGCCTAAGTGTCACATTGGATACAGCTCCATTCGCCGACAGAACACATAGAGCTCTAGTGCTATTCTGTGAGAACCACATCATTTTCGCTAACACATCCTGTACACACACAAAAAAAAAGAAATGGGTACATGCTATCAACATCTAAACACAGAACATGGATATGGAATCTCACATTAGAAAAATTATGAATTGGATGCGTGCTATCAACTGAAAAAGTTCTCAGTGTAAACTTAACTAACATATTTGAATACGAAATAATAAACAAATATCACTCCCAACTACATCTTCAGCTTCTCTAACAAATTTGTGAAGAGGTATAGGTTATTCTATTACAGTTTGCCAAAGATAGAACATTTAGATCCCAATGCTTTTCTCCATATCCCCAATTATTAAGAATTCACATATGTAATATGCACACTAAAATTTAATTTCCAAATATAAACAAACAAACAAACAAACCCAGTATATTCCCACTGTGTGGGGTCTGGGGAGGGTGAGATGAACACAAACCTTACCCCTGCCACTGGTGTGGTAGAGAGGCTGCTTCGAAGGAGACCCCCGGCTCTGAAAAAAAACCGTTGCCTCTTTGAAATCGCATATTGAAATCGCATATTGACCTTCTTATGCAGTGTTAACGGTAATACTATTTAGATAGTTTTTGTTAAACACTTGAAACAGTTTAGTTGTGATTGATAAAAGTTGATTTATTTGTGTTTACTTGTACTTCTAAAATTGTTCAAGGTATACATATGTAAGTAAGACCCCTTGCGGTGCATGCATATCATGTATATATGAGTTGAGGGGCAAAGGAAAATTGCACTAATTTTAACGTTATCATTGCATAGTTAACGAACATTAACGTTATCATTGCATAGTTAACGAACATTAACGTTAAAATTGCAATGTTAACGGTAAGACCCCTTAAATGTAAATACATATCATTCGTAAATTAGATGGTTAACCGAACATAAACTAACATTGCATAGTTAACGAACATTAACAAACACAAATAAACTAACACTAGATGTGCTCATGTTCGTTCATTTAATTAAACGAACACAAATTTTATGTTCGTGTTCGTTCATTTATTAAATAAACGAACTTCCCGCCGAACAGTTCACTAACTGTTCGGTTTGTTTACAGGCCTAAATGTACTTATACAAAAGACCAAGAAAAATTAAGGTTTAATAAGCCATTTTATCAACCTTTTGTCACATTGTCAAGCACCATCAAATGCTCATTCGTAAAACCATTGTCTCTAAAGCACAATAATATTTTTATTCTGCTCTACTATGCATATTGAACACAAAATTACACACATTTTTTCGTTTAATCGTAATAAAATTTAGTAATGTTTTTCAATAACATCATATTGATATTTTTTGCAACATGTAAAATTATTCTTGTTATGTTATTAATTTCATAAATTATGTGTCATATTCAAAAGGAAAATATTAACCAAACACACCAAAGAAACATGAAAGCACCTCTCCAGCTTTAACATCAAGGATATGCGGCATGAATCCCACTCCTGGTGAACCTGCAAATGGTTTGTTACACACAATAGGTATTTCAAATGACATTTAATAATTGTATAAAATAATCAAGCACTACTATAAATCTACAACATGTTAAAAAACTTAATAACATGGTGAAAGTAAATGTATAACAGTTATGGATGTCAATGATTAACTCATCTCTCATATCAATCAGATTGGTAGAAGTAATTTTGACCTTTTTCTTTATGCTTCCATGTAAAGAAAATTTGTCATAAGCTTATGCTAATTTTTATATTGTTTAGTAGTGTCGTTATGACAACTGCATCTGCAGTTAATGTTACTTCTATAGTTCTATTGTCCTATGGTAGCACAAAAACAAAGAAAGATGATAAAAGAAAAATAAAATAAAAACCAATGAGGAGGAAGTGAATCAAAGTGTAGCACTAACTTCAACAGGCAATATAATTGTACAAATAAAGTATATATGTGAACCGTAAAGTTAAAAATTTTCATACATTTAGCAGACATACCTATCTTCTAATCCAAAGGAGGTTAATTTATCAATTTATAAAGTATTAAGTCGTATTGATGCTGCATGAATCATGTTAACTTGGTAGACTCGTCATGAAGTGAGATATCATCCTATTGAAATCATATACTCTTAATTTCAAACAAAACATATCTCTAAATTCAAGATAGTTGAAGTCTTGAACAACAAAAGAAATATAAAAAACAACTCAAATTTAAACATATTGTACTCCTTCCCTCAAGAAATGACTAATGAATTTAACTTTTCAAACTTTATACAAATAAGCAACAACTTGAGCTTAAATGACTCACTTTAAACTCAATAAGCAATTTTTTTGTAGATAAATGGATAGGTTTCATATCTAAATGATATCTCAATCTTATGTTCATACCTGATTCCCATTAGGTTTTTAAATATCATTTCCTTCAAGTGTTCAACATACATTGTAATAAAAACAAATAAAATAAAAATAAACTGAGATCCCAGGATATAATATTAATCTTTCCAACTAAACGAATAAACAATTGTCGATCACAGCAAAATTTAACACTTAAAGGCTTAAAGCATATGCACGTTGCCTTGTTTTCATCAACCATCCAAAAAGTGAAATGATGTAAATATAAGATAACAATTTACCTGAAGCAGCAGGATGCTGCTTATTCAAAGAACCAGGCGGTCTGCCCCTCGGTTTCTTCCCGGAAGTCAACGCCGGAGAAGAAAACTCATTAGCTTCGGCACCAGCTTGACCCGGATTCAACATCGCCGCCGGCGAAACAGAAGCATCCGGTGAATACTTCCTAGGCCTTCCTCTCTTCCGCTTCACTGCTAAGCCACCAGTTCCGTCGTCTCCTGCCATCACCACCGCCATAGAATCACTTTCACCGGCGTGACTGGCTCCGCCGTTAGGGTTGCTGTAAGTAGGAGCCGGTGACAGCGACGGTGCCGGAGACGCTGTAGGTTGGGGCATTGATGTATACATAGTTGTTGCATCGTTGTATGTTAATCGCATGCTGTTCGGCATTGTTGAAGCTTCGTATGACATCGTTTGTTGAAGAAATTAAAGTTTTTACGACTTTCAGCAGAATTCAAGTATCAACCCTAGATTTTACCATGAAGATTTGAAGGGGTCAATTGATTTTAAATTTTGAATAGACCTGATTCTAATCTCTAAGCAAACTGGTGTGATCCATTTTGGATTTTCACTCGATGTGTTTTGGGATGTTTGAATTATTATTATTATTATTTTTTTTTTTGTGTAAGAATGATGTAATTGATTGTATATTTGTATGAGGTCACGGTTCAAATCCCTCCCAAGGCGAAATAAGGGTCCTTAGGAGGTCAGCGGGTTTTTCGATGCGGTTTCCTCATGGGGTGGTGGTGAGGTCTCAACGGAGGTCATGGTAACTAGACCTTGGTGACGTGGCCTAGAAATCAGTGGTTCACACGTTGAGATCAAATGTCGTTCAAAAAAATGAAAAAAATAACACTTTACATTTTTATCCACACGTGTTACAAGATGTAACAACATTCGTGTCATATTCTAGTGCGTGTCTGTCACATGTGTTATTACGTTTGTAGTGGAGAATAAACCGAGTTCGTATGCGTAAAAGTTTTAGTGTGTAAAAGTTAAACATAAGTTATTATAAAAGAGAGTTTTTTACAGTATCATCCGTGATATAAGTAACATGCATGACACCTGAATCAGTACCAAAAACTTAACGAACCTGCATACAACAATAGGATCGTTTTTCTAAAATGACAAAGACATAGACAACAAGATAATTCTCTACATTATATTTTGTTGGTGTAAATAGAGAGTAACACTAACAACAAGAGCAATATGCGACAAGATGTTTCCGGATCAAAGATGAAATTTGATAAGATTGTAGTTGGACTAGCTATGGCCTATGGTATACAAATTTAATTGTTAAGCCATTGAGCAATGTTTTCATAACCGGACCGGACGTCGAATCGGTCTCGTTACTGGTCAGAGGTCCGACCGGTCGGACCGAATTTAAGAACCGGATGATTTTATAAACATTTTATAAATATAAATATATATATATATATATAAAAGAGTTAATTACACGGATGGTCCCTGTGGTTTACCCAGATTGCACGGATGGTCCCTAACTATCAAAAATTACAGCGGTAGCCAAAAAGTTTGCAAAAACGTAACGTGTATGGTCCCTGGGTTGGATGTCTGTTAACTTTTTCTGTTAAGTGTGTGTGAAATGACTAAAATACCCCTTATAATTAAAAAAAATAAATAAATGTGTAGATATACCACCTCCGGCAACCACACCAACCACCACCACAGACCACCTCCGGCGGCAACAACGCCTTCACCTGCGCCCTCCACCGTGGCCCCTTGTTATCAAATCACACCCAACATCGTCCACCACCGGCTAAATATATTCTTCAGCCGGTTGTCGGAAAGTCTCTGCAACGCCTTTTTAGCTCCGGCAACTTCCATTTCACTCAGTCTCTGTAAATAACCTTGAGCACCGGCGTCTACCAGCCTCTTCCGGCAACCGTTGCTTCCTCCGGTCACTTGTTCTAGCGTATCTGGATTTGAAGATACTTGAAGCAATTGCAAAAGTTTCTGCAAACCTTTCTCTTGTATTATGATAGTCCTAAAGTATTCACTGAATGAAGCAAGGATTGCGATGCAATTGGCCGCCTTCTCTTTTGCAGCAGCAGAACCTAATGCCAGTAGTCCAACAATCACCGGAACGCCGGCTTCTTCACCTATTGAGACCCGAATATCTTCAACGGAAGCCACTTTTGTGATAGCACCAATTGCGTGAGATTGCGCTATTAACGATCCAGACCTGCATACGTCGAGAAGAATTGGAACACCGCCGCAGGCTGAAATCTCCCATGCGTTATCAGGATCGGCGGTGGGTTTGGTTCTACCCCTAAAAAAATCTAGAAAGATGTAAAGAGATGTGGATTTCTAGATACCCATATGAATCTTTCGAAGATATACATCATATGATGATCTTCATGGTGGAGGGCACAGGTGAAGGCGTTGCCGCCGGAGGTGGTCTGTGGTGGTGGTTGCCGGAGGTGGTCGCAGCAGGAAGAGAGGGTTGGGTTAAACTGGGTGGGTAAGGGTATTTGGGTCATTTTTAAAAAGTTAACAGAAAAAGTTAACAGACATCCAACCCAGGACCATCCATGTTACGTTTTTGCAAAGTTTTTGGCCACCGTTGTAATTTCTGATGGTTAGGGACCATCCGTGCAATCTGGGTAAACCACAGGGACCATCCGTGTAATCAACTCTATAAAAAATTGAAAAAACCGGTTAAACCACCAGTCCGACCACCGGTTTTCCGGTCCGACTGCCGGTTCCCGATTCGACCGGCCGGTCCACCCACCGGTTCCCGATCCGACCGGCCGGTCCGGTTTTCAAAACACTGCCATTGAGAAGACATAAGCAAGCAAATATGAGGATATTGAGATAGACATGATGCCTTAAATGACTTGATTAGACTTGTTTGACAAGTGAAAATCTTTTGAATATACAGACACATAAATGCCAAACTAATAGGTTATCAATGAATGTCTTATTTAAAATAAAAAGAAAAAAGAAAAAAGAGTAAGTTATATAATTCGTCCTTTTTATTTACTCATTTTACTGATGACATCCTTTATAATAAATAGCTACCAGAAAACATCCTTAAAATGAAAATTTATAATAGATTTCATCCTTAAAATTACATAAATCATCTTTTAAATAATTACATAAACATTATAAATTATTAAGAAAAATCCATTAAAATCCATATAATTATTAAGAAAAATGATAAAATCCATTATAAATTCACATTTTAATTATGATTTATATAATTATTTATAATAAATGACGTTATTCATAAAATGAGTGAATATAAAAGACAATTTATGTAATTTACTCTAAAAAAAAGAAAATATGAGATCATATGATGTAAAACAAGAATTGTAGCACAATGTTATTTCTAAAATCATAGGGTTTTTTTTTTTCCAAAACTCATTAGTTGATTGTGAGAAAACTTATTCCTATGTAGGGAATGCAGTAGCTAGGGGTATCAATCGTGTCGGGTTGACGGATTAGCGGGTTAACAGGTTGCGGGTTGGCGGGTTGAATTTTGCAACCCGAACCTGACCCATATATATATTCGTGTCAAAGTTTCCAACCTAACCCGGATTGACATAAATTCGGGTCAACCCGAATATAATCCGTTTACCCGTTTATATAAATTAATCAAATAAATTTATATATTGTAATTGGTTGTTGGTTGAAAACAAGTCAATAATAACGTGTTTAGTATGTGTGTATGAGTAACAAATAGTTATTATACTATTTTAACAAAAAAATTAATATTATTATAACTAAACATAATTATATGTATATCATAATTATAACGTAAGAAACATTAAAGAAACTCGTTCGTCTAGTTTACTGGAAAAAAAATTAAAATCATTTTTGTAAATGAAAAAAATATAAATTTTGCTGCTCGATAAATTAAAGTATGGTAAATAATCAAAAGAAAAACAACTAAATATATGTTTCAAGAAAGAAAAAATATCAAAAAAATAATAATTTTGAAATCTTAAACAGGTTAATGGGTCAACCCGAACCTAACCTGATTAATAAACGGGTCAGCCCGAACACGAACCGTTTATTTAAACGGGTTATACTTGTCAACCCATTACTTGATTATTTCCGTATCGTGTTGCGGGTCGTGTCAAGAATTGCCGCCCCTAGCAGTAACCCTTAAATATTCAATCAACCCCGCAATCAAAGGGACTTCATAAAATTTACAAATGTTGTTACCACACATTTGTATGAAACACTTATAATGGAATATACATAAAGAGTAAAAAAATTGTCATTTTATCCCCAAAATGTGCATTATAGATAACAATGGATGTTTATGGTTTCAAGAAGAGTACATGTATATGATACAATTGACACAATAACTATTTGAAAATAAAGGGTACAAGTTCCAACAAATATAAACTTCTTAAAAGTTTACTATAATTACAGTTTATAATAATAATTTTTAAAAATATAATAAAAAAATTGAATTAATAGAGAGAATTTTGAATAAAAAAACTTAACATTACTAGATTATTCTCTAACTCGTAGTTTAAGCATATGTGTAATGCAAGTTTTGATTCTACCCACCGGCAATCCTTTTTCGACCTGATTAAAAGTTTGATTGTAGATTGGTTATTTCGGGGTTTCATGCCCATGGATTGCTTTATTATAGCTTTTTTCGATTCGTCAGGTATGTCGGCTAAGAGAATCACTTCTCGTCTTGCTTGCAAGAATATAAGCATTAAATTTTGACTCTATATGAGATATAATTCTTTCAATTCATGAGAGAAAGTGCTTTAGCAACGGTATTCTGTTCTAGTGCAAGAAGCAAGGAGAAGCACGAGCAGGGCGGTCTGGCTAAATGTGCAATGCCCGTAGGGAGATCCAGCTTATTGGTCTAGTACTTCCGTGTGACAGCCAATTGCTGGCTCTAAATAACCAGCCCAACAAGAAGCTCAATTCTTCTATAACATAACAGGGCGGGGTTGCGCGCGAGCCGTGTGACGTAGGTGCACAAGAATACTTCGCACCACAACCATCTATTTTTTATAGGTTCTACGGACTGATGCCTGCTGCTTCATCTGGGAGAAAATAACCATAGATATGCCGGTCATTAGAAGGAAGGACCACCATAAAAAGATTCCTCGTGTATCATATCTAGCAAAATTATGAACGGGATTATTAACACACATGCTTATGGTCACTATATATTATAGGGGTGTGCATGGGTCGGTTTTTGGCTTAGTCCAAACCCAAAACCGAAATTTTGGTTTTTTCGGTTTTTAAACCCGTTTGGGTTCGGTTTTTTCGGTTTTTATCTTTTCAAAACCCATTTGGGTTCGGTTTGGGTTACGGTTTTTTCTACTTAGGCCTTAAATTATGCTTATAAAAAATAAATTAAAATGTTATATTTGTATTAAAAATATTTTAAATACAACACTACTTAATATTTAAAAATATATACAAAAATATTTAAATTTAGTAAAAATCATACGTGTTTTTGGTATCCTAAGCCAGTAATAATAATAAAATATATGATTTTTATTTAACTTTTGATATCAATAACTAAGAAAATAAAAATAGACGTTTTATAAATTGTTGAAATTTTTCAAAGGTAACATATACATGCATATAAACATGTATTCGGTTTTTTCTTTAAGGTAAACCCAAACCCAAACTTTCGGTTTTTAGAAAACTTACACCTAACTCGTCGGTTTATATTTGGGTTCGGTTTTTTCTGGTTGGATTTTTCGGTTTTTGGGCTTTGGGTCGGTTTTTTTGGTTTTATGCACACCCCTAAATTATATTATATCCACGCAAAGCACAATTTCAATCTACTTATTTGTTCACATATGTTATGATGATTTCCTGGCAGCAAAACAAAGCTCAACAACACTAGCAAATAATGACAAACTTGCACCAATAAATGATCTCCAACAAGAATACAGAGAAGACTGAATCGAAGATCAAGTCAAACGCTCCCATAGATTATTTAACTATATATATATATCAAAAGAAATTGAGAGAAAATATGGCATGCACTTGATTAAGTTTTGTCTTGTTCAAGTTTTATTTGTAAATTTTTTAATAATACAACATTACTGATCCATATTTGTTTATTTATAAGACTTGAAGTACCAATTTAACATTATTCGAAAACATGTCGCTAATAATGTGCATTAAGTGATAATACGTATGAGGATGAGTGTTACAAAAACACCCATTATTATCACATCAACTCACGTTTATGATATAGTTTTTGGTTTCAATTGTATTTTGTTATCTATTATAAAAGGTAATCTAACATCTAATTCTACATTTTCTATCAATTTTGTATTTTAACTAGGGGTTTACCGTGCATGTTGCAGCGTAAACCTTTATTGAATTGAAAAAAAATGATATTTACCCAACTAAAAATCCAAAAAAAAATTGAGTCATATATACAGCTTTGTTAATATGTGTATTTGATCATGACAGTTGTTCAAATATTACGAATATCAAAACGTAGATAAAAACAGTAGTAACGACCGTCAATCTGCCTTAAAATAACAAAATTGAACATTGCAAAAGCAAACATTATTCTAATAAATACGAATCCAAGTATAAGCATACAATGTTAAATATCATATAACTAAAAAAATATGTTCGTAAATGTAAAAACTAACGTCTAGAAATACGAATATAACATTAGAAATGATGTGTTCTATGTATATTGTTTAATTTAAATATTATTACTGTTCGTTAGAAATGATTGTGTTTCTGTCTTGTATATACAATAATTTAATTATTCATATGCTATTATTTTAAAGTTGTTATTATTATTATTACTATTATTTAAATACTATTATTATTCTTTACAAATGACTTTGTTAATGTTTTGTATATATAGTAATAGTAATTATTTAAATATTATCACCATCACTAGAAATAATTGAATTTTTATTTTGTATGTTATTTAGATATCATCATTGTTGTTTATAAATGATTGCGTTTTATTTTCCATATATTAATTAATTATATTTACATAATAATAATAATAATAATAATAATATTATTATTATTTAAATATCATCACTATATATTAGAAATTATGTTAAATCTCATGTGTTACATGAGTTGAATATACAAAATGTTAGATAATTTTTAATAAAAAAATTATGTCTATAAAATATAAGAATTACACTTGAATTTTTTTTAACTATACATCGTATAACAAACATTCAAATTATCCTATCAAGTTAAATATTTGAAAATATCTAAAAATAACTCATGAAAAACAATTGCTATCATTATCATTGAATATACTCTAAACATATTATTAAATTTTTACATTGAAAGTGTAAAATGTTAATGACTTGATTATTTATTTGTATACATAATTTATAATAAACTAAGAAAATAAATTCAAGTAATAATTTGTCAAATTTATTAATTACTACTACGGAATGATAATAAATGATTTAACGTTTCAAAAATCTTGATTTATTATATAATTATTATATTATTATATAAGATAGATAATCGATTGATATGTAAGACCATGCACAGCGGTAAGGCCGCTCGCCTTAGCGGGATGGCGGGCACCGGCGGGAACACCGCCCCCCTCCCCCGGCGGGAACGAATTTGTGGGTTGAGCGGGTACCGCTCCCCGCTCTACCCCTCTCACACAACCGGCGGCTTCTCTCACAAATGGGGAAGTTTTTCGGTGGGGTGACCACTGCGGGGTTTTAAGATTTTCAGTGGGGTGATGACGTGGCAGGAAATTTCGGTGGGGAGGGATTTTCAGTGGGGTGACCACTGTGGATAGTCTAGTAAGCTAATAATTTTAGAAAAGCAAAAGGGAACTAAATTATTAGATATCGGTATTATTGCTCCAAACGGACAAAACATGGCCTTGTGGATCAAGCAAATCACGACTTGCTCATCAAGCTCAGAAAACAAAAGTCAAATCACGTGTATATATCCAACCACATATCCCCAAAATCCAAAAAGCTGTTACTCTTGATCGTTATTTAAAGCCCTAATTTTGTTCACCCAGTGCCTGATTTAGCCTTTGTTATTTGAATTTATCGCAATTGTTCAAGATTTTTCCCTCTTCGTCGTGATTTACAGGTTCATTCGCTATGTCTTTAACTAGTTTTCTATGTTCTTGAAGGCTATAATCCACGATTTACGCGATACGGGATTGACACATATCTTTAACTTATGAGTTACCTAACATTGAAGCTTAGAATTATTATTTGTTATCATGAATCCAGTGAACTGATCCAGATGCGTTCTGATTTGTTTCTTGTTTAGAGATTGATGATATTATTTGTATTGAATCGGGATTTTCATATTTCACTTGATAAGATCATATTCCTTTCGATGTTTATGATTACTTTTAGATAGAAATTAAATCCCTAAGCTGAAGATTTCTTGACTGGTTGTGTTTGAAGGTTCCTTGCATCTAGAACCATCTTCCATCCATCTGCTTGTCATTTTACCATGGCTACAAGTAAGCTAACTTATACCTTCTATTTGCTACTTTTCATTGATGTTGTTTGGTTATTTTTTGACCTTTAGTAGTTGTGATTTCAAGGTATCAACATAATATGTAGTTATTATTTGAGTAGAATTAGAGGATCTTCAAAGATCATGAATTTATGATAGAAAGTATGTGACCTAGTGGCCCTTTAAGTTAGCTTTTGATTCAAAAACTTACATACCTTATTGTTTGTTAGTGTGGGGAATCACAGATGAACTTTTGCTCAACAGTCAATTCATGAAGAAATCAACAAAGATTAATAAAAAAACTCTTTATGATGAAACTGGGAGAACACATTGAGGGATTAGAAATGAAAATAGAAACTATACCTCCTGTAGGTACTTAGCAAGTTAGCAACCTCAGGTTTACACACTGCTCAATAACAACCTAACAATTTTGGTTTTAGAAAGCATGAGGTGCTTAGTGGCAGGAGGAGGGAGCTTCACATATGCTAGGTTTTCTATTTATCAGCATTTTTCTTTCTTAATCAGATGAAAGATTCAGAATCTCTGTATCCTTTTGGTCGTTTTACATCTCATCCTCCCAAAGGTAGCTATTTTCTAAATTCCCAGAGCAAAGGTCTTAATTTTGACCGACATGTGCAAGAAGTGTCTCCTCCAGATCTTGAAGAGCTTTGGCAGCCGCCACCATCACCTCACACGTGCTTTTAAAACCAAGCTAACAATTAGTACTTATTATTAAAGTTAACTATGATAATTTATAGGAAGTAAATAAGATTATTTCCTGGGATGTATGCAATGACATGTTGTTTCGAAAGCACTCTTCTAATGGTGCATCTGTTTTTCAGGGCTACGGTTTGAAAACTCATGTGAAATTGGTGTGTTCACAAAGCTGACCAATGCTTACTGCTTGGTTGCAACTGGAGGCACTGAAAACTTCTACAGGTTTGTTCATGTGATCGGTGTTGTAATATGTTGTTTATGAACACATTACAAGAAGTTGGATGTGAAATTGCAGCGTTTTTGAGTCTGAGTTGGCTGATGTTATTCCTGTCGTTAAAACCTCCATTGGTGGTACAAGGATAGTTGGAAGGCTTTGCATTGGTGAATATTTCACGTGTTTTTAAATATCTGTTACCACATGCCCTATCGGCTTTGAGTACTGATTTCATATGTTGTTTTTTTAGGAAATAAAAAAGGCCTTCTCTTGCCTCACACTACTACAGACCAAGGTAAGATTTTGTTACAATAGTTTTATTTCAAATATCTGAAAAGCCACACAAATATATCAATTTCAAGATTTTGAATTTTGAAAAAAAAAATATATATCAAAAACGAAATGTATTTCTAAGTTTTGAAATTGGGATTTTCTCTAGTTATTGATCTTGTATTCATATGGTTTTAATCCACTTATAGAACTTCAACACTTGAAGAACAGCCTTCCAGATGCAGTAGTTGTTCAACGTATTAATGAGAGATTATCTGCTCTTGGTAATTGCATGGCATGTAATGATCATGTTGCTCTTACACATACCGATCTTGATAAGGTAACCACATTTAATATTTGTTGTCCTTTCCTAGAAGAAATAAAAAAAAAAATAGGCGGTGTTTGGTGCATTGTTTATTTTTAAGGAATCAAAATCTGTCTTGTGAGTTGATATTCGAAGGAATTGGATGTGAAAGTGAAATTTGTCAAATAATGATTTGTAATTTGAAGTTTAGGTGCTATAGATTCAAATTCCTTTGGTTGAATTCCTTCACATTCGTAAGGAATGTTGATTTCTTTTACATGAAGGGATTTGAGGGAATTCATTCCAATTTCATTCATTATTCAAGTAAACGAATTCTCCTAACCAAACATGTTTGGAGTGAAATTCAGATTCCACTTCAATTGAATTATAACGAACAAAATACCTTTTTCTTGGCTACAAACTAAGACCATTGAGTCAAAATGTCATTAGGAATTAAAATTATTTTGCTCTAAACATCAACCAAATACTCTTCATGGTATCTTTTCTGACACAAATCAGGTCAAATTTGGTTTCAGGAAACAGAGGAAATGATATCTGATGTTCTTGGTGTAGAAGTTTTCAGGCAGACAATTGCAGGAAATGTTCTTGTGGGGAGTTATTGTGCATTTTCAAACAGAGGTGGGTTGGTTCATCCCCACACATCAGTTGAAGACCTGGAGGAGCTATCAACCCTCCTGCAGGTCCCCTTGGTTGCAGGCACAGTTAACCGTGGCAGTGAAGTGATTGCAGGCGGGTTAACCGTTAATGACTGGACTGCATTTTGTGGGTCAGACACTACTGCCACAGAACTCTCAGTGATTGAGAATGTTTTCAAGTTGAGAGAAGCCCAGTCTAGTGCCATAGCAGATGAAACTAGGAAGTCGTTTGTTGCTACACATGTTTAAGTCGAAACAAAAACTTACCATGTTACTGTTTTTGGCTTGTATGTTTTTAAAATTCATGTCGTCTCTCCGTATCTTCAACTTTTGTGTTCAATTGGGTTTTCATGTTGTCTTATTAGCCAAAATAAAAACTTCACATGTCAAAAGATGGCTATTTAGAGTCGGGGGTTTCGATGGAGCAACTTTTTTATCTTATGGGATATAGAGAAAATGTATGCCTCAATTTTACCCTCCTTGTATCCTATTTATAGCCTGTTATGACTTATGAGCAATGTTGTAGAAATCGCTAGTCGGTCGGTGGGGTGGGGACTAGGGATTAATTGGCCAACTAATCGACCTAATCGGATAGTCGGGCCTAGTCGGCCTTAGGGGACTAGCGATTAACCGGCCGATTAATCGGTCTAGTGGGGAATTTTACAACCATGCTTATGAGTGAGAATTTACGAGGTGTTTGGTTTTCATGTTATCTATATCCTTCTTACACTGACTCCTATATTCTTGTTTTTTCTTATGTGAATGTGAGAGGACATGTTCAAATTGTCGAGTTGGGACGGGTTGGTGGTTTTAGAACACCTGTATATGTCTCTAACTAGGGGTTACCTTGCTTGTTGTAGCGGCACCATCTCATTTAACAAATAAAAACATGGTATTAAAAGTAAAACTCAGATAACATACACTTGTCACTCCGTCGTAGAATTTAAAGCAAAAACTCAACTTTTTAAAAATAATAGAAACAAAATTAAAATAGTCTAAAACTTGCATCAAACAATGATACGCAATTTCAGTTCTCCACAAAAAGAAAGATTTGAGTCATATCATTATGTCAATATAACTATTCGTTGTAACGATGGTGGTATTATCACGAATATCAAAACATTATAAAAATGATCGCAACGGAAGCGACTTTGTTCTAAACACTAAATTGAACCTTATTACAAAAGCAATGGTTAAACACCTGGTACTCAAACATTCGCTCCTCTTATTTTTTTTTTTATTAATTTAATGTAATAAATTAATAATAAAATTAAACTTGTAAAATAAAGTGAAACGTTTGTGTGGGGAGTATGAAGCCAGAAGAAAATAAATAATATTAAAATTAAACTTATAATAAAAAAGTTGTTGCCTTGGTGTGTGTGAAGCAATTAAAAAAAATTCGAAGAAAAGCACTCCGTTGATTCGAACTTAAGGCAAGAAGAATAACAAATTCACGTATTAACCTTATTAAATTTACAGTTTATTACATTTTTAAGTTAAGCAAAAACCCTGACTATTTAACAGTATTTTTTACATAGTTAAGTCTAGATATAAAAATAAGAACTTATAAAAACAACAATCACCAAATGAGAAAAAGATTTTCAGATGAAAATAACATATGTGAAATGTGTATGACAATGTTTATTAATTCTAAAAGTAATAAATGACCACAATTCTTGTAGAACAAAACCGACATGGCCAGAACATGAAAAACTTGATTTTAACAAGAGTAAATTACGATTTTGACTGTCTGTTGTTTGAATGTGTTAATTATTTCAATTCAAAATAATTTTTTTTCAATGTAGCCCTGTGATTTAAGAAACTAACTGTTTTGGCCCTAATGATAGTTATGTTTGAGGGTTAAAACCGTTAGTTGTTCAAACCACATTGATTGCATCAATAAAATATTATATTTTTGATTGAAATAACTAAAACGCTTAAAAATAAGAGCGAAAACGGTAATACTCTTTTAACAACAAAAAAAAAACCAGAAGCGTTTGTAGATCAAACTTGACCCATAAATAACTGTCGTGGATCCTCCACATGTCATAACCATGGAGGAACACAATTTACGTAGAAAATGGCCGTTTCCATGTTTTGCGGACTAAATTTAGGATCTTCATATGAAAACATCGGAGCCCATGAAATCATTATAGATCATCGTTCGCCATTGCATACCATGTTCTTCGCATTTAAACCCTCAAGAACTGGTATTAGTTATGACCAGGCACCATTCCCCATCACTCTTAACAAATCACAAAAAAATTTCTAATTTTGTTTATGATCTTCACTACTACATCACCAACTTCCATTTTAATTCTTCAATCTTTGCTGTAAAATATGGTTGTTCACAGGTGAGTTTGATGCAATTTTTAAACAACAACACTAAAAGATTTTGTTTCAAGATCGATCTTCACCAGATTGCTTTAAATACCTTCCTGAATCCCATATTGATTGATCATCATTAAGTTCATAGTTTTATCATTTATGTGATTGCTTAATTCTACTAATGATTGTGTTCTTTTTTTTTTAACCAAGACTGGTATAATCTTGGTCTATATTTTAGTTTTTTTGTCGTCTTTAAATTGCAAAATGCTAAAATTATTTAGGATATGATCCTGAATGTCTGTTTATATGCTTAATTCATCTATGGACAGTATATATTGCTTTAGATGTATATGATCATAATAATACAAAAGAGTCCAAAATAACATTTACTATTTGCTTTTTCAAGAAAAGAAGAAAAAAAATTCAGATTATGTTTAACTTGCTTTTAGATTCATATTTCTTTGTGGAATCATGAAGGTACAACGATCGGATCATTTTTAAAAATTCTTGTTGATGTTCGCTCGTTTATAAGAGTAAAAATGACGAAGGGAGCTGTGTATGTAGCCGTTGCTGCTGCAATTGGCAACATGTTGCAAGGATGGGATAATGCCACAATTGCAGGTACATAGGAAAATAATAGTAATATCACAATTATATGTATGTATGTATGTGTGTGCCTTTTAAGGGGTTAAGAAAAAAAACCAAAGGGGGATCAACAATGCACTTACCATAATCAAATGATGCAGGAGCTGTTCTTTACATCAAAAAAGAGTTCCATTTAGAAACACAACCTACAATCGAAGGGCTAATCGTGGCGATGTCGCTCATCGGAGCTACAGTGATAACTACATTCTCAGGATCTGTATCAGACGTTATCGGAAGACGTCCAATGCTCATCATTTCTTCAATGTTTTACTTCATTAGTGGTCTAGTAATGTTTTGGTCTCCAAATGTATATGTTTTGCTAGTAGCAAGACTCCTTGATGGATTCGGGATCGGTCTCGCTGTGACACTTGTGCCACTTTATATTTCCGAAACTGCCCCTTCGGACATTAGGGGACTATTGAATACTCTCCCACAGTTTACAGGCAGTATTGGAATGTGTTTAGCATACACAATGGTGTTCTTTATGTCTTTAACTTCCAATGCCAGTTGGAGATTGATGCTTGGTGTCCTGTCTTTGCCTTCCATTGCATACTTTATACTGACAGTGTTCTTTTTGCCTGAATCGCCGCGGTGGTTGGTTAGTAAAGGTAAGATGAATGAGGCTAAAATGGTCCTGCAGGCGCTTCGTGGCAAAGAAGATGTCTCGGGTTCGTTTCTTCAACTCATTCTGTATTAGTGTTTAAGGTTTCTTTAAAAAGCTTGTCGCTCATGGCTTGTTAAAAAAAGCAGATCAAAAAAAGCTCATTTGTAAACAAATGAGCCAACTAGCCGAACCTAATCCAGGGTTGGCTTGGCTGAGCTCAGCTCATGGTTCGATTTGTTGGCTAGTTTAAATTACATATGCATGTATATACATAGATACTTGCTTTTTCTTATCAAATTAAAAACATCTTAGAGTAAAGATTAAATTTTAAAAATTTGCTAACAAGTTGGCTTGAATACATAAAACATATGAAAAAAGAATCAAAAAAAAGTTTAAATAATAGAGAGTGCTCGAGTTTTGTACAACTGAGCTCGAGCTCACTTTCGAGCTTGTTAAAATTATTGAGTTTGAGCTCGAGCTCGAGCTCAGTTTGGCTCATTTACAGCACCATTACCTGCTTCAATGAAGTTTGAACGTATAAAAAGTTAAAAACTAACTGAATTGGTTTTTTCAGGTGAAATGGCATTACTAGTTGAAGGTCTAGAAGTGGGAGGTGAAACCTGTGTTGAAGAGTATGTGATCAACGCGGACAACGACCTTAGCGAAGATCATGTTGAAGAGAAAGATGAGATCAAGTTATATGGTCCAGAAGAGGGTCAATCATGGGTGGCTAAACCGGTTAGGGGCCAAAGTTCTTTATTCATCGCTTCACGCCAAGGAAGCATGGTTTCACACATGATCGACCCGATGGTCACTCTATTCGGAAGTGTTCACGAGAAACAGAACGAAACCGGAAGTATGATTTTCCCAAACTTTGGAAGCATGTTTCATGGAGAACAACAGAAGCCCGAGAATTGGGATGTTGAAAGCAACCACGAAAAGGGGAACTTGTCCGGGGATGAAACCGATGACACGAATCTTAAAAGCCCATTGCTATCGCGTAACTCAACGGGCATGGATAAAGACATGATTGCTCCAGTGTCAAGGAGTAGTTTGTTTAACGCGAGGCAGCCTAGCGAGATGGCTAGCGCCATGGGGATTGGTGGTGGGTGGCAGTTAGCCTACAGGAAGACCGAGGACGGGAAGAAATCTGGTGGGCTTCAGAGGATCTACTTGCACCAGGAAGGTGGTATTGGTGTTGAATCCAGACGTGGGTCCATTGCTGCACTCCCGGTTGCTGGTGATAATGACCCGGTTCGAGCCTCGGCTCTTGTTAGTAGATCTGTTCTTTGTTTGGATGATGCAACTGGTCAGAACCCAATCCAGTCGGGTCTGATCAAGCCACCCCCATCTGCTAAACAAGGGACGAGTTGGGCTGATCTTTTGGAGCCTGGTGTCAAACAAGCATTGATTGTTGGTGTTGGGATCCAAATACTACAACAGGTGATGTTTTATTACAACGGGTCAAATAAATGAACAAAAAAATGTATGGTACCCATTTTGACCCATATTAAATTTAAAAAGTTTCAACATTTTGACCTGACATACTCATCTTGCCACCTCTATGTTTGATCTCTAAATTCATTTTAATAATATTTTTATAAACGGGTTTTGTTTTCGAATCTAAACAGTTTTCTGGCATCAATGGAGTTTTGTATTACACTCCTCAAATCCTTGAACAAGCCGGTGTAGGACTTCTTTTGGCTAACATGGGCATCGGTTCCGAATCAGCTTCTTTTCTGATCAGTGGTGTGACAACACTCTTGATGCTTCCTAGCATCGGTGTAGCTATGCGACTCATAGATGTCGCGGGCCGAAGGTAAACTCTAAACTTCATAATTTCCCCAAATTTACAAAAATGCCACATTTTCTTCGGTTTTGTGCAGGATGTTGCTTCTAGCTACACTACCCATTCTTTTAGCATCACTCATTGTGCTAGTTTTGAGTAACATTATTCCCATGGGGTCAGTTGCCCATGCAGTCATTTCTACCATAAGTGTTGTAGTATATTTCTGCACCTTTGTGATGGGCTTCGGGCCGATCCCCAACACGCTTTGCTCTGAGATCTTCCCGACGCGAGTTAGAGGTCTTTGTATCGCCATTTGTGCACTCACATTTTGGGTTTGTGACATTATTGTCACCTACACGCTTCCGGTGTTGCTCACCACTGTCGGTCTAGCGGGTGCATTTGGAATATACGCGGTCGTGTGTGCTATTTCTTGGTTTTTTGTTTATTTTAAAGTGCCCGAGACGAAAGGCATGCCACTTGAAGTGATTACAGAGTTCTTTGCCATGGGTGCGGCAAATAAGAAGACAAATTGATGATGGTACAGCTCAAGATCAACGACGTGTGTGCTTAGATGCTGACAAGAATCAAATAAACCTGTTGCGATTCGTATCTGTCTGTAATGAACTGTTTTTCGCCTTCGAAACATATGTCAAAAGGGTATGTTTATTGAACATACCATAGTGAGTCAGTGGTGACAATTTTTGATCTGACGCTAAAGTAGTTAAGTTATGGTGACAAAGTTTCATTAAACGGCTTTTTGTTTCTTGCATACATGCTTTGTATAAATGACCCAAAGGTCTCCTTTTGTTCTTCATTGTCACATAGTTTACAATTTACACCATTAATCGTCAATAAAATTAATAGTTTTATACTAAACTAGGTTAGAACTCGTCTATTGCACAAGCTGAGTTATTAAAAGAACACGTATTTGTAAAATTTATTTGTTTCTAGCTACTTAGATTGCATTTGTGGTTAAAAGTTAAAACTGCTTCATCATTGATCAAGAGGTAGGTCATGTTCTTTTTTGCATTCTCTATGTGTCATCTTTCACATGTTGTAACAAATTTTCAACCTAAAAATTGTATTAAAGTGACACCTATATCGATATTAGAATTTTTAAATAGACTGAAAAGATACTTTTACTAATAATGTTCAATTGAGAACCAATATTTATTAATAACTAAAATAACCATATCTATCCACAAGTTTGAAGGATCTAAAAGTAACTTCCTTTATTTCCATACACGTTAAATCTTGTGACTATAAATGTGATTAACTGGTTATTTTAGTTATTTACAACTTTTTGGTTCTTATTAGAATGAATCCCGAGAAGATGAAGGGGTCAAAAGTTGCCTAAAGTTCAATTCTAATTCATATAACATCTTAATTCACTTTATTGAAGCAGCTTGTGACATCCTAGTAACTTTCATGTCCACTTCGGACATTTTACACCAATATTTTAATAAATTAAGTTTAGGTTCCAGTAAAAACTTTCGTATTTTCCACACCCGTAAACATACTATTTATTAACACATGTTAAAACAAAGTTTACGTATGTTTACATACTCCCCAAAACATTTATTACACAAAAGTTTCACAACTGTTTGGTTATTAAAGTTAAAACCAACATACAAGCCTTCACGTTCGATTCCCGATCACCATCACCGCTCACCCGACTTCTTAGTACCTGTAAACACCACATTTAAATTCACCATTAGTTAGTTAGAACTAAGTAAGATTACCCCACTATTTCACCCAGTGTATTCCATAATAACATATGGATACACCAATGAGGTTCCAAATAAATTTGGCAACAACATTCAACCACATACAAAACGATTTATTAACGGGTTGTTTTCACCCAAAATCTCAACAAATCTCCCATTCATGCATAATCATTATAATTTAACATAACACATATATGCGCACACAAAGCTCCAGTTGTGCATCATATATCCCAAAAGTCAAAATTAAACAATCAGACTCTTACATTTTGAATGTCTACACCCTTGTAGGTTATTATTTGTTCACACACCTTGTGAATCTGTTTCATTGGAATTGCAAATCTTATGTTCACACACCTTCTGAATCAAAGCATGCACATTACCAATTTAATGCCTACGCAGTTGTAGATCACCTTTTTGTTCACACATCTTGTGAATCAATTACATTGGAATTGCAAGTCTTATATTTACACACCTTGTGAATCAAAGCATACACATTACCAATTCAACAGTTGTTCACATACCTTGTGAATCAATTACATTGAAATTTCAAGTCTTATGTTCACACACATTGTGAATCAAAGCATGCACATTACCAATCCACCATTTGTTCACACACCTTGTAAATCAATTACATTGGAATTGCAAGTCTAATGTTCACACACATTGTGAATCAAAGCATGCATATTTCCAATTTAACATCTACACATATGTAGATCACCACTTGTTCACACACCTTGTGAATCTTTCAACCACAATAACCACAATCATTTATATTAATTTCAATCAATTCAACAAATCATGTATATGTGCTAAATGCACAAATACTTGTAGTGTGGACTCATCCTGTCCTACAACTACAAGTTCAATCAAATAGGTAACTTACCTTGATTTAGAGAGTTATAAACAATCTCCAACTCCTTTCCAGGCCTTCTAGAACGAGATTCACCTCCCCTTCTTATTATATATTCACATATAACAGGATTCAACAACATAAACACATAACTTGTGTTATTTATATAATCTAATTCATTCGACCTGTCTTACTTTTCATATTTAATCAAAACCTCATTAAGGCTTTTATCAACAACCCATGTGTAGAAATTAATCTACCCATGTTCTTAATCATATTTAAATTATCAAAACTTTATATTTTGAAACCCGTTGCTTGACTTCCTTTACTAACACCTAGTTGTAAATCACTTGTATACAACTAGTTTCAATACACCCAACTCTCATACATATTGATTCAAACTCATTTGAACCCCATTCATTACTAGGTGACATTTAGAAGTTAAGTCCTTATTTATAATTAGCATACTTATGCTAAAATCATTAACTTTCAAGTTTCAACATTTAATCAACATTTGAATTGGATTTATCATTCCAAAGAATTATCCAAGACCATCACAACCACGATTTAATCATCCACTAGTTATCCTACTCAATAATATGAGTTTCATGACAATCGGACATTATAGCGGATCAAAATCAATATTTCACCGTTAAAACATTTACTTCTTCGTTTCTAATCATCCCTAACCATTACATAATGCTCAAAACTCAATTTAATCCGTATACTATCAAAATCAATGGGATAAAACGAATCGTTACCCTTCGAACGGATTTCTGGTTGTAATACGATGATCCGTACTTGTAGAAACGATCCACGGCTCGATCCGGATGTTCTTGTAACTTGAAAACTGATGTTGGGTGCTGAAAATTCGTATGTGTGTGTGTGTTTATGGTGAAAAGGTTCGAGAAAGAAAGAAAAATATGATTTCTGGTGAAAATCTGATAAAATCAAGAATCTGCCGCCTCAAAACAGTCCAGGTGCACCGCCTCGCGTGGCCGTTTGGCCCGGGGCGTAGCATGCGAGACTAAGTCTCCCAGATATTTTCTTGACCCCGCGCGTACCGCCTAGCGTGGGCGCTTGGGGCTAGTAGTACTGCCTGGCCTCATGGATTTTGATATTTTTGTATTTTCTTCGTTTTGCGATTCCGGGCAATCTGGAACTCCATTTCACGCACGGTTTTCACCCACGTTCATCATTTCTCGCATATTTTCTATTTGTAACAATCACAATCGTTCTATTGACGATTATTTCGAATGTGTTCATTCGTTGAAAACTGGTCGTTACACAGCCAAGTTTATTTATTGATTGTTCTTCACTTCTTCGATCGGTGACCTATGTAACCAGGTTCTTCACTTATTGATTAGTTAATTGATTGTTTGTTTATTGACTGTGATTCAGTTGAAAAGAGTTAAGAGGCTTCAAGTTTATTTATTGATTGTTATTTGTTTGTTGATCAGTTAATTTATTTAAGGATTTAGGATTAGATTTAAATTTTTAAATTGATTGTTTGTTTAAATTGATTGTTTAATTTTTTTTGGATTTAGGATTAGAAATTTATCCGGTTTTTATCATGAAGAAAACAACTCTTCATAACTTTTTCAAAAGAAAAGAGGCACAAGCCCCACTAGATAATCAACAACAGACTGAAGAAAGCAAACATCAAAAAACTCCAATAAGTGAGCTGCAAGAGAATGAAAATCAACAAGAAAAGCATGGTAATTCTGAGCTCAACAACCAGAGTCAAATACTAATGAAGTTGGACTTAACCATTTAGAAATGGATCCATTTAAATACATCTCAAAGAGTATAAAGATAAAGGTTAAAAAAAACATACATAGAAAAGGAAATCGCCGATAAGTTTGATTCGGAGTGCATAATCAATGAGTTTAAACATTTTATATCTTATTTGATACAAACATATTTATTGTTTTTGAGTGCAACAAATATTTGATATTTTAAATTGTCATGGTTGTAAAAATCGCTAATCGGTAATCGGGCGGCGAGGTGGGGACTAGGGATTAATCGGAATTAATCGGATTAGAAATTTATATATAATTTTACAAAACTATATATATATATACACACAAAAATTTATATATAATTTTCAAAATAAATATTAGTTCTTCAATACATCAAAGATTTTCACAAATTAAAAAGCCTATAAGTATATTTTCTTGCCAAAACACAATTAAAAAACCAATTAATAGGCCAAAACATGTTTAAAATGGGCTAGATAAAGACTTTTATTTATTAGGTTAAAGAAAAACCACAATATTTTTGGACTGGACCGAAATTTTGGGCTTAAAACTGGGTTGACCGATTAATCCCGACTAGAGCCGACTAGCTCCGAATAGAACCGACTAGCTCCGACTAGAGCCGACTGCCGTTTAGTGGGCCGACTAGGCAAAATTTAATCAGCTTAGGACCGACTAGCGATTAATCCCGATTTTTACAACATTAGTTTAACCTAACCCGAATTACCATTTGTCGACCCGAATTTTTAGCCCAAAACATAGTAATAAGAAATTTTTTTAACATATATTTTTCGGCCCCCTGAACATTTTCTTCAAGCTCCGCTACTGGGTTTATGACTCGTCAGTGATCCAAATTGCCGTTAAAAAAAACTAGTTTAGTTATTGACTACACACAACCAGGACCAACCGCTGCACACCAGCGATCTGGGCCGACTCTTGCTGATGAACCAGACTGAGCATTGCGTATCCCGGACCCTAATTGGTGCGCATCATCTACTTTGACCACTTGACGCGTGATGTCACTTCAGACCACCCAACTCGTGCAACGAATTTGAACCACCCAATGCGCCGGCAATTATTATTGTTCAATGTGCGTCGATGACCTAGATTGACCGGAGATACCAGGGCTGGTTCAAGCGTTTTGGGGGCCCAATGCTAACAAAAAATCGAGGCCCTTTCTGCAAATAATTTTTTTCTTGTGCCAGTGGTTCGTAAATTCGAACTTTCGAAGAAATATAAAAATATGTTAGATTGTTTACATATGCACAAGTTTAATCATAATTACAATCAACCAACGATAATCATGAATGATATAAACAAACAGCGGCGAAACTTGAATATTTTGATATAGGACGAATATTTACAAGACCTACAATTTACGTTAACTTTTTGACAAGAGATGAGACGAAACCAATATTTTTAACAAAAATAACATTTCTGCTGAAAAATTAACAGTATGGACGGAGAAAAGGTGGGGGGTTCAACCCCCAGCCCTATAAAAGTTGTTCATGTAAAGAAAGAACGCTAGAAATTATAATAATTAGTGGTGATATTTTATAATTCTGTCTCAATTTGTTAATCACTTGATTCCTCTATTTACCACTAGAAAGTTAATCTAAATACTTCACTCATACGATTAATAAAATTTTTATTCTAATGTCAAGTAAAGATATAATAAAAACGTAGAAGATATAATTATTTGGAAACAAATAACCTTAAACAAACTTTATTTTTAAAAAATACAAGTGAACTTTATATTTTACATATTCAAAACGATAAAATAAATAAAATGGACGATAACCTGAACATAATCCAAACGGTGGGACCCCAAAAATTTAGGGGGACTAGGCCTTTGCCTGTAAAACAATGAAGAGAGGCCGGCTCTGGCCGATAGGTGGCGGTTAGGGTTGGCATCACAAGGTGTTGACCCTCTTTGGTGGCAAGTGGTGATGGTTGCAACAGTACGTGGCGGCAGAGGCGGTAAAGGTTAGCAGTGGAAACCTTTACTATTCCAATCTAACAAATTTCTAAACCAAACACGTTAAGGGTTGTTGATAACGTGTTAATTTTATTAACGGTAACCCTTAAATTGGTCACAGTTGGGATGTTTGGTGGTTTTTAACGACACATCTACATATGTCAACAAGCATATTAATAATTAAGCTGAAAAGACATGTTGAATCATTTAAAACTCTTACATGTTAAAAAGTTGTTAAAACAACCGTAACTAATGAAATTCAAATTCAATCCAATTGAATTTCACAAACAAATGCATCTTGGTAGATGCTTGTCTCTTAGAATAGAAGATCATGGTTCAATCATATACAAATGTGTAATTATGATGTAATTTAGATGGAGAGTAAACTTAGCTGTTAAAAAAATAGTACTCGTATATTACGTAGCAATGGGATATTATTTTTGCGAACTGATTTAGAGTTTATTTACATTTTAATCAGGTCTCTCATAAATACCACTTTTTATTTACAAATATAATGACCTATTTTTTCTTTGAACGACTAATTTGAATTATCGAAGTATCATCGTGTCACCAGCGATACTAACCGATCATATCGACAAAAAAGTTACTAGTTCATGTTAAAACTAAATACTTTGTTGAAAACCAAGTTATGAGATTCAAATCCAAGACATTATATCTCACCATTATATCTCACCATCAAGATGTCGCTATGCTATAATGTCTTTGACATAAAGGATTATTTAACAACATCAAATAACTTATATTGAAAAACGTGGATGATGTGGAATATGTAAAGCGAAAAGATATAAAAAATCACGTATAAATAATTAAATATCTTTAAAGGCTTTGGTAATTGCACTTTTTACCAGCTAGATAACATAAGGTGCAAGTTACTATGACGATAAGTTTATTTAATTGTTAAAGAGTTATCTTTTTAAGACACTTTTACGACATTATTAAGCAGATAAGCAATAAGCTTCTATGCTCAATCCAATTAAAAATCAAAGTGCAATCCACCATATGCTCCCATAAAAGCATGTCATAACATTGGGTGTTTTTTACTTGGATATGTATGCAAGATTGAGTGGGATAAATGGTAAGATTATTGAATGCTTAAAACCTTTATTTTTGTAAAAATAAAAATATATTATATATAATTTGATGAAAGTAGTTCAAATGAGCAATTGATATGGGTTTATAGAATAAATGAGCAATTGATATGTGTTAATAGGATAAACGAGTTCTCTCGTTGTTAGACTACTTTTATGGGTTGGGTTCTCTTGCTTGGTCTGTAAGAACAATATAAGAGACAACTTGGAGTGCTGACCCATGGAGTGGTGGCCTAAAAGGAGTAAGCCATAACCATTAACCAATGAGCACATCGACCCTCATTACTTAATGAGGGTCGATTGTTATATATATAAACCATTGCAAGTTATGACACGTGTCCCACATCGTTTGTATAGCCAATTGATATGTGGTTTATATTGTGGGTGTTCAAGGGTTCGGTTTAAGGTTTTTTCCGGTTCGGATCAGTTTTGAATTTTTTTTATCTATACGAAAACCGAACCGAACCGAATTCGGGTTTGGTTTTGGTTAAAACTGAATTCAACCAAATAAACCACTTAAAACCAAATAAACCTGTTAAAAACCGAATAAACGATCAGAATAAACCAAATTCAACAGATATATCATTTATAAAAATAATACTTTTAATTAAAAATTCAATTCAATCGGTTAACAAAATAAAACCGAATTTAAAAAAAATATAGAATCGACAGCCAAATTCAAAAATAAATAGAACCGAAAACCGAATTCAAAATTCAGATTGGTTTTTTCAGTTACAATTTTCGGTTTTTTTTAATCACCACTGGTTAATATGTCAAATGAGTTCTCTAACTTACTACACTAGTCTTTTGGATTGGGCTATATTGTTTTATCTCTTCATGTTAGAGCGCTTGGAGTGGAAGCCGGGATTCCACCGGGGAGTCTTTCACCGGTTCGGGGAAGAACGGGAACACCGCCCCCCCGGAAATGGGGTGGGGTAATTCGGGGACTCCTAACCGATTCAAGCCGAGCGTGGGGAGGGGAATTCGATCCATGGGTTTAAACAAAAAAAAACCATTTTTTTTCCTATTTAAACAACTCTAAACAACCACAAATCTCACACTTTTTTCTCATTTTCTACAATCTATACACTAAATTTATAAATTTTTTCAAGTAAAATGGAAGAAGGTTCATCCCGTAGTGGGTCGTCAAGCAAGAAATTTAGAAAACCACGACCAAAAAATGTTCAAACGGCTCAAATGAACCCGTTCAACACACCCAGGTATTGTCCACAAATGTCATCTCCGAATCAACCAAACTTCTACTACGGGTATCGTCCACAAGTGCCTTTCTAGGTTTTTTAATTTAATTTTTTAGGTTGTATTCTCCTTTTTTTTGTTGTATTCTTTTTTTTATTTTAAATTTAATAAATCTTTTTTTTATTTTATTATTATTATTATTATTATTATTATTATTATTATTATTATTTATTGTTAAAATAATTAATTAAAAATAAGATTTGAAAATGGGGACAAGTGGGAAAAAATGGGATGACACCGTGCAAAATGGGGAAAAGTGGGGAAAACTGATGTGGCGCTAATATGACAATGGGGAAAAACGGCGAAGGATGGGACGACTCCTTGTGGCCTTATACCCATGAAGTTTTTGTTGCTTAAAGTTAGGACATGTATCATTTGAAGTATTTACATTCGATCCTTACTGTCACAAATTGATTCAAGTTTATTTTAGTCTATATTCTTACCCTTCTTCCAAACATTGATTTATTTTGGTCTAATGATATTCGTAAAATAATAAAAAAAAAAACCCTCTCGCAACCGGTTGGATATATATGTGTAGTTTCTTGAAAATATCCACAACGGGATCCTCTTGTTAAAGTCATGAAAGGTTAGCAAGCATGTTCGTAAATGTACTCGAAGTCGGGTTACTAGTATTGTCTGTTTTTCATAGGTATTGGTGATCTTTCATCATTGGTTTTATTTGGGTGGCCGATCTTAAAAACGTATTAGTTGGCCGTTAAAAGAAAACGTTCATAAATGTATTTTGATTTACTTCTACATCACATGTCATTAGAATTTACCTTATTATAACAACACAAATCTAAAATTAGAAAGCCAATTAGGACGATTTTTCTTGTAGGTCATTCATTAATCCGGTTGCTTACGGACGCTTTACATGTTTTTCTCTGTTAGTCAGGTTTTAGGGGTTACCATGTAAGTGTTACCCATGGTCATTAAAAAAATATGAAAATCAGAATTATTCCTCGCTTTTTACCATTTACTTTCATATTAGTCAATTTAAATCCTTCTATCCCACTTGATAATGGAGCATGCATATATGTTAAACGGTGTTTGTTACCATAATTTATTTGGATGAACTTCTATGTTTTTACGAGCGTATTTTTATAATATTATATCATAAAATAAATTTGTTTTTCCTTTAAAATCTGAGCATCCTGTTTTTATATCAAAAAAAAAATAAAATTAAGTGTTTGATAGACCATGTGTACAATGAGATGGGTACGGGCGTATGGCTAACTAAAGTGTGCGTCCACCAATGAGACGTTGTCTCAATGGTATCTCAGGACTTTAACAAATGAGAGGTCTTGGATTCAAATCCTTCCCGTAACAAAATAGGGGTCTGAGGGGGGTCAGGGGTTTTCCCAGTAGGGTTTCTTCCTGAGGTGGTTGTGGTGGCTCATGAGAGGTACATGTAACTAGACCTTAGTGACATGGCCTGGAAACAGTGAGTTCACACGATTGAGACATTTGCCGTTAAAAAAAAAAAACTAAAGTGTGCGTCCAAGTTTATGATGCATGTAAGATAGCCCCATTTGCATTTATTGTTATACTATGTCAATATCCCATCAATAACACGGGTTAAATAAAAAAAAATAAATAGTCAATAATAATATGATTAATAGTTTTTATAGTTTAATATATAACTAACTAGCTTAATATTCCGTGTATTACATGGGTTGAATAGAAAAAATATAATAAATAATAATAAATGAACATCTAAATTCTAGTATGAAATATCATTAAAATTTGGTATAATTTATACTTTAAGTAATAATTATATTACTTTTAAACATTACGTTTTTCAAAGTTTGTTTCTTTAAACATTTCAATTAAAAAAAAATTAAAAATTGTATATTTTATAATAATTTGATTTTTGTTAAAAAGTATGTTTTTAAAAAATATATTTTAAATGCATTAATTTTTTTAATTTAATAATGTAAAAAAGTATATTTATAATAAAATGTATTTAATATGAGAGAGAAAGTAGGGAACCAAATGTAAAGTGTTCTAAGAACATGACATGTGTCCTTAGAAACCTTTATTTATTATAATAGATAGATAAAATAATAATAGTATTTGTTTAAACACTAAGTCTATTAAAGGTTGTTTTTTGAATATTTTATATTTCATAATAATTTAGATTCTAAAAAAATGTACTCTTTTAAAAGTAATATATTTTTAATGCTTTAAAAACTTTTTTAATTTAAAAATGTATAAAAGTATATTTAATATTTAATATTATTTTTATTGAATACGAATGCATTTAATAGGAGAGATAGCAGGAAAACTTTTATAATAATAGTGTAGAAAAGTGATATGTTATACATATTATTTTGATTTATTAATATAGATATATGTTTTCTTTGTCACATGATATAGGTATCATCTTCATAGTCATCAACCCTCCACCAACCAGATAAGCAAAAACCGGATAAATCCGTAAACCCTCTTTCATACTTAGGTTTCAACCCTTAACCTTAATGAGGTGCAACTTCTCCCCTTTATCGCAATACCACTAGGCAAGAAGCCCTTTGGTAAGAGAGTTATCATAAGACAAAATTATCTAAGATTGAGTTATCATAAGACATAATTCTTATATATATATATATATGTATGTATATACGATTGTGAACAAATAAAAACTCACTTTTAAAGCATTAACCCGGATAATTTTGCCAAGATGAAGCCAAATCTTAGAGTTTTTTCGAATATCATTGTAAGACATCTACAACAATTTCTTCTTTTATGAGTTTGCAAAAATTCGTCACCGTTCGAGACATAACATCTTTGTAAGTTTTTTAATTACAGCACTGTAACTCTTTTAGGCCTAAAACTTACAACGATGTTACGTATCAAACAGTGATAAATTTTCGCAAAGTCATAAAAGAAGAAAATATTATAAATATCTTACAATGATGTTTAAAAAAAATATCCAAGATTTGGCTTCATCTTGGCCAAGTTATCCGAGTTAATGCTTTAAGAGTGAGTTATTATTTGAACACTGCCACACACACACACAACCTGGTTTAAGATAGAAAACCCTTAAATAATATCAGAGCTGTCCATTTGTAATTTTTAAAAATATATATGTAATGCATATTAAAACACATTTGTTTATTCAAACCTAATTTCTTATTCATGTTTAATGTATACCACATATTTATATTCAAGATTCCAAGTCAATGATCCCAAATAAAGCTTAAAGTTTTCTCTTTAAAATCGAGTTTTTCATATGATATATATAATATGTATGTATATATGAATGATATTTACTAGGTTATTACCCTGTGTATTAAACATATTTAATATAAAAATATTAAATAGTTAGAAATTAAAATTTAGCAATTATAAAACGATATTTTGATATAAAATGATTAATTTACATATTAAAAAACATTTTAAGTAATAAAAAATTAAAAAAATTAATCACTATATACATGATAAATGACATTTTGATGTGTAACAATAGATATATTGAAGAATATGTCATCAAAAACTTTAGTTTGTATTATGTTAAAAACTAACTTCTATAAATGAATATATAAAATATAATTTGTAATTACTAAAGTTAAACGAACCAATTTAAAAATAATGTACAACATAAATAACCAAAAGTGTAACTTTTTATATCATTTGTATTACTTCGGTTTTTCGGTTTTTATATAAATTAAAAAACGTAATTTGTTTGTAAAAAATCTCATTGTTCAAAAACTACGGTTTATAATATATTTTATTTTAGAAGAAATCATTCTTTTAAGATAACTTGTTTTCACATAATATTTTTTTGAAAATAGAATATTTCTTATTATAAGAAGTTTTGAGTTAGAAAAATTTCATATTATATAAACTTTTATGTGTTTATCTTAATAAAATGATAAAGAATAAATTGGTTATTAATGCGACAATATTAATGTAAGAATGTGACAAATGACAAAATTGTTATTCGTTTATTATATAGTATAGATATGAATGATTGGAAATAAATTATAACTCACTGTTATTTACTAATCCAAATAACCCACTCTTATATATATATATATATATTGAAGGGTTCTTTTGAAAACCATCATTTTAAAGAAAATTAATAAAACTAATCATAATTATTATCATTATCATTATCATTATCAATTTTTTTCATTATTTCTTTTTTACTTCCTACTATTATAAGGTAAGAAATGTACAAAAAAGAAAAAAAACTAAAAAAATATATTTAATTCATGCTATTACATATATGTAACTTCATGATATAAATATTATTATTAAAATTTTATTTCTCATTATAACATTTTTAACCTTATAATAAAAAATTACAATTTTTTGTTTAAAAATTTATTGTTAAGTATGAGTTTCCTTGATTTTTAACCTTAAAAATTTTATTTCTCATTATAACTCGCTTCTAGCCTCTTATGTCTGTGCCGCGCAGACACGAGAAGAGGTTAGAGGTATAGCTCTTCTTCCCACCCACGATCAATTGACCTTCTTACCACCCACGATGAACCCACAACAAACTTTACCCGACACAAATCACCCCTGCACTGGATCAAACTTTGTAACCTGAAAACCGCAACCATGCCGCCTAAGAAATAGCTGGCGGAAGGCGGATTGCACGACGGCTGGCGGAGATCGAGGAGAAAGAGATCGAGAAATCGCTTAAGAAGTTGGACAAGAAGGCGAATAGGGTTTTGATTCCAGTCCAGAAGGTGACGGAGGCGGTTGATTCGGCGAAAGGGGGCATAGCAGGCGGAGATTTTGAAGAAGGCGGAAGAGGAAAAGCGAAGGCAGAGCTGGACGGTGAAGGAGGAGTATGAGAAGATAATTCTTGTTCAGAACACGAATCGGGATGATTGATGTGAGATCGGTTGAGGATGCGATTGCGCAGATGTGGGGTTTGGGAGTGGGGAAGACCTAAAAAACAAACCCTCTAAAACCCTATTTTTGCATGGATTTGGTCCACCTCTTCTGCAAAAGAGGTCTGCATACGTGGTCCGCAGACTGCAGATGTTTTTACCTCTGGAAAAACAAACACCACCTAAGTTACAAGTGAATTAATTTCTTTAAAATCCAATAATTAATCTAAAATTTGAAGATTCAGAAAGATTAAACTGAAAAAAGAATGAATACATAAACAATGAAAGATAAAACTTGAATCGTGAAGCCATCCATTCCAACGTCTTTTGGTCGGTCCAAAAAGGTTCACTCTTGAATTTGTAACATATAAATGAAATGTATGTTAATTGTCTATTACTTTGCAAAAAAAAATTGTTTGTATCTATTTTAAATTTGGTCATTAGCTCACGAGGTTTTTAGAAGGCCATTATATATTTGTTTTAAACTAGCATATAATCTCGTGTATTACAAAGGTTGGGTAGTAAGAAAACATAAAATTTTTAAATGTGTATATATAATCAAAAACGAGGTAATCTTTTAAAAAGAAAAATCGTACAAGTAAAAATCACTTAATACAAGAATTAGAGTTTGTGTTTAATTTATTGAAAACGTAAAATAATGGGTTTCTAATTGGATAAAAAATAATTCATGTAAAAATTAGTTTTGGGTTAAGTAATAGGTGGGAAAATAAAAAATTTAGGATACTAAAAAGTTGACAAGTGTCCTCCTAAATATACTCTTTTATTAGTTTAGGGAGATGGTTTTTTTTTTAATCTTCGTTTTAAATGGCTTGTTTTTTTATTTAAACTAGGTTTATTCCCCCCGCGCGTTACGGCGGGTTATCACAATACACTTCTAAGTGCGGGTATTATACATATCATTTGCGGAAGTATAAGTTACATATTAAAATCAAATATCTCATCATAAACTATATACAAATATTTCATAATATCACACAAAAACCTCACAAATATGTTAAAAAAATAATAATAAAAATTACTCACAAAATCGGTCTAACTGGCAATCAATCGTTTCAATTAAAAGAATAACACAAATCTCTCAAATTTAATAAAACCTCAAATCTTTAAACAAAAATTTTCAAATTTAATATTTTTTATATCTGTTTACTACTTTTCAAAGTTAAAAAAAAAATTCTAATGATTTAAGTCTAAATTTTGAAAACATTAATACATGTATCAAACACCTAAATAATATAATTATAACATATAATAATATATATAATATAAGCATCGGGGCCCACTCATCATATATATATACATACATACATATATATATATATATATATATATATATATATATATATATATATATATATAGGATTGGGTTCAAATGCTAACCCTCATTTATGGCACTAACCCATTAACCATCATAAACCAATCAGAATTGAACACATGGCTTTTTCTTTTATTATTTAATAAGGGTAAAGTAGTAATTTGTTATATTAAATACTTTACCCCCTCTTTTTTTATACATCGATAACTTTTTTATGCTATAATATTTTTTTATAAAAATTGCACCATTTTACTCGTCTTATTTTTCTCTTTAATTCTGTTATAATCTTGACTAGGTTTTTTTATTTTTTTTCGTATATTCGTACTTACACCAATGTAACAAGTATAAAAATAACAAATTATTTGTAACGAGTTGTAACGAATTTCGGTTTACATTGTTATAGAATAAATACGGTTTACGTTTAAGAGTGTAAACGACCCAAGCCGATCCCGAGCTAGTTAATTACGTTATATTCTTGACTAGGTTTTTTTATTTTTTTTTCGTATGTTCGTATTTACGCCAATGTAACAAGTATAAAAATAACAAATTATTTGTAACGAGTTGTAACGAATTTCGGTTTACATTGTTGTAAAATAAATACAGTTTACGTTTAGGAGTGTAAACGACCCAAGCCGATCCCGAGCTAGTTAATTACGTTATATTCTTGACTAGATTTTTTTTATTTTTTCCGGATGCTCAAAAATTCGTTATATCTACTAGATTGTAAATACGTTTTAATACTTTAAAAAATTATATCTACAAGATTGTAAAGACATTTTAATACTTTTAAAAAAATAATATAACATTTTGTTGATAAAAACCAAAATTCGTTATATATACAAGATTGTAAATACGTTTTAATACTTTAAAAAAATTATATCTACAAGATTGTAAAGACATTTTAATACTTTAAAAAAATAATATAACATTTTGTTGATAAAAACCAAAATTCGTTATATATACAAGATTGTAAATACGTTTTAATACTTTAAAAAAATTATATCTACAAGATTGTAAAGACATTTTAATACTTTAAAAAAAATAATATAACATTTTGTTGATAAAAACCAAAATTCGTTATATATACAAGATTGTAAATACGTTTTAATACTTTAAAAAAATTATATCTACAAGATTGTAAATATATTAATACTTAAAAAATAATATAACATTTTGTTGATAAAAACCAAAATTCGTTAAATCTACAAGATTGTAAAGACATTTTAATACTTTAAAAAAAATAATATAACATTTTGTTGATAAAACCAAAATTCGTTATATATACAAGATTGTAAATACGTTTTTATACTTTAAAAAAATTATATTTACAAGATTGTAAATATATTAATACTTAAAAAAAATAATATAACATTTTGTTGATAAAACCAAAATTCGTTATATCTACAAGATTGTAAATACATTTTAATACTTTTAAAAAATACTATAACATTTTGTTGATAAAAACTAAAATTCGTTATATCTACTAGATTGTAATATGTTTTAATACTTTAAAAAAATAATATAACATTTTGTTTATAAAACCAAAATTCGTTATATCTACAAGATTGTAAATACATTTTCATAATTTAAAAATTATATTTACAAGAATGTAAATATATTTTAGTACTTTAAAAACCAAAATTCGTTACAAAATCAAGAATATAACGTAATTAACGAGCATCCAGAAAAAATAAAAAACCTAGTCAAGAATATAACGTAATTAACGAGCTCAGGATAGGTTTGGCTCGTTTACACTCTTAAACTTAACCCCTATTTATTATACAACAATGTAAACCCAAATTCGTTACAACTTGTTACAAATAATTTGTTAGTTTTATACTTGTTACAGTGGTGTAAATACGAACATCTGAAAAAAAAAAAAAAAACCTAGTCAAGACTATAACGGAATTAAAGAGAAAAAAAGACGAGTAAAATGGTGCAATTTTTATAAAAAAATATTATAGTATAAAAAAGTTATGGATGTATAAAAAAAGATGGGATAAAGTATTTAATATATCAAATTACATTAATACCCTTATTCCCTTTTCTTTTAAATCAATTACATTATTATATTATAGTTTAATATCAACCATTAGATTAGCATCTTGTAATTTGATCATTCAATATGGTAGGGTTAATGGGTTATTGATGAATCTTAGAGTTAGTATTAGATCCATTCCCTATATATATATATATATATATATATATATATATATATATATATATATATAGGGAAGGGTATAAAAAATAACCCTCTTTTTTGTTACAACTACATAACCCATTTTAGCCAATCATAAGCTTACACATATACATTTCATTAAAATATTAAAAAGGGCATCATAGTCATTTTACCCCTTATAAGTTTTCCCCCCTCTCTTTTTTAAACATTAATAACTTTTTTTTGATATATTATTTTTAAAAAAAAATTACACCATTATATTCGTCTCATTTTTCTCTTTAATTCCGTTATAGTCTCGACTAATTTTTTCTTCTTTTTTTAAATGTCCTATATTTACATCATTGTAACGAGCTTAAATATAACAAATTTATTTGATTTTTTTTAAAAATGATAAATTACAGTGTTGTAAGTTACATTGTTGTAATTTATCGTGATCTAATTTACATTGACGTAAAATTCGGTTTCGGTTTTTTTCGGTGAATTTGGTTTAAATTACAGTGATGTAATTTACATTGACAACAAATTAGTTTAAATTTTTTTCGAACAATGAAAAATTACATCACTATAATTATCATTGTGAGAGAAAAAAATCGAAATAATGTGTTTAATTACATCACTGTAATTTATCATTGTAATTATCATTGTTAGAGAAAAATAAAATAATGTGTTACGTCACCGTTAATTATGTCATTGTAAATTACTTCATTTTGTGTTACATTACTTCATTTTTTGTTACATTACTGTAATATACCATTGCTATAATTTTTTTTAATTAATTTGCTATATTTAAGCTGTTTACAATGATGTAAATACATGACATAAAAAAATAAAAAAAAAACTAGTCGAGACTATAACGAAATTAAAGAGAAAAATGAGACTAGTATAATGGTGCAATTTTTTTTTAAATAATATAGTATTAAAAAGTTATGAATGTTTAAAAAAAAGGGGGGTAAACTTACTTAAATAACAAATGTCTTAAATACCCTTTATATTAAAAAAAAGAAAAAAAAAAGAATCTGACACGTGTCACGATCCTACACACTTTTCTTTTTCAAGTAACCATTGGATGATGGTTAATGGGTTGTAACATTATTTAAGGGTTATCAAAAATTCCATGCCCTATATATATATATATATATATGGCAAGGTATAAAAAATAACCCTCTTTTTTTGCTATAACTACATAACCCATTTAAACCAATCACAAACTTACACATAAGCATTATATTAAAATATTAAAAAGGGCATCATTATCATTTTACCCCTTATAAGTTTCTCCCCCTCTTTTTTAAACATTAATAACTTTTTTATAATATATTATTTTTTAAAAAAAATTGCACCATTATATTCGTCTCATTTTTCTCTTTAATTCCGTTATAGTATCGACTAATTTTTTTTACTTTTTTTAAATGCCCTATATTTACATCATTGTAACGAGGTTAAATATAACAAATTTATTTGAAATTTTTTTAAAAACGATAAATTACAGTGATGTAATTTACATTGACGTAATTTATCGTGATGTAATTTACATTGACGTAAAATTTGGTTTCGGTTTTTTTCGGTGAATTTGGTTTAAATTACAGTGATGTAATTTACATTGACAACAAATTAGTTTAAATTTTTTTCGAACAATGATAAATTACATCACTATAATTATCATTGTGAGAGAAAAAAAATCAAAATAATGTGTTCTATTACATCACTGTAATTTATCATTGTAATTATCATTGACGTAAAATTCGGTTTCGGTTTTTTTCGGTGAATTTGGTTTAAATTACAGTGATGTAATTTACATTGACAACAAATTAGTTTAAATTTTTTTCAAATAATGATAAATTACATCACTATAATTATCATTGTGAGAGAAAAAATCAAAATAATGTGTTCTATTACATCACTGTAATTTATCATTGTTAGAGAAAAAAATAAAATAAAGTGTTACGTCACCGTTAATTATGTCATTGTAAATTACTTCATTTTGTGTTACATTACTTCATTTTTTGTTACATTACTGTAATTTACCATTGTTAGAAAAAAATTCTAATTAATTTGTTATCTTTAAGCTCGTTACAATGATGTAAATATATGACATCAAAAAAAAAAAGAACTAGTCGAGACTATAACGAAATTAAAGAGAAAAATGAGACGAGTATAATGGTGCAATTTTTTTAAAAAAATAATATAGTATAAAAAAGTTATGAATGTTTAAAAAAAATGGGTAAACTTTACTTAAATAACAAATGTCTTAAATGCCCTTTACATTAAAAAAAAGAAAAAAAAGGAATCTGACACGTGTCACCATCCTATACACTTACATTTTTAAAGTAACCATTGGATGATGGTTAATGGGTTGTAACAAAAGATGATATATATATATATATATATATATATATATATATAGAGAGAGAGAGAGAGAGATATTGAATCCCATGAAAATTCAATATTAGAAAGAAAAACTCTTAAATCCTATGTAAGCCATTGATTTTGAATTTTGAAAATAAATATATGATCCAAATTAAACTTGAATAAAAAATTGAGTTTTGAATAAACGAATCATTTTTAATGTGGGTTAATGTGGACCGCATATTTATCTTCAAAATTCCAAATCAATGACTTACATAGGGTTTAAGAACTTTCTTTCTAAGATTGGGTTTCCATAGGATTTAGTTCCATATATATACACTCAATATTTTATATACATATATATATATATATATATATATATATTAAATTTACTATTTAATATAATATTAATATACTTACTATTCCTTTCTAATGGATTTTAATATATATAATAATTATAACAAAATTTAGAATGTCTTTGGGTTTTGTTCTGGTTGGAGACCGAACGAATTGTAATATCTATTAAGTATTAAATAGCAAAGTTTGTTGGTGGCCTTGCCTTCTTATTATTATTTTTTTCATTTTTTTATATTAACTTTTACTTTTATTAACTACCGGGCTGTTTGGTAGCATCTGAATGAATCTAAATGGGTCGTTTGTTTGGTGCAAAAAAACACATTTGAATGGGGTCTCAGGTCTGAATGGAAAATAATGGAGCTGAATTGAACGTCTCGGCCGACCTTCCTCCGCACCGATCGCGCTCAGCCCGTCTCGGCCGCCCACCGCCGCCCTCTGCCGAACGATTTGAAGGTCTATGGAGACGATTTGAAGGTCGATTGGGACGATTGGGAAGGCTTGAGAGTTTGAACCACCGGTGCTGCTCGTGGTGGTGCTTCACAGCGCACGCGGTAGATGACGAAGATGGGTGCGATCGAAGGTAGACGACGACCTCGAACGGCGACTGCGGCGGTGGACTGCTGCGATGGGGAGAGGCGGCGACGGCGGACTCTTGCGATGGGGAGAGGCAGAGGCGATGGATAGATTGCGAAGGTGAGATTCTACAATGGTGGGTTTGGCCGCCGATGTTGATGACGATGGGATGAGTCGATGATGAGATGCGGCTAGGTTTTGATAAAATAGAGTTTTGTTTGTTTTTTTTTCCTTCTTTCCATTCAAGATCTTTGCAATAACTTTAATTTTTTTAGTACTTAAATCGTTTTGTTTTTCTTAACTTGTCCTTGTTTGTCCAAAAATTTTTGTAATTGATTAAACTTTCCATTCAATCGATCTTTGTTACTTATTTTTTTTTTTTAACTTTTCTTTACTATTCTTTGTTATTTCATTCTTGTTTCTCTATTTTTTTTTAGTTTTTTCTTTAATACATCTTGGATTCATCTATCAGCAATACCTCTACTCTTCTAACTAAAAGTAATTATAATTGTCCAACTCTTAATTTTTTGAAGGGTTCATTCACCAACTTAATAAAACTTTATTTTATTTTTCTCAAATTTTTAAAATTTAAAATTAACCATACACTTAATATTAAAACATTTATGTTTACCCTCCTGGATTAGGTAAAATATATCCCCCCCCCCCCCCAAATTTTCATAATATATCGTTTATCTCTTTAATTAATATCAAAATTTTTATATTTAACTTCTAAACTTTAAGTTTAATCACTAGACTTTGTAGAATGTGATCTATGTTTCCTCTTAATTTTTTACATTATATCCCTAAACTTTGTAAAACATACCTTTATCTTTCTTTAAGTTTTATAAGTTTAGAATTTGCCATATACTTAATGTTTTTTAGTATTACTCAAAAGCTTTTAGGTGCAGGGTCAAATATAATACCTTTTCACTTTACTAAATATATCTTAATCGATCACTTTACGTTTAGATAAGACCTTAACTCGTGACGGATCAAATTTTAGAATTAAAATAAAAATTATCAAGAGATATTTGGACGTGTTTGATTTCCATAGTTTGAAAGAGCGCAGCCTTGAGCAACATCCTTTGAGTAGGACCCGTTTTAAGATTTGAAAGCTCACAACTTAATAGCAGAAAAGTGATAATTTTAAATTTTAATAAAGTTAGGGCAAAAGTGATAATATAAAATTTAAACAAAGTTGATATGGGTTTTAGTGTAATATATTCTCATCTATGTCAGGAATCACTGGCCATATTTAAACGATATCAATGTGTTATTATAGTTATAATAATTATAAATAATTTGTTGGCAGGACATGAAAGGAAAACTAGAAACAAGTTGTGCTTTTAGGTGCGATCTCTTTTTAAATAGGAAAAGTAAGTTTTTTAAATGTTATATTCATAGATCTTAAGATCATAAATTATTATGCGTTACCCATTAGACTTGACAAATTAAATAGCTCTAAAATCTTAAACAAATTGAATCCAAAAGGATCTAATATGACCGGTGTAAACATGTGTTGGTTGTCAAGATATACTCTATCGTCGGCAAGAATGAAACCTACAGAATGGACACAACCATGAGTTTATGCCTGACAAAATGGGCGGGTAGGGTAACGGGTCAGAATGAGTTCAGGTCAAGATGAATGTGGGTAAGGACGTATTTTAAGCAAAATTAATTTGGGTTAAAATGGATTGTTTTTAAAAAAACAACAATTTAGTTAAAACCAACATGTGTTGGAACCAAACAAATACCCGATTATGATAACTTTTAGTGATTTTCTTATCAAATAAGTTATTAATCATTCTTTAAAGTTTCAATCTATTGCATTCACATAGTTTTTATGTTACTCATCTTGACTCGTATTGTGTTAAAGTGATACATTCAACCCATTTTATGTTATAATGTTACATATTTCAACTCATTATAAAAAATTGTTCACTCAAACCAACCTATATATTTTGATTTGGGTAAAGATTGCCACCTCTAGGACTCTAACCATAACTAATTTGAAGATGAAGACGGAGATGTCTTAAAATTAGCAAAATGAATCACGCCTCAAGTTGAAACATTAAATTTTGATGTCGATCCCCTAAAAAGAAAAGTTCAATTCCAACAAACGATTGGCATGCACCAAGCTACTCCAAAACCAAATCTAAGATGCACCTGAAAATTCCGTTTTCCCCCCTTTTTTTATAAACGTGGAAACTCCATTTACGTGGTAAACCCTCAGGTCTCCTATAATCCCAGACTAACCAGGAGAAAAAAGTAAAGCACGAATGCAAGCAACCGAATCAGTAGCCTTCAAGGAAAATTGTCCTCAGTGGGAACCTACTTGCGTGGTAATCCCCTGGAAGGAGTTCTCCAGAATACCTGACCAATTGAGAGAAGCAGGCAAAACCCGACCACAAACAACCGAGTAGGTAACCTTCAAACAAAATTGTTCTAAGTAAAAATTAAATTTGAGACCATTAGTTCTCTTTCCTCCACTCTAACCACTACTTTTGACACTGCATAAAACAACGTATAGCTTTCTGTGTGAAAAAACATATTGTTAAATTAAGATTATACAATCCTTCGAATTTACGCCTCATATCAAAGTTTGTGTTTTCCTTCAAATCCTCGTAAATAATACTTCAATAACTTCAACTAAGAAAAGCTTCCTTCTGCCCATGACATAGTAACCGGAATAGTCAACAAAATCTATATGCAATTAATGCATTCGGAAAACCCAAGCTAGTTCAACTTGTTTATAGCATCAAAAGGATAATAATTTTATTACACAAAAATGTCTCAAACAATTTTAACTCCAACTAAAGTTCATCTGCATAAATATCTAATTGTTCTTCATACTTCAATGTGTGGCTTGCTGGAGACTGCAATTGAGGTTGTGTTAGGTGGCTCGTGATTGTGCAATTGAAGTAGTGGAGGCTGTAGGGGATATGCTTTGTTGAATTTGAAAGTTGGGACTTAGGCTGGAAGTGTGGAGGTACTAGACCACGTTTAGAAATTAGAAGAGTGAAAAATAAAACCAATTTGGAGAAAAATCAATAGAAACATAATATACTTTTAAATATGTGATGCTTTTTTAGGGTTAATCCATCCCTAATTAAACCATTTTCATTTTATCAAAACTTGTTGGCTCTAGGTTTTATAAATTTTTTTGATAATATATAATTTATTTTTTAAATTTCAAGCCCCTAAAAACGTCAGGTCAAAGAGGGTCGCCCACCGTACGGATCAGAGGAGGGGTAAGAATTTTAAAGTGAGAGTAAAATTAATAGCAAAATTAATATCTATAACAAATTTTTTACGTATCAATCAAAAAATTAAATTATTAACGTAAAAGAACGAGAGGACCGTCCCTACAAAGGGAGCACATAATGAAACTAATCCTCTACCCTTTTTTCTAAGAGCACACCTGTTCACCCGGGATCATCCTGGCAAATAGAGCATCCTTTCGTCTGTTTAAGAGCGTGGTGACCTGACTCACCCGTTCAGAAGGAAACATACAACTAGGAAACCCCCTGGCTCAACCCTGAACAATGTTTGCTTCAGGTGAGACTCCAAGAAAAGACCTCTTATAAAAGAAGTGCTGCCACTAAGCTAGAAGCAATTTGGTAACTAATCGTCTGCCTAATATATACACATCGTCTTTATCTTCTTTTAGTTCATTCATAACCATAACATTCTCCTTAAAAAACCAAACCTGTCTTTCTCACACACAAACTCTTAATTTAATTGAAAAACTTATGACTCGTCCGTACAGATTCCTATCATCCGTCACAAACTCATCACCGCAGGCGGTGGCGGAATCGCCTGATCATGTGGAATCCGATTTCTTCTTCATCCTTGCTGCTTTACTATGCGCTTTGGTTTGTGTTGTAAGTTTGATAGCCATAGCTCACTGTGCTTGGCTCCGGCGAAGACCCATGGTCAACCGGACCTCCGGTCAGCCATCGTCAAACAGAGGAATCGAGAAGAAGTTCGTAGATTTGCTACCGAAATTCGCATACGAAACAGATGCCGGTGGAAAACCCTCATCTGGTGATTGTGATTGCGTGATCTGTTTAGTTGAATACGCAAATGGAGACGAGATCAGAGTGCTTCCACATTGCGGACACAGATTTCATGTGGGATGTATTGACACGTGGCTTCACTCTCATTCGTCTTGTCCGTCTTGTAGACAGATTTTGGTGATCAAAATGTGCGGAGAGTTTCCGGCGATTGCTGCCGGAAAAGCTTCGACGGAGGCGAACCATGATGACAGGCAATCCACTGGTCACTGGTGGGGAGTTCCTGGGTTATATGTTGTATGATAGTATCTTTATCACTTGTTATAGAATGTTGAAGGTTTATTAACGTAGCTAATAATTATCAAGTTTACAAATAAATATAAACTAGGTAGCACCTTTCGCGCGTTGCCGCAAATATTTAACACTCTTGTTTTGGCTCATGAACGAACATAAAAGAAAAAAATTAACGTACAAAGAGTCGTGACTATAAAATAAATCTATTATGAGTCAAAATGTAATACAAAAGAAACATTTATAACTATAAAACAAATTTATTACAGGTTAAGAAAAAAACAAAAAGAAACTAAAATTTAAATTAAACTGTCCGCGTATGAGATAATTTAAAAGAATTTCTCATGAAAATTGAATTTCTCACGGAAAATCCCACGAAAAAATCAATAAAAATGAATTTATTGCGATAGAGCTAATTTATCACGATAAATCGCGATAAAATGAATTTATATGATAAATGGAAAATCTCAAAATCAATAAAAACAAATTTATCGCGATACAATGAATTTATCACGATAAATCGCAATAAAATGAATATATCGTGATAAACACCATTCATATATGAATTTCGTTAGATATAGTAGGTTAAGAAAAAAACAAAAAGAAACTAAAATTAAAATTAAACTGCCTGCGTATGAGATAATTTAAAGGAATTTCTCACGAAAAAATCACGAAAATTGAATTTCTCATGGAAAATCTCAAGAAAAAAATCAATAAAAAAGAATTTATCGAAATAGAGTTAATTTATCACGATAAATCGCAATAAAATGAATTTATCATGATAAATGGAAAATCTCAAAATCAATAAAAACGAATTTATCAAGATACAATGAATTTATCACGATAAACCGCGATAAAATGAATTTATCGTGATAAACACTATTCATATATGAATTTTGTTAGATATACTAATATTAAATAATACACACACATATATGGTTTAAGCTAAGGTTGTGCATAAAATTGAAAAAACCGACTCCGAACAAAAAAAAACAGAATTAATGAACCCAAATAAAACCAACATGTTTGATAAAATTTTTCTAAAAAACCAAATGTCTATATTGGTTTTGGTTCTTTACTAAAAACAAAAACAAAAAAAACCCGAATATGTGTGTATGTATATGTATATATTACCTTTCGAAAAGTTGTATAAACTTTATATTTATATTTTTCTAATTTCATGCTATCAAAAGTCCATATGCATGAACAAAAGTTTCATATTTATGGAATACATGATACTAAAATATTAAAGCCATGTATTTATTTAGGACTATAATACCAAAAGATCAAATAGTTATTACTGAATTTATAGGCTCAAAAATATTTTGGGTCTTGTTTTAGGCTTATGTAATAAAACCGAAAAAAACCCAAATGCGTTATTAAAACATGGAAACCGAAACCAAATCCAAACGAGTTTAAAATCCAAAAACTAAAATTTCGGTTTTGGGCTTTACGTAAATCAAAAACCGACTCATGCCCACTGCACTCTTAGTTTCAGTTGAGGAGTTTTGATCAAAATAAGAACGCTAACCTTCTTAGAGTGTTAATGTTAACTTATAGAGGATGATTATTAGAAAATCACTAAATTTTGAGAGAACCTAAAATAAGCTAATATCACCAATCATAGAATTTATAAATTCATATAATTTATAAATTATTTATCAATTTATTTTTTTTAATATTACATATTTTACAGAAAAAAAATATTCTATGTATTACGTTACATGTAGGTTGAAAAAGTCAAAAAATTACCCTTATATTAAAATAAAACCTTAAATGAATGCATATAACTCCTTGTCTTAAAAGAGACCCAAATGGAGAAATTTCGATAAAATTCCCTTCAAAAGATATTGGGTTAGAAATCATTTGATGTACGTAGAGTTTGTTTATGGAGTTGGTGTTGGGTAGAGGTGCATAAACCGGTTCCAATTTTTGTCAAAAAAGTTAAAACCTAGTTCCGCTTAAGTTAGGGTTATGGCAGATTTTTATCGGTTTTTGGCCAGTTTCCGTTTCAGTATTGGCCGGGTAACGTATAACGTTTGTGTGTTAAATGTAGCGTCTCGTAGTAGCGCACATGTATGATGTAACGTTTCTACTTATTTATCAAAACTGACATCCGTGTATATTAAGCACGTGTTTGAAAGCTATAAAGACAAGTTAGTGGAAAGTTGGTGGTTAAATCTTTGTAGATAAAGCCGGATCAAGCTGGCATAAATGATAAATCAATATCTGTATTAATAATAATAAAAATAACAACACATCAAGCATGCATGTGTATCCATCCAATGTGTAACATGATCACTCAAGTAGTCAAGTGTATAATATAATAATTGTCATGTGTTTAGTTTAAGTTATAATGGACAAGATACATTCTGAGTTTAATTATAAATTATACATACATGTTACCTAAAAGATTTTGCGAAATTGATATTCGTGCATATATATATATATATATATATATATATATATAGGGGAAGGATCAAATGTTAACCATTCCTTATTGCGATAACCGCATAACCCTAACATTTTTTTGTCTTTTTTGTCCGAATCTTTTTTTTTTGCATGGTCTTTATTATACATAAATAGGGGGTTTCTTTTTTGTGTTTTTGCTAATTCATCACCGTTTAAAAATTATTTACAACCGTAAGTAAGTGTAACGACTTACACTTACTTACATCACATATCTGATGTAAGTGTGATGTAAGTAACTGTAAGTCGTTACACTTACTTACGGTTGTAAATAATTTCTAAACGGTGATGAATTAGCAAAAACACAAAAAAGAAACCCCCTATTTATGTATAATAAAGACCATGCAAAAAAAAAAAACAAAGATTCGGGCAAAAAACTCAAAAAAAGTGCTAGGGTTATACGGTTATCGCAATAAGGAAGAGTTAACAAAGGAACCATCCCCTATATATATATATATATTACTAGGTTAGTATCCCGTGTATTACTTACCGATGTCGAAGGGTCAGTAAAAAATAAGAGTAAAAGCCCCAATCCTAATTACCTTAGTACAGGTTGGATGTCGATCTACAAGGAGTTTGGTGGAAAGCAATCACTTTCTACGTATATTATGCTAATAAAAGTAAATGACAGAAAAAGTAAAATCAGATTTTGGATTGGTTGTTTTAAGAAAACGATTAAGAAAACAAAGTAAATAAAAACTTGATGTGAAAACAATAATGGAAAGAGGTGGCCCTCCCGGGATTCAATTTAAACTGTAATGATGTTTAATTGATTATCCTAGACCTAGTCACATAGACATGACAAACAGATTTGATTTAACCGCGATACATCACGACCAAGTACTTCGGTTGCAATAAGACAATGGAAGGTTGTCATTCGACTATCAAGCTTACAATTCCCATTCATAATTCATTTAACAATGGCCTAGATTAATCTAATTTATTCGGGCAGAAAGTCAAACAAATCATTCATTCAAAATCGTACCAGTTTACAAGTCAAATCAAAATCCAATAAGCAAAAAGCTTCGAAAGCTTATATTGCTGGTCTAATACAGATAAACAATATTCAAGACATCAAAACAACTACACCTAACCTGGGAGAACTCACGAAGGAATTAGCCACGTATGACGGTAGCGATCTCGGATGATTCGGTTGAAGATTTCATCTCGATTCGCCTTACAATTGACCCCGATCGATGACTATTGATGAAGAATCAACTTTGGACCTCTTTTTCGCACTAGGTAAGTTCCTGGAGGCTGAATGATGGATCCCCTGAAACCCTAGATCGAAATAATTAAAAAACAAATTTTCGGGCTGCCGTACCCAGTGATGCACAATTTAACCGGTTAACTGACCCGAACCGGTTTCTGAACCGGTTCCAAACCGGTTTCTGGACCGGTTTTTCCTACCGGTTTGGGGTGAATTCAAGAACCGCCGGTTTTAAACCGGTTGGAACATTTTTGGGCAAAACCGGTTACTAACCGGTTAAAGCAAAACCAGTTTTTTAGATCGGTTAGAAACCGGTTAACTGGTTTGGATTTAAAAAAATAGCTGTTTTCTAGCCGTTGGAGGGTATCTAGCCGTTGTAAACCGGTTTAACCTCGAGGAAAAAAAACTAGCCGTTTTTGACCGTTTTCTAGTCGTTTTAAACAATTTTTTGGACCATTTTGCCCCTAAACGTTAGTATAAATAGATGGGGAAGGTTTTGGTTTGATCACACAACATCTTACAACATCTCTTCTTCTTAAACGCTCGAAAACGATAAAAAACGCTCAAAAAACGCTCCCCTACTTCTTCTCGATTCAATCTTGATTCAATCTCTTCTTCTATTATGTTCGTAAATCTTAATTCAATCTCTATTTCATCCATGGCAAGCTCACGAAGGGCTCATAGTTCCGTTGGTGTTGGTGCATCCACTTCAAACGAACCAACCGTTGTTAGAATAAAAACTACAACGAGGAACAAAGATCTATTTCAACATTTCGACTTATGCGAAATGTCAAATAGTGTCGATAAGGCACGGTGCAAAGGTTGCGGTACTTTTCTTAAACCGGAATCTAATTCTCCTTTAAGAAGCCATTTGACGAAGCATTGTGTTGTGGTCAAAAATAATCCGGCAAACTATCAAGCACAAATGTCTCAAGAGTGCGGGGTTTGGAATTTCGATCCCGACATGGTTCGTGAAATGATGGGGAACTTGGTGACTCAAGAAAGTTTGCCTTTCAATCATTTTGACAACCCACGCTTGACGAAGATGATTCAAAAGGCGCTACAACCATGATATCATCAAGTAAGTCGAACTACTATTAGACGTGATTGTTTGAAATTTTGGCGTCAAGCAAAACAAGAATTAATTTTAGGTTTTCAAAATTTAAAAACCGGTGTTAACCTAACAACGAATGTTTGGTCGGCACCTCATGGTTTGCCCGAATCGTACCTTTGTGTTACCGCGCATTGGATTGATCCCGATTCATAGCAAATGATGAAACGTACAATTGCGTTCGAAATGTTTCCGTATCCTCACACGGGGGATAACTTGTTTTACATGTTAGATGGAATAATACAAACATTCCATTTACAAGATAAAATACTTTCAATAAGTTTTGATAACGCTTCAAATAATACGAATGCGGTTCAAAAATTAAAACTTAAATATAAACCGATATGTAACGGTGCTTTTTTCATACAAGATGCGTTGCTCGCATTATTAACTTGGTTGTGAGTGATGCTCTTGTGGTTCCTCAAATGAATATATTAAAAGAAAATTTTAAACAAATGTTAAATGATGTTTTAATGAAAAGCCGTAGAAGATATATGGAATATCAAAAATTATGTGAGGATACGAACTTCCTGTTTTTAGGTCTGTCTTGGGACGTACCAACAAGATGGAATTCGACTTGGCGTATGTTTAACAACGTCTTACGACAAAGGGAAACCTTGAAAGTATTTCATAGCAAATTAGTGCAAGAACGTAAGGCTAAAAAATTTAATAGCCTATGTTGGTACGTCATAGGAGAATTTACTAGTTTATTTGGAGTTTTTAAAAATGCAACAACTTTATCGGGAGTTTATTATCACACGTCTTGTTTGGTTCTTCAACAATTATTTATAATGACAAGAAAAATTAACGATTTTCCATCGACGGGTGAAAATAATGAGATGTATACGGGAATGTTACTTCCAATGAAAATAAAACTATTGAAATACTTTCAAGAAATGCCGGCCGTATTTACTTGTGCGACGACATTAAACCCATGTTTTAATGGTGCCGACGTTGAAACATTAATTGATGAAATTGTTGGTGCTTTGGGTTTGGATGACCCGAACTTTGCAACAAACACTAAAAATAACCTTAACATATTTTTTCAAAATATGTTTGATTATTATTTACAAAAGTATGGGATTAATATTAGTTTGATTAGTTTAAGGTTTAGTAATTATTATTTATTAGTTTTAGATTTGATTTGTTAAGTTTTTTATTATGGTTTTATTAATTCAACTTTAAGGTTGAAAACATATAATAGAAAAAAACGGTTCAATACGGTTACGGTCTAATGGATCAAACGGATTAACGGATAACCAAAAAAAAAGGTTTAAAAACCGGTTTTTGAACTGGTTTGGCCGATTAACCGGTCCGGTTTATACCCGGTTCGGTTCCGTAGGTTAGAGATTTTAGGTTAAAAAACCGATTAATAACCGGTAAACCCTATGTACCGATCAACCGGTTCGGGTAATTTAAAAACCGGTTTGGACCGGTTAACCGATTTGTGCATCTCTAGCCGTACCCCCTATGCCTGAGCCGTACCCCTTCTGTGAACTTCGTGTTTCAGCACCATGGGGGTACGGCTGGGTCATAGGGGTATGCCCCTGGTCCGGTTTTCGCGTTAAACTTGTTTTTGCTCTTATTTCTTTATCCGGACTCTGTTTAACCTCACATTTGGACCAAAATCTTCGTTTTTCCATTCTCTGTCATTCTGTAATCACCAATCCATCTTTCATTGACTTCATTTATCGCCATATGCTCCGATTCTTAGCTTTTTAACCTGAAACGCAACCGAAACGCAACATTATCTAACTCAAGGAATATAAGCATATAAATATAACCAAAATCAACCAATTAAAGCTTATTAGGTTCATTCCATGCACCCTCCATCAATTACACGGGTTGAATAAAAATTAATAAGTATTAAATAATATAAATATAAATTTAGTAAGGATTTTTTGATTTAAAATATGATCAACATTACATAGAACATAAAATAATGCTATTGTATTTTATAAAATTCCTTTTTCAAAGATTGGTTTTTAAACATTTTATTTTAAAAAAATTGTTTTTACAAAATATCATTTTTTACAAAATAAAAGGATGTTATTTATTATTACACAAGTTAATAAATAGAAAAATTAATAAATAGTTAATAATAATGACTTATAAATTATAAAAAGATATTATGAGTTATAAATTATTGGTAAATTTTCATATTTTATAATAGTTTGATATTTTAAAAGCGTGCTTTTTAATATTAAAATATTTTTTTATTATGTTAAGAAAAAAAATTAATCATAAAAGATATATAAAAATATAATTAGTATTTAATATCATTATGTAACATATGTTTTTAATATCAAGAACTTTTTTTAATTGAAAAAGGTAAAAAAATATAATTATATAATTAGTATTTAATAAAGTTATGTATTTATTAGGAGAGGGAAGCGGAGAAAGTTGTGTAAAGATGCTATAGATTTGTGACAAGTGCCCATATTAATTTTGATTTATTAACTATGATAGATTCGTGCATAAATTATACATACAAAATATAATTCAATGATCTCATCCCACTTATATGAGTAATGGTAGCAATGTTAGGCATGTGCATGTTAACACAACACGGCTTTAACATGTTTCGTGTCTAAAACAGGTCGATACGTTTAGATCTGTTAAGACCCGTTATTCCGTTTAGACGTTGTTAAGACCCATTTAGACGCGTTAAGATCTATTAAGACATTCTAGGACATGTTTATAATTTAAAATAAATAATATAATAGAGGGTAAATTTCACTTTTAATACTTTATGTTTACATAAAATTTTAGAGCTAGTCTTTTATGTTTATAAATTTCAAAAGCGGTCATTAAGTATCCAAATGTTACAAACTTAGTCCTTTCGCCATTAACTTTGTTAAGTATTAATAAAATATAACCAAAATTTCTAATGATAAAGGATCATCTATGAAATTTTATGTCAACATAAAGGACTAAACGTGAAATTTTCTCATTTACTTATATAATATTTTTGACATTTATGGCTCTTATTTTGTTAATATTTAACAAAGTTAACGAAAAAATGACCAAGTTTGCAATGTTTGAAAATTTAAAGGGCTGCTTCTGAAATTTTTAAACATAAAGTACTATTTCTGAAATTTTATGGAAACATAAATAACTAAAAGTGAAATTCACCTTTATAATAAAATAGGTGTGTAACCGATTAACTTCTAAAAATTTCTAGTTATCTAACCCTAGTTTCTTAACGGGTTCTTTAACATGTTATCTGACGAGTCATTTATAGTGTTAATTGTTAACACATTACTTAACGGGTCATTTCGTGTTTACGTGTTTTAAACGAGTCGTGTTCGTGTTTGAAAAAACATATACGCATATTTTTCGTGTCATATTCATGTCTAACCATTTTGTGTTTTATGTCTTAACGTGTCATGTATGTTATGGCAGACATACCTATGCCTGAAAAAATGGGCGGGTTGGGTAACGGGTCATGACAGGTTCGGCTCAGGATGGGTGCGGGTCAGGACGAGTTTTAAGCAAAATTAGTTCGGGTATAAATGGATTGTTCTTAAAAAACATCAATTTAGTTTAACTTAAGACGTGTTGTGAGTAAACAAATAGTCCATTTGGATGATTTTAAGTGGTTTTCTCATCAAATATGTTATTAATCATTATTAAATGTTTGAATCCATTGTATTTACATAGCTTTTTACTTACCCATCTTGACCCGCATTGTGTTTAAGTGCTATCCATTTCAACCCATTCAAAATTATGATATTACTCATTTCAACCAATTATAATACAATTGTTTATCTAAACCAACCCATTTCATTTGATATGGGTAAACATTGCCACCTCTAGACATACCTATGACACTATTTAAGTTGCTAACACAACAGCCGAAAAGTTGCATTTTAAAATTTTAATAGGTAGACACAAAGTAGATAGGTTTTTAGTGCAATATATTCCCACCTATGTCTTCAACTATTGGTTTGTATAAATTTTTAAAACAATAAAATGGATAAAAGTATAAAGATGGCTTGTAATGCCCTTTAAATTATCTTGAATCCGTGTTATTCATACAAAAAGTGAATTAAAAAAAATAATAATTTACATATTAATAATTAGCAGGTTTCTTACTTCTTAAAAAAAAAACGTTGGGTATCCTTAATTAATCTATGAGGTTTGTAGCCCTTTATCATGTTCCTAATTTGACATATTTTTTGAGACTGAAATTCAATCACTAATAATTTTATCTCCAAAAAGCTTTTTGACGCAAACAAATTGGTGATTGAAATACAACCTCAAATAAGTGTTAAGATAACAAGGATTGATTATCAGTCACTAGAATATACCAAATATAAATCAGTTCTTAATAACATAAGGATTGATATACTAGTCACCAATAATGTAGCCTTTATTGACCACTTTTTTTTGTAGTGTGTTGCCAGTGTAATGTAAATTTACATTTGTTGCAAATTTTAAACGCTAATGAATTAGCTAACACACATAAACAAGCATATTTTTATACATATATTAGAAATGTCATGAAAAAAAACTCCAAATATTTAGGTTTATCATGTTAGAGTTATTTGGGTTTGCGCGATAGAAGTGGGCTAGCAATGGAACCTTACCCTCAAGTTGTTCATGATCATGAGAGTAACACCAAATTGATTCAACACCATTAACGGAGCTTGACCCGAAAAACGGAGGGGGCCGAAGGATTTTTAGGAAGAAAACGGAGGGTGCTGAAGGATTTTTCTGCAAAACACTACTAAATTGACCATTTTGACCCGAAAAACAGGGGGGCCGGCCCACCCAGGCCCTTCTTAAGCTCCGTCCTTGTTCGACACGCCCCTTCTCTTGTCAAAATCTCAAAATGAAACCAAAATCTTTATGATTTTATCTCTTGTTTTTGTTGAGTTTTGTATGGTTTCGATTGTTGAAGGGCTAAAGCTGCCATTTTAGAATTGTTGAGGTTGCTGGTCTCACCGCAGCCCCTTCCATTGAGTCTTGGCTTTTTCCTTTTTCTTTTTCGTTTTTTTTTTATATGGATCGGCTGACACAAGTTGGTAAAGATTTAGCTGGATGTCTTATCTCGCCGCTGATGATAACTTAAAGCTCAACATGTCTCTCCCTATTAAAAAAAAACAACCATTAATAAAAGTTAGAAAATGATTTGGTGTATTCAGTTTTCATATATATATCCTAATTGGGAAAAAACTGAAATATCTTATAAAGAAATATCTACAAGTTCATCCTTTATGTGCATGGGTTCCATAGAAAACCTCCATTTTGAAGAAAACTAATCACAATTGTTATCAATCAATTTCGTTTTTTGTTTTAAAATTTGTTTTATTATAAGGTTATATCTATTAACAAAAAGAAATAAAATAAAAAAAATATGTGTAACTCACGTTATTACATATGTGTAACTCGTTAATTACATATATGTAACTTATAAATTACATATATAAGTTACCTATATGTAACTTTATTGGTTACATATACGTAACTTTGTAATCTATATATTTTTATTAAATTTTTTTATACCATTTCTAAGCTAAATATAAAAAATCATGAATTTTTTTTTAAAAATTGATTGTTTAGTACGAGTTTTCTTAGTTTTCTCCAAAGTAATGAGTTTTCTTTTGAACCATCCCCTATATATATATAGGGATTCATTCTATTAAAACCAACAAATTGTAAAGAACCAAATGAACCACATTTATAGCCACAAGTTTTGAAAGTAATTTCTTTTAAAAATAGGGAAAATTACCTTTATATCCTTCAAACTTGTGGCTAAAAATGGTTCTTTTAGTTCTTAACTTGTATTGGTTCTTAATAACTCACTCTTAAAGCAATAACCCAGATAACTTTGCCAAGATGAAGCCAAATCTTGGATTTTTTTAATATCATTGTAACAGAATTAGAACACTATGTTCTTTTATGAGTTTGTGAAAATTCGTCACCGTTTAAGAGATATTATCATTGTAAGTTTTTGATTTACAGCACTGTAACTGTTTTAGGCCCAAAACTTACAATGATGTAAACTTTCAAACGGTGATGAATTTTTGCAAAGTCATAAAAGAACATAGTGTTCTAAATGTGTTACAATGATGTTAAAAAAATACAAGATTTGGCTTCATCTTGACAAAGTTATCTGGGTTATTGCTTTAAGAGTGGGTTATTATTTGATCCCAATCCTATATATATATAACTTGCTTGACATTTTTTAACCTCTTATAGTTGTGCCGGATAGTGTCAGGCATGTTTAACATGTTTTACCAATCCTTAGTATTAAACAGAAAAATACCACAATAAAACCGAAGTTTTTAAAAGTAATGTGACAGACGTATTATGATTTGCATATATGTATAGGAAAGTGTTTAAATAATAACTCACTCTTAAAGCAATAACCCATATAACTTTGTCAAAATGAAGCCAAATTTTGGATATTTTTTAACATCATTGTAACACGTTTAGAACATTTGTTCTTTTATTAGTTTTTGAAAATTCATCACCGTTTAATAGATATCATCGTTGTAAGTTTTTTATTTACAGCACTGTAACTGTTTTAGGCCCAAAACTTACAATGATGTAAACTTTCAAACGGTGATGAATTTTCGCAAATGCATAAAAGAATATAGTGTTCTAAATGTGTTACAATGATGTTAAAAAAATCCAAGATTTGACTTCATCTTGACAAAGTTATCTGGGTTATTGTTTTAAGAGTGAGTTCTTATTTGATCACAATCCTATATATATATATATATGATGTTATAATAAAAGGATTGAGTTCAACTAAATAGTCCCCTTATCATAAAAATGCTAAGAAGGATTATTGACCATTAGATCATGATATCAAATTTAAGATGGAAATTTTAAAATTTTAGAGAGAAAAGTTATTAGAGGGTAATTTAGTCATAATCACTTTCCCCCACATTTTTAAACGTTCATAACTTTTACATACGAACTTATTATTATTATTATTTTAAATATATCATAAAAACGAGAATTTTTTATCTTTAAAATGAGTATAATTTTGTTATAAAAAATGAAATTTTTTTCAGCTCATTATGTCTAATCATCGTTATTATGTCTTTTTTTTTTAAATATTTGTGTATAATTATCTTTTTGTGTTTTTGTTACAGGTAATTGTGTCTTTTTTACAAGAAATTGTGTCTTTTTTAAAGATCATTATGTTATTCATACTCGTCATTATGTCATTCTTTCTTAACATTATGTATTCTGCAACATTATTGTGTCTTAAATTGTTCATTAAAACACAACATTGAGCAGAAACACAAAAGACACAATGACATGTATAAAAGACACATTGATTCATACAAGTTGTTATACTCATCATTGTGATTTTTTACAGGTAATTGTGTCTTTTTTAAAGACCATTGTTTTATTCATACTCGTCATTGTGTCATCCTTGCTTAACATTATGTATTCTGCAACATCATTGTGTATTAAATTGTTCAGGAAAACACAACATTGAAAAGAAACATAAAAGACACAATGACATGTACAAAAGACACAGTGACCTAACCAAAAGACACAATGATCTGTACAAAATTGTTCATACTTGTCTTTGTGTCTTTATTATATATAATTGTGCCTTTTAAATATCATTCTGTTATTTATACTCGTCATTGTTTCATCATTGCTTGACATCATGTTTTACGCGCATCATTGTGTCTTAAAATGTTCAGAAAAACAAAACATTTAGCAAAAACAAAAAAGACACATTGACCTGTACAAAAGACACAATGACATGTACAAAAGACACAATTAACTACACAAAAGACATAATGACCTGCATAAAAGACACAATGAACTAAAACACAAAATTTTTTCTATAGCAATACATTATTAATTTTGAAGATAAAAAATACTCATTTTTATGGTAAATTTTTTTTCGAAAAATAATTTCGTATGTAAAAGTTATGAATGTTTAAAGAAAGTGGGGGAATTTGATAAAAAGTCAACAAAAGTAGTCATTACCAAAATACCATATAACAGCTTGATTTAATCATAGCCATTAATGAATAATCTAATTGCTCAAGATCACTCTTAGGTTTTTTAGGTTATGAGACTTATTTAGGTTAACCTAACCTAAATTAAAAAGGTTTAGTATAAAGTGTGAATGATTTAAGACCATTAAATTGATAATTTAATTATTGAGATTAAGTTATATAGAAAAGGTTAGTGAAACGTATTTTAGACATCAACATTTTTTTGATTTTTTATTATGTTTCCCTATTTTTTTTAAACGATTATAACTTTTATATTTGATATTACTTTTTGAAAACTATTATACAAAAAAACGAATGTTTTTTATTTTAAAAACGAGAATAATATTGTTATATAAAAATATAAAAAATACATTTTCTAACTCGTCGTATTTGTAATGTATCATTAATTCTTTTTGTTCGTGATCGTATTATTTTGTTCGTTGTGCCTTTTTCATCATGATTATGTATTTTTGCTTGTTATTTCTTCTTACTATTTTTCAAAAAATGCATGATGAACTTTAAAAGGTATAATAGTGAAGCAACACAATTACGTAATTTTTATATGTAAATTATAATGATAAAACAATAACAGATTTATCTAACACATAAAAAAAACAATGATATGAAAACTCATATAATCTAAAATGTAAAACACGATTATGAATACACATGACACAACCAGAAATAATTGTTTTCCAAAATAAGAAGCTTTGAAATAAAATATATTGAAAAAAATATTTGTTTACTTTTAAAATATAAAAAAAACTAAATAAAAAAAATTATTTATATATAAAAAATAATAACAAAAAAACACGAAATAAGGGAAAACATATCACAATGATGAATACATGTTACAAATTGACCTGAATTAATCATAATGATAAATATAATTGACAATGACCAAAATGTATTATTCAAAAAATTAAGATAACATATGTTTTATAAATTATGAATTTTGAAAAATCACAATGGTTAAATAACATAATTATGTGCTTTTAATATATAAAACATAAAAAAATACGACAAAATAAAACAATAATGAAGATGTAATACACAATGAACCGAAACAATAAACACAATGATCAAATTACCTTTTTTTAAAAAAAATAGAAAATGTCACATGTTAATGCCACGATCTTTCTCATCTTTTTAACAAATAAAACCCTTTTTACTATAAACTAATACTATATATACAGTATATATATATAGAGGAAAGATCCACTAAAATATAATTTTACCTAAAACATAAAAATAAAAATTTAGTAAAAAAAAGTTAGTACAAAAAAATTAGCATAAAAATAGACAATCCACTACATAAAAACAAAAATACAGCACATAAAAAAAATAAAAATTCGGTACAAAAAAATCTCGTACCAAAAAGAAGCTTAGAACAAAAACATAAGCTAATACAAAAAATAAAAATATAAAAAATAAGATGTTATAATTAAATTACATTCATTCCTCTTATTACCTTTTCACATGTCAAACTCTTATTAGTCGTGTTATACATGTTTTCTCTGGTTAGATTGGTATCCTCATCGTGATTCTATCATATAAGTGAGTTAACATGGCTATAAGAAAACACACACATATAAACCGATTATTGTATGTGTGAAGCGTATAAAGGCTGCATGAAATAATTAGGCAAGAAGGTTAGCAATTGCGTGCTAATTATCACATATCAATCAGATTATCTTGCACAATGAATTCAAACGTTTATTATTATTTTTACGTAGACTTCGATACTTAAATGTAAAAATGACATTAAGTGTGTATAATAAATTTAAAAATACTTCAAACCAAATAAGCAGAAAGAACTATAGCTAGCGAGTTAATCTTTGCAAACTCTAGCAGAGTATTTTTCAATCTTTTTTCAATCGAATAAGCAAGTATCTATACAAGTTAATCTTTAATCATGTTTGGTTTATTTACAACGCGAACCTAGAAAACTCTAACAAATTATATTTTTTTTCAATGCTTTTTCTATCGATCAAGTTTCTAGGTTCGTTTAAGATCATATTATAAATTCATATGTCACGAAGATAACAAACCAAATGTTCGAATTCAATAACCAAGGGCTTCTAGCCTAATGATTACCCTCTTGACTTTTCTATGAGAGATCTTGGGTTCGAATTCGGGCTGAGGCATATTTGCTAAAGCAAGGTCAGGGGGTTTACCCAGTTGTGGGGTGGGGTGGGCTCGGGCATACGCCCCAGAGCGTCAAATCCGAAGGACGGTTGAAATCCCGTCTTAGAATTCGTTGTACCAAGCCGTTCAAAAAAAACTAAATGTTCAATGCTTTCCACGTGGCGATCCGTCGCGTAACCCGCCGCAAGTGGTCAGTGGTCTTAGATTTTTTTTCCCCTCGTGTTAAGCGTGCCATTCTTGTTACACACTTACACGTGATATGATATCTGTTTATCTTCATAATAATAATTTAGGCAGTCTTATTTTCTTGGATTTAATTATTATTTTAATGAACTTTCCTTGTAATATATACCTTCTCGGTCTTCTTCATCGAATCACCTGAGATTCAATCAATTCCTCCGATCACACACCTACTAAAACACACATCTATCAATCAATTCAGATAATGACTCGTCCGTACAGATTCCTATCCTCCGACACTAACTCACCACCGCAGGAGGTGGCGGGATCGCCTGACGTGAACTCCGATTTCGTCCTCATCATTGCTGCTTTAGTGTGTGGACTGGTTTGTGTTGTAGGTCTGATTGTCGTAGCTTACTGGACTTGGCTCCGTCGACGGAGATCTATGGCCGATGCTCAACCGTCTCCGGTGAACAGAGGAATTAAGAAGGAGTTCATAGAGGCACTTCCGAAGTTTGCGTATGATGAGGAGAGTATCGGAAATGTTTCCTCCGGCGAGTGTGTGATCTGTTTGGCGGAGTATGTGATCGGAGACGAGATCAGAGTGCTTCCGCAGTGCGGACACGGGTTTCACGTTGGATGTATTGACAAGTGGCTTGAATCTCACTCGTCTTGTCCGTCGTGTAGACAGATTTTGGTGATCGGTGATGAGGAATGTGCGACGAGTTTCCGACGGTCGGTGCTGGAAAAAGTTGGTTGGTGGTGGAAGAAGATGAAGGTAGCCTCGGTCAATGATGCTTAGTTACGGTGTTCGGACAGTCTTGAATAGTTAATTTTATTTTGTATAAAAAATAAAATATAAAATATAAAATTCTCTCTTTCATATGTTTTTTTTAAGGCAAAATAATATTTTTATTAAGACGAAGGTATAGCAAGGGACTAGTTAGAGCATTAAAAAAAAATCAAAATCACGCCATTAAAGATGAGCAAATTTCGCTTTATGGTTTTTATGGATAAACGTTTTTTGTTTCAATTAAGTAATTCAAGTTATTTTTAAGTTTTAATTCTATGTTTTTAATTTGAATAATAAGTAATATATGTTAATATAAGTTTGAGTGAATAATTTTTTTAAAAAATGATTGACTTATAAGTAATTATTAATTATTATTTTTTTGTTATTTGTCAGATATTCATTAAATTTAATAATTATTAATTCAATTTAGTTAATTTTTTTTAAAAAAAATATTCACTCAAAGTTATATTAAATTTATTACATACTATTAAGGTTAAAAACTTAGGATTAGAACATTAAATAAACTTAAATGACTTAATTGGGACGAAAAAAATTTTGAGCGACTTGATTGAAAAAAAATGAAAAGTTGGATACATTTATATGAAGTTTTATTTTTTTTAATAAACAAAGACTCCTAAAATCTTTTTCAAATTATTTTTTCCGAAATCTCTCTTAACCTTTGATGAATATTGTCAGTCATTATTTTCCATAACTTCAAATAGTTAGGCTATTGGGTATGCCCCATTACCCACTCGCTCCACTTATGCGCCACGTAGGCACTCACCACAACCGCTCACCCCACCATTTTGGTGGAAATGCCCCATTACACACTCACTCCACGTCATCATTCATTTTTTTAAACTTTTATATATATACATGTGAGTGTGTGTGAGAGAGAGAGAGAGAGAGAGAGAGAGAGAGAGAGAGAGAAAGTAAGTGGTCTCACCCGTTACCCCAATCACGCCTCCTCCATCCACGCTCACTCACGCCCTAAGGGGGGCGGTGTGCCACGCCCCCTCACGCCCTACCACGCCCACTCAAGAGGCATACCCACCAGTCTTACAAAGGAATGTTTTCATGCCAGACATTAAACAAGATGTTTTATTAATTTACTGTCAGACAAGATTAAAATAGATGATATCATAGATATTTAAAAAATATAAAAAAAACAATAATTATAAAAATATTAAACAAAAATAATTAATTTTTAAACAAAACCAATTGAGGACGGTCCAAATGCATCAAACCGAAACTGTTTTATCACCAATTCTCGGTTCAGTCCGGTTGCAAACACGCTTACAAGGACGATGCATTGACTCGTCATTGCTTTTTTTATCAGAAAAATTTCATTATTTTTTTCTGATATGGTGAATTTCTTTAATGAACCTAAACCCAGATTGTATTCGAGTCTTCCATGAGTCTCCGCAACCTTTTTGCCATAAGTGCCAAGTTTACTGATCTTATGCTACCAATACACCATCCCCCTTGATCTTTAGGTCCTATAATTTTGTCCCATGCCACCCATGAGACCTTGTTACAACCAAGGATTCAAACCATATAAAACAATCTAGTCATCGGAAACACCCACTCCAAAAACTTCGAACTTTTGTAGGTTAACTTTGAGACCAAATTTTAGGTGAAAGCTTTGCACGATTCTAGCCATGTTAAGTTCATTCAAGAACAACCATTCTCCAATAAATATTGCATCATTTGCCAACCGGTAGTCTAGTGGTAACCCCTTGACTTTTATATGAGAGACCTTGGGTTTGAATCCAGGACAAAACATGTTTGCTGAGGCAAGGTTAGAGGCTTTACCCAATTGTGAGGTTCCTCATGGGGTGGGATCGGACGTACACCTCATAGCGTTAAATACGAGGGACAATTGAAATTATATATCAAGTGTCGTTCTAACAAGCCGTTCAAAGAAAAAAATGTGGAAAAAAATGATGGGATAAGGTAGGATTAGTATCCCAAGGCTGGGCCATGTATTTAACTCCTTGGGCACAAGGCTTGGGCCTGTGAAAAATAAGGGCCTCTAAACATATGCCACATTACTACCTCTTGAAAAATGACAACCATCCTTTACGTGTTTTCCTGGTTAGTCGGGTATTAAGAGATCCAGAAGTTTATCACGTAAGTGGGAATACACGGTTACAAAAAAAAATCATATATATTGTATAATGTGTGATTTGCATGCAAAGCATAAGAAGGTTGCATGAAATAATTACGCAAGAAGTTTAGCACCTGCACAGTTATAAAAAATAATCATATAAGTTATTGTAGAATGTGACAATCAAAGCAGACTTCGTAAACTTTTACACATAAAATTGACTTTGCATAAATTTACACACACGAGTATGTGCATAATAAATTCAAAAGTACTTCAAACCAAATAAGCAAGGAACTATAGTGAGCTAACTTTTACTCGTGTTTGGTTATTTACAACCTTAATCCTTAAAACTCTAAAGTATTTTTCAAACTTCTCTCACTCGAGCGAGGTGCTAGGTTCGTATAAGATCATATTAAGAATTCATATTAATAATTCTTGTTAGAGGTGTACAAAAAAAGACCCGGAACCGGAACCGAAAACCCGAACCGGAACCGGTCATACCCGAACCGGTGGGTACAAACGGGTACGGTTTTTCAGACAAATTAGAACCGGAACCGGAACCGAAACCGGAAAACCGGAACTGGTTCCACCTGAACCCGACAAAAACCCGAACCGGAACCGGTCAAAAACCGGTTGGAACCGGTTAAAACCCGGAACCAGAACCGGAACCGGGTATTGACTTTGTTGACTGGAACTGGAACCGATTGGAACCGGAACCGGTTCTGGTTTTGGAACCGGAACCGGTTCCAAAAAAAACCCGATTTGTACACCTCTAATTTTTGTTATGAAGTGAAGTAATGTTTGCCATATCAATTAACAGGGCGACTTAACCATATTAAGGCCCTAGAAAATAAAATTCGGGACCTTTTTCAAATTTTATTATTGTAAGTCTTACTTTTTTATCCGAACTCAAGATTAATCTTGAAAGTGTTATTGTAGGTCTTACTTTTTTTATCACGCGTACCATTCTTGTTACACGGGATATGAGATTATGAGATCTCTTTATCTTTATAACAATAACTAGGTTAGTATCCTGTGTATTACACGAGATGCGTAAAAAATATTATTAATTAATAGTTACTAATAAAAATTAAAACTATATAAGATGATTTTTTAATATAAAATATGATTCAATATAATTTCATAGATTAAATAATAAAATAATTATATTATTTTTTAAACATTAATTTTTTCAAAGTTTGTTTTTTTAAATATTTAATTTTGCAAAACTATTTTTAAAAATTATCTATTTCATAATTATTTTTCATTAAAAAAAGTGTGTTTTTAATATTAAATATTTTTATTGTTTCCAAAAGGTCTTATTTTTAATTTTAAAATGTGTTAAAAGTATATTTAATATTTAATATTTAATATATGATATATTTATAGGAGAGAGAGGCGGGAAAAAGAAGAGCAAGATGCTCTAGGGATGCGCCATGTGTACCTAGAAAACCTTGATTTATTAGAGAAGTAAGATTATTATTAGGTAGTATTATTTTCTTGGATTTAATTATTATTTTATTTTTTAAAATTCTATTCGACTAATTATTTTGATGAACTTTCCTTGGTTGTATATATACTAACTCTCATGTTTCAACTTCTCATCTTGCCTATCACCTTCTCGTTTTCTTTATCAAATCATTTGAGATTCGCTTTTCCTGAGTGATAGATTTATCCTACTCGTACTCTTATTTAGTTGCTCCTGATTACTATTTTATTGTCTGAATTTGAACACAAGACCTTTCATTTTAAAAAATAATGTCTATACCAAGTGAACTAATTATACGTTGATTATGTAGGAACACTGTTCATAAAATAAACAAATAATTTTATTGTTAAATTACTCGAATTACAATTAAGAAAAATACATAATATAAAATAAAGTAATACAAGAAATATAAAAATACTAAAACTAAAATTACAAGAAGAAGTATAAAACAAGACGAAAAGAATTGAAATGAGTTCGGTGGCTGAGGATTTCGGGCCACCCAGGTGAACCCGATTGTTTCCCAGGATACAACAGCCGAAGCAATGTGTACTGCCAGAGTTAACCGAAAACCCGAAACGTCACCTGAAACAAGGGTGTTTAACACGAGGGAATCGATCGTTGTAGGTTGTTGAGAACTCAACAAAGTATATGATTGTGTTGAGAATTTTTGAAACTTATGTGTGTATGTCTCAAGTGGTGTAGAGATCTCAAAAACTGGTAAAACAAACAAGAGGCCAAGTGCCTCTATATATACTCGTAGTCATGTCATTTCAAAGGTTGCCATTATACCCACTAACAAGCATATTCATGACCAATTCATTACAATTGCCCACTAACAAGCATATACATGGCCAATTCATTACATTGAATTGGTAATTAAAAGTTTACCATTTTCTTTTTCCTTTTTTTCTTTTTAAAGTTCCAACAGATTATACACATTTATCAATCAGAGTAGATCAGTGCATTTGTTATGACTTGCCTGTACAATTCCTATCGTCCGACACTAACTCATTACCTCAAGCGGTGGCGGAATCGCCTGATGTGAAACCCAATTCCGCCTTCATCATGGCTATATTAGTATGCGGTCTGGTTTGTGTTGTAGGTTTAATGATATGAATATTTGTTTTTGTTTTGTGAAAAAAAAGATAATAAAATAAAATACTTCTTTTTTTATGCTCGGCAAAATAATAATATTTTTAAATACAGAGGTATATAGCAAGGTGCTAGCTATATAGTCACAGCATTAAAAAAAATCAAAATCACATCATACTTGATGAGCATGTTACGGTGTAGTTTTTATCCATATAAACAAAAATGCCATTCTATTTCAATTTTTTTTCTATATTTATATCGATTCCGAGCTGAGACATATTTGTTGATGTAAGATCATAAGACTATTTTAGTTATGCGATTCCTCCTAAGATAAACTCGAGCATATACCTCAGATCGTCAAATTTAAGGGAATGATTAATATCTTGTCTTAGGTATCATCGTATCAAATCGATCTAAACTTGTAAATCACTTTTCACCTTCTTGGATATTCTGTCATTCATTGTTTTTAATAAGCTTCACATACTTACAAGGACGATATATTGTTTATGATTAATATTAACTAGGTCTATTTCCTCCCGCGTGTTGTGATAGGCTATCATAAGACACTCCCGAAAACGGGTATCATATACCATTTGCAAAAGCATAAGTTATATAGCAAAAATCAAATCTCCTATCACGAACTAAACCCTAAACTCTAAATCCATACTTTTTTTTCTTAAGTCAAAAGTGTGAATTTCAAAAAGATGCTATACTTTTTTTTTCTTCCTGTGTCAAAGTGTGAAACTTAAAAGGATATCTTAGAACATTCGCAAGAACGGGTATTATATATCACTTACAGAAGCATAAGTTACATATCAAAATCAAATCCCTCATCACGAACTAAACCCTAAATCCACATATTTTTTTTCTTCTTTTGTCAAAATGGTGAAATCTTTTTGTTTATTCCTGTATCAAAGTCTAAAACCATAAAAAAGATACTATTTCTTTTTCATGGTTTTTTTTTCATGGTTTTTAACACTATATAGCGACACCCTCATTCTTGCCTCCTGGATCTGGATATCGTTCACCACCAGCGGCAGCCACCACCCACAAAACTCGGCACTCCACAGCGGCGCAGCCACTGCCCCACGACACTCTCGGTCCGTATTTGGATCTCATCGTTCGGTTCCTCGTCATCCAGCCGCTCATGTCTCACATTTTAGCAACAGGTACTGAAATTCGATTAGGTTCTCTGCAATAGGTACTAAATCTGATTAGATTCTCTCTTCGATTACGTTATTTAATTTTGATTATGTTTTGGGAGCCACTGTTGTTGTTTGTACCACAAAGCCATGGATTGCAATTTGCAAAAAAAAAAGGGTTGAGATCGGTCTTATTCGGGTTGTTGAGTTATTAACCGAATCCGAACCGATTTGAATACTGTTGAGGCGTTGAATTCGGTTCTATGTAGGGTTGGATTAAAGAAAAAGCAAATCTGTTTAAAACGAACCAAGTAAACCGTTTAAACAGCAAACCGTTCAACATCCTAAGAACGATGCTTTATTTTTTCAGATACAGTGAATTGTCTTAATGAACCAAACCCAGATTGTCTTAATAAAAAAAAATGCTTCGCTTGAGGGCGGTTCATATGCTGATTTTGAGCCAGCTAACCCCCAATTCCCAGTCTGACCGGCCAGTCTGATCCAGTTTTCCAAACAACCACAATTCAATTTGGGTCCAATTTTCCAAACTGTTTTTTAAAACAGTTTTGGTTCGGGTTAAAAACCTGTTCTTTTTTCACAAACCTGTTTTCTTTCGTTCTTTTTTTACATCTTGAAATGGGCAATGACAAGTGGGCAACCTACAATGGGCTGTTTTGTGTTAATTTACTTGCTATTTGGGCAACTAGAAGAACCAAATGGGCCAAATTAGATAAAAAAAAAACCTTGTTAATCATATACGATAACCGGTCTGTCATCTTCCCCCAAAACTTCTGAAACCCTACCAGCAGCAATCTTCTTCTTTTCTCAAGCAATCGAGTTATCGTCAAATCGATCATTTGCAGGTATGGTGTCACCTTGTGATAGTACTTATCATATGTGTTTGTTTGTTTATCGTTGCAACCAATTTATATGTTAAGATTCAAATCCCTCAATCAATTTCTATCTTAAATTGAATCGTTTTTGGTTGAATTCCTCCATTCATTAGTTTTAAGTACTAATTTCAGTTTTAGGGTTTTATGTTCTTCATTTTGATTCATCTTTAATTGATCCTTTTCGGTTCATTTTTTTAGTTTTTACGAGTTTTGATCATCAATATTTGTATAAAACCCTAAACCAGTTCCTGAATGCAGCAAAATAAATGGCATCACTGAAGGAGATTCTAGCACGGCGACCAGTGGCGGCAACAGTCCGGCTAACCATCCCTGCAGGCGGAGCACGACCAGGACCACCAGTTGGTCCGGCAGTGGGTCAGTACAAGGTTAACCTAATGGCATTCTGCAAAGACTTCAATGCCCGTACCCAGAAGTACAAACCAGATGCTCCTATTGCTGCAACCGTGACTGTATTCAAAGACAACACTTTTGAGCTGAGTGTTCGGTCTCCATCGGTTACTTGGTACCTAAAGAAGGCTGCAGGGATCGAGTCGGGCAGTGGGCGGGCGGGTCATGTTGTGGCATCAACCCTGACCCTGAAACATATTTATGAAATCGCGAAGGTAAAGCAATCGGATCCTTACTGTCAGTACATGTCATTGGAGGCGATTTCCAAGTCGATTATAGGGACGGCTAAATCTATGGGGATTAAGGTTGACAAAGATTTGGATTGATCAATGGATGGATTGATAGATGTTATCTTTTGTAGACTTGTTAATTTCAGATGAAATGCAAGTGTTTGAAATAAAGTCTTAATTTTTGAATTTGTTTTCAAAGGTTTTCAGTTCATCTTTTTGTTTTAGGTGCAGTTGAGTTCTTAGTATCAATCCACTTATAAATTTTTATATCGAATAAATGGTGTAATTAAAGGGATTATGATGATGAAGAAAAAACATGAAAGGGGTTTTGGGGCTATCTGCATTTCTTGCAATCTTTATGACTAGTGTTTGTGCATATGTGTTTGCTTACTTGAGGTTAATGATGTGCAACTTTTTATTATGGTAAACGATATAAAATCTCTATCAAAACTTACATGTAAAAGCCATCGAATCCGCGTCGAATTTCTCACACATAGAGCGGTATATAATTGGATGTTCAATAAATAGTTCGTGGATTGTTTTGGGGGAAAGTTCATTTATGATTGTTTATGTAATAAATGAACAAACAAATATGAATTGTTTTCATGTTTGCTCATTTGTGTTCGTGAATTTTCGTTAACGTGTTTGTTTACGTTCGTTGATTATGTTTATTCGTTAAATGAGTTTTGTGTTGTTAAATTTTTAATTTTTAGTTAATTAACATAAATGATCTCAAAATTTAGTTATTTGGATTATATATCTTGTTTAAAACGTAATAATTTGAAGCTAAAATTTTTAAAAGAGTAGTTTAGGATGGTTTCAATTACGATTATTATTTATAATTTTCTTTTATTTTAAGATAATTATATATTTTTATTTTTATATCAATTGTTTAGCCTTTTTATTTATGTATGATAATTATGTCTAATGTTTGAAATTAATAATGTTGATTTTTATTTAAAATAATGCATTTACGTTTTGTAAATAGTTTAATTCTTTAATGAACGAACACGTTTAAAAACTTTTTTTCAGTTAACATTCGTGAATAAGTTAAATATTAAGCAAACAAAAATGGAGGAATTTTTCATATTGCATAATTACATAGTCATTCCTTAACACGTGCATTGTGTCACTCGTTTTGTTCTAATCCTATTACATTTAAATTTAGCTTGAAATCTCACAGGCAAAAATACAAAAGGAAAAAAAAAACAAAATCAACGCATAAAACTTTTATAGTTTGCGTACCTGTTTATTGTAGTTTAAATTCTTAACTATAAGAAATTAAATCTTTGGTCCAAAAGTATCTATCAACATAACATGGCTCATGACATGAATAAGTGGTTATTTTTTTTCTATTAAATGAGAATTCATTCTTCTTTAAAGAATGATTGTATCATTCGAAAACTCGATTTTAAAGATAGAGCCCTTAAATCGGTACCCTTAATTTAGAATTTTAATAATAAACATGTAGTCCACATGTTATATACATATAAAATATAAAAGTTAAAAAAAATACTGAACTGGATTTGAACAAAAAATTGAATGTAGGTTGTAAGGTCTTCATTTTTATCCACGTATTCATGTAAATGTTATTTAAAGCTAAGTTATTGCAACGTAGGCGCATAAGCCACAAGTTGATTGCAACGTGGTTAACTTCAATGGCGGATCCAGGAATATTTTTCAGTGGGTTCACCTTTTTCTGACGTTTTAATTAAATATAACCGGACATAAAAATTTTCGGGTCGGGTTGACGGTTTGGGTCTTGTAATTTCTTCACGTAATAACAGTGTCATATATTAAGTCAATGATTAAAATTAAAAAATGTCGCCATTAAAGAGTTCAAAGATACATAGTACATTTTCGTTTAAGACTTCTAAGCTCCAGACCAATTGGGAGTCAAGGGGGTCATGTACCCTTGCGGGGTCCAAGGTGGTGGTCCTGCTAGCTATTCAACATGCATGGGTCAAGGGGCAAACGCCCCGAAACCTAAACGAAATATGCTAAGTTTGTATGACTAAAATTAACTTGACTTGAGGGTTTAACTACTAATAAATACCATTTTGCTTGCTAAGTTTATAAGACACGAAAGTGATATTAACACGATCATGTAGAAATCTAACCATTGATTATCTAGATTTCTCTAACAAAGATCATTTGTCTTAATCAAGTTGACAAATTCATGTAAAAATTACATTAAAAATTCACTCTTAAAAATCTTAATGGGTTCATCTCAGGATTCACCCCTAAACTATTAATGGGTTCACCCTATTGTTTAACTCATCCGAAATTTTTTTTCCTACTACCGAGTCGAAGTGCGGTGGGTTCCTGTGAACCCACCTCCTCAACCTACATCCGCCACTGGTTAACTTGTGATTAGTTTTCAAAAGATGAATAGGTTCATATGATGCTTTTAAACAAGTTTAAATTAACTCTACTTAAGTGGAAATGAATTAAGAGTGTGATCTTAGACAATCTTCAACGTTTAAGATGGATCCTAGCTGCAACAACATAGAAGATCTACGTTAGAGGGCCCAAGGGGATTATCCCCGAGGACACTCTCACGCTCAAGTCAGTAATCTACACATGATAATAGAGTAAAGAATACATAACAAATAATTATAGAAGATAAGAGATGAGGAAGGTGTGGTTGCCAAGACTGGCAAGGAAGAACGTATGGTAGTAATGATCGTTCCAGGGACTAGGAGCTTGCCAAAGCCTTGCAAAGTTTGGCAAGGATGAGAGCATGGAGGTGTAGTTCATGTCATCTCACGATAGAAGATGAATGTATGTTGTTCCAGAAGGACAAAAGAACCAGGATCCTGGCTAAGGCAGGCAAGGAACTCGAAGCCCTGCTAAGAACGGCCAAGGGTGAGGAGAATCGAGAGAAGCAAGTTCTTTGCATGGAGGGAGAATGAGATGAGATGCTTAGCAGGGGTATAGTTGCTAGCAAATGGTGTGTCTTGCTTGTGGAGTACACCTCTTATTTATAAGGGAGAAGACGAGCTTTACTCCACCTGGGCCCGACCAAACATCTTGGGCTAAGTTTCCTGAACCTTGCTGAAGTTGGCAAGGCCAGACATGAATTGTTAATATCCAAATTGACACGACAGTGGTTAGGCAAGACAAGGAAATGCAAGACAAGGCATCCTAGCTTAGATTAACATGGCAAGGCATACCCTACGTCATCAAAAGGTAAACTTGAGGTCGATGGTCGATGGGACAATAAATCGTAGGAAGGGATCTCGTTCAGCCTTTTTTGCTTGGTTCTTTTTATAAATACAAGGCTATTCATTTTCACTTTTATTTGCTCTAGAACTTTGATACACACACATATATACGCACATATGGATATGTACAAATAGGGAGAGGATCAAATGTTAACACATGTATATTGTGTTAACCGAATAAGTACATCTTATTACTTTGAGGCCCACAATAAAGTAATCTAAAGGTGTAGGTTTTTTTAATTAATGTAAGACTCACTTACATTAATAAAAAATAAGAAAAAACATAAATCTTTATATTTACTTTAATGTGGGCCCCAAAGTAATAAGATATAGTTATTCGGTTATCGCAATAAGGAAGGGTTAACATTCGAACCATTCCCTGTACAAATATTTATGTATTGTAAGAAAATGATGTTTTTATTATATATTAAAGTTATTTTTTGTTCAAAAACAATTTATGTATACAATATGTATACAAAAATTCAAAATCTCTTCTACTTAATAGAGCTCTCCAAATTGCTCTACACTATAAACTTGTTCCACTTTAGCTTGAAAATGCTCGGAAATATGCTTGGTTCAAAAGTGCTTGGTTTGGCTCAATTTGGTTTGTAAACAAACCGAGCATGAGCAATAGTACGCTTGCTCGTGGCTCGCTCGGTTTGCTCGATAATTTCTTTATATATTTTATATAGACAGATGTATACAAAAAAAAACACAATGAAAACTAGAGTAAGATGAAAATGAAAAAAGTTCGATTTTATCATTTTGTTTAATATGAGTGAATCTTGAAACTATTTGCTTAAGGATTTATGTGATTAAAATAGATATAAATAGAAGAGAAAAAAATTAAGTCAAATCAACATAAAAAACATTAAAGCAACTTTATAAAAAAAGTTATATACAAAATCATTGTTTGTCAATTACTGAAAGAAAAGCTTGAAAAAAAACTAACACCTCCATCCTCACTTTCTTTTTTGTTCTTTGATGCTCGAAATTTGCTCGACGCTCACTTAAAAACGCTAGGGTAGTAAATACGCTTGTTCGATTTTTGTTCGGTTGAAAAGCACTCGATTCAGTTCGGTTCAATTCGATTTGTAAACGAACCGAGCATGATCAAATGTATGCTTGGTTCAATTCGCCCTGTGAAAATCTCTACTACTTAAAGATAATATTTTCAAGTTTAACCTAAAGAGGGAAATAATTGTTAAAAAAAGATCATTAAAAAATAATCAAATTTCATAAAGTCAACTTACAAAATAATCACAAAATAATAATGAAGTTTCATACATGTTTCACTTAAATCATTTAATTTTTAAAAAAGTATAACATGCATAAAACATATTTTGCAATAATAAATACCAGAGTAATTTTTAATGTTAATAAAACAGGGAAATGACTTTATATGAATAATATTGAAAATTAGTAATTATTAAATGATTTTATTGTAATAAAGCTGAGGAAACCAAATTATTTTCAGTCCGATACAAATCATAAGAACAAATGCAGAATCTACCTTCCATTTAAAACATACCATTCATGGAAATAAAATAATTTGCATCCCCTTTAAGATGCATCAAATAGTAGCCAATTTAATATAAATTTTAAATGAAATATGCTATTGTATTTACTACATAGAAAATTAGAAATATTAACATAAAAAATCAGAAAATGTCCAATTCTAAAATTTTCAAGATTTAAAGTAACCTCTAATCAAATGCAAACCAAGGCAACAAATCTCTTTGGATTTCTACTAGCAAACAGAAACTTATAAACTTAAAAAGTCATTAATGACCATATTACAGCATCATTACAATAAATCTGAAAACTGACCAAAACATAATACGGAACGATTTTCGGTTATTCAGCGAAAATTTCTGTCTTTACAAACCCATGTCAAACACAACAAACAACCACAAATATTATTGAAACAAAAAAATTTACCAACACTTTGAAGCTTTTGTACTAAACCATCGATCAGCCTCCTAATGATCTCACAGCAACAATTCTCTACAAGTTCACATTGACCCTGCACTCCCAAAAATGACATAAGATAATCCTTCAGTAATCCATCTTAGGCATCCGAGTTTTACTGTTTTTCTTTTGTCTAGATGTGTAATGTTTAATAGAAAATGCAACTTTTAAGGTAAACCGTTTCTGATTATCTGACTATTTAAATAATAACTTGTTTATTACCTACAAAAAAATTGCCTAATTACACCTACTTTGAATCAAATTTTAAAATCTATACTTGCATCTCGTAATGATATGATCTCCTTCTTCATAAGAATGTCCTCACTATTCATTTCATGTATGTGATCGGAATTTGACAAAGGCTCAAACCGCAAAAGCACATCAAACACCAACTCATGCACCGTTTTTATTTTATCTAACCATCTGATTTTGGTTATTGACAAAATAGTAATCAAATTTCACGTGTTCCACTTAAGTTGTTCTTAGTTTTTTGTGCCTCTAAAGCCACTCAACTTTCATAAGGTGTTCCAATCCTAAGTAATACTTTTATAAAAGTTAAGTTCTTTAAAATTAAGTGATGGCAAACAAAACATAATGAATCTTTGTTACCATTTAGTGATTATTTTTGTTCCAATTTGACTTAATTTTGACAATCATGACACTTGGTTATTACTTAATGTATTTTTCTTATTCGTAATTACTTGCTACTTCAAGTTAATCGGGAAAAATAATTCATGTAATAGTAACCTAAATTCATATATGTTTCATTTGCCTACTTTATATGAAAAAAATAATTAAACATTTATAAAAGCATTACATATGATATGAACCAGTGAAAGTCAAGTGATTTTAAAGAGATAGAGAAAACTTAGAGCGATTCCCCCCTCTCTTGGTGTTTCCATAATCTTTAGACAAGCTACAAAGCTCTTTTCATCATATCTTCTATATTGAAAATCATGTCATAGAAACTATAATGAAATTATATCTCAAATGCAGTAAATGGGAGGTTGTGCATGCAATTACTAAAGTATAAAACATAACAATGTTGCAAAATATATGAAGGATGAGTTAAATCAGAAAAAATAGAAAAAAATGTGCAAGGAAAGAGAATTTTACCTGATCCACTCTGCTGTTTAAATTGATCATGTTATGGTAAAGATATGATAATCACAACTGCATAAGTTTGTTCTGTTTTACACAAGGGGGTGCCTTAAATGATTGGCACTTCCATAACGAGCCCCTCTCACTGGTAGAGGGGCCCACGGATAACGGATTCCTTGAAGTAACATTTTCTTTAGGGTTTGCTTGATCCCTATCATGGCATATGCTTAATGGTAGCTTCTTCTGTTTCATTCTTCCCCTCTTCCTACCAAAAGTAGTGATATCCTCATCACCTGGTTTCCCCTTTGACTTGTTTCCTGTTTCTGACTTTGTCATGTTATCTACTTCCTTTGAAGAAGAAATCCCTTCACCAACTATACTTCCATTGCTAATTCTATCATTTTCTGAGATTTTAAGTTTTTTTTGCTTATGATTCTTTACATCAGAAGGCAAACCACTCTTTGAAATTCTAGGGGAGCTGTTTATCGCGTGATGCAACTTACGCGCTAATTCCTCATCATTCGTCTTACCATTCTCAAACTCAGGTTTCCTATTGTCATACAACATTTGAACATCAACTTGCTTTTTAGTTTTATTCTTCTTCAGTTGTTGTTCTGCTAACGATGGTATTTCATGACCATCATCCACATCTGCTACTAATTCTAATGCTTTCTTGGCAGCAGCTATAGCTTTGGCAGCTATTACCGCCTTCTCCTGAGCTGCCGCTCTTGCAGCCATTGCAACTTTGGCTGCAGCTTCAGCTGCAGTTCTAGAAGCTGCCACGATCTCCTCTTGTGAAGGATTATCATTACTCAAATGAGCTTTTAACAAGTAACTGATACGCGTATCTATTTGATCAAGCGTGTTACAGGTGGAAGGTGAATATGAATTTGAATTTGAATTTCCATTGACATCACTGTTCTGCTTTTTCAAACAAGCAAGTAACCGCTTTCGTGGAGGCAAAAGTACATCAGAATCCAAATGATTAACACCGCATACATTGCCTTCCATTATTTGTTACATCAAATTATAATCTTCATACAATTTGTATATAATCTGCTCTGCACATAAATTGAAGGAAGCTTTATAGGGTATAACACATATAATAATCAATAAGAACATAACAAGCAACTAAATCTCATTTCTATCAACAATCTTCAAAACCCATCAACGGATTTCATCAAACTGTTCAATTTCTACATAACCATGATCTGATTCACATAATTCAGATTCAAATTCATAAACAAAACAGAATATGAACATCCCAATCCCAATCCAATTTCAAATTTTAATTTCCAAAGCTCGATACATTAAAGCAAATAGCAATTGATCAAAACAATCTACAACGTCAGAGGATCACGAGCTTGATAGAACAAAATTATGCATATTCAATCGAGCAATTGGTTAAAGATGTGTTGTTTCTTGATTTACGCATTTCGATTAGGCGAATAGAGGTTAATTTGACAAGAGTTGGAGGAATTGAAGATGAATTGCATACCTGATCTTGCTAAAAAGGGGGCACGCTTTGTTAGAATTAGGGTTTTGAGATGTAAGGAAAATGGTCTGCAACTAGTATTGAGAAAGAATGAAAATCATATATATATTATCAGAACAATTTCTAGTTGTTACGGTTCTGAAACCCACAAAACGCAAATCCAGTAAAAAAATTTTTTTTTGTTAAACCATCAGTTATAAATACCCTTGTTTTATGTTGGAATTACACATATGCCATTTCCTAATTCATAAAATATTTTAGAGTTAAATGTCATTTTAGTGCCTGTGGTTTGACAACTTTTGCCATTTTAGTCCCTGTGGTTTGAATTTTGCCATTTTGGTCACTATGGTTTCATTTTATTGTCATTTTCATCCCTATGGTTTCCATTTTATTGCCATTTTAGTCCAATTAAATTTAAAATTTTGGACTAAAATGACAAAATTTATCAAACTATAGGGATGGAAATGACAATAAAATGAAACCATAGTGACCAAAATGGCAAAATTCAAACCACAGGGACGAAAATGGCAAAAGTTGTCAAACCATAAGGACTAAAATGACATTTAACTCAAAAAATATTATTAATCATCCAAGTAATGTTTGATGTTACATAAATATATCTACCATCATTGTAATCCCGACATATGTATGGAGATCGTAAAATGAAGTGACTGTAAACGTTTGACTATCGTGAACGACAAACCTAAGACGGAAACTTAATGTTTGTTAAGATATGTCTTCTCTTTAGTTACGAGGATTTAGGATTCAGATCTATTTAACACAACCGAAAATGAGTACGTTGTGTAATATGAATATGAATACTTACACATGGTTATTTGTGATACAACTTAAGTCTGGTGCTTGTATGGATTTTCTTATTAGGTGATAGATACAAGAAACAATATTTAACGACATTACTTTGCAACTATTTACAGAAATCGTTTTTGCAAAATTCCACACACTGATTATCATTATTTTGAGAAAGAGCAACAATTATATATTAGATATTTTGACATAAAACAAGTGTGTAATTCGATAAAAGTTTATTGGTTTAATAATCGGTGGATAAATTATAAGGTTTGTGAAATTGTATTATACACACACAATATTGAAAAGTAATAATAACCCACTCTTATTACAATAACCCAAATCAATTCTGCTAATTTTTTTAACATCATTACAACACATTTAAATACTTTATTTTTTTATAAGTTTGTGTAAACTCATCACTATTTAAAAGTTAATATCATTGTAAATTTTTAGTTTAAAACAAATATGGTGCTGTAAGTCAAAAACTTACAACGATTTTAACTCTTAAACGGTGATAAATTTATACAAACTTATTAAAAAAGAAAGTGTTTTAAATGTGTTAAAATGATGTTCAAAAAAATCCAAGATTTGACTTGCTCTTAACAGAATTATTGAGGTATTGTAATAATAGTGAGTTATTATTACTTCCATACCCTGTGTGTGTGTTTTCAATATTTATGTGTGCATGCAAAAGGAGGCTTTTGTCTAAAAAGTGTAAAAAATATAAATTTTTTAAGCATGGTATTATTCTTTTATATCTTTTAACTTGATGTTAGATCTATTAATTTAAAGATTCATAATTGTGTTTGTGTAATAATTTCATCTATGAGTGATAAATTGTAACTGGACTTGACTAACCAAGAACTGTGATAAAACTGGTTCAGTTTGATGCTTTTGGGCCACTCTCATTAAAAATTAGGAGAAGAAGTTAGTTTAGAATAAATTTTAGAGTTTTTGTTGGTATTTCACTCTTTATCTCTTCATAAATTACCATATGGTCATAAACTTTAAACATTTGTAACACTTATAATTCTTATATAAGGGTAATTTTGTTAAAATAGGAAGGTAATTTGATAATCTAAGGATTATATGTGTTACAAATGTTTAAAGTTTGGGACCATATGAATAATTTATGAAACCTATGAACCAAGAGTAAAATACTAGCAAACCAAATGAACCATCTTAAAATTTTACTCCAAATTTTATAATGTCTTGATTTCTTTTTGGGTGTTTAAAGAACATTAATGTTTCCACCATTTGGGTATTTAAAGAACATTAATTTGGCCACCAATCCATCTCTTTCAAACCCTAACATTAGCATCATTTACTTATGTATTTACTTACTTTACACACACAAGTCAAATAAATAAATAAAAAATAAAAATGTGCATCTACATGACCTCATAATTTATTATCATATCTCTTTCACTCTTTGTGAAGTAGTTTGTTACATGATACATAATAATTATAACACAAGAGTTCTTATATTGACAAAAACCTGTTCAGGAAGTTTACTCCAAAACTTTAGCCTCATAAAGATATTATTTTAATATTATAATTAATAAATATCTATTTATTTGTCAATTATCATCTTTTTACACTATCGTTTTCTAAAAGCCAATTCTTTTAAAAGAAATATTTTATTTTTAGAAAATAAAAGTTTTTTAAAAACAAATTTACTTAAAATGATTTTTTAGCAATAAAATAAATATAAACTGGAGTTTTAAACAACGCGACTTTATTAACAAATGATGTTTTATTAATTTCTTTAGAACATAAGCGATAACATTGATAAGGAAGGTTACACTTTTGGTAATTTATGTTATAATATTTTCAAATTGGGCCTCTTAATTTTGGCAATTACACAGAATTATGTATTATCTTCTTGATTTACAAAAGTTAGTTTTTGACAAAATACAGATTTAAGTTTTTAACATTATTAGTACAAAGATATCAATTGTTACAAATCAAGAATGTTATGTATCACTTTTTTAGTTGTTAAAGTTTCTAAATGTCACACCCCCTGCGCCGCGTGCGGAATCCACGGCGCGGTGACGTATGAATAGTTGAATCATGCACAAGTATTGAATAAGAACAACCACAATGGATTACTAAGTTTCATAATGTTTAGACAGTTGTTTAGTTACAGACAATCTATCTACCAAAAGAATGACAACTAAAGACCCAAAATATAGTTTACAAAATAAGACTTCAAACAAGACAATTAAACATTCAGGAATTTAGTGTGTTTCTAAATCCATCCTAGCATGTTTCTTCATCTTGTTCTATCTTAAGCGGTCTCCTTAGTTGTCCTTTAGTGTGTCTTAAACCTGATTACCTGAAACACGTGAAAAGTAACTGTCAACTACAGAAGTAGTTGGTGATAACAATAGGTTTAACAATTGTAAACATGAATTTGCAGTGTAAGGCATATGTTTAAAACAATAAATCAATTACATGGATGAGCTGCAACCCAAACTAACATCAAGTATGCAAAACGTGTCCAAATAGTCAACAGACTATTTGCTAATGAGCCAACATATAATCAAGTCCCAAACTACGTTTGGAGTTAGATAATGTATCAGCAGTTTTGATAAAACCATAATGAAACCAAACCTGCAGTTAGCTTATAAAAAATAAAAAAACTAACTCCATTTTGGTATGAACCAGTGTGTCTGCTTTCCCTTGTTGTGATCACCCAGTACTAACGCTAATGAATATGAAACTTGATGTGTTTATAAGTTTGTTCACAACAGTGGACACCATGCTTTTGAACTTTGCTTTAAAAACCAATGATTTAATGCCTTATTTGATAACATGATTTGAAACCTTGTTTGAATACCATGATTTGAATCCTTTGTTTAAATACCATGAAATGAATCCTTTGTTTGAACAACACTATGAAAACCGTTGTTTGAATACCTTGTTTTGAAACCCTTGATTGAGTACATAAGATAGTGTCCTTGTATAAGAACAAGGTTTGTAAAAGATTATTTTCGAAAACACGAGCTTACAGTAAAAGAGTTTATAAGTCACATTATTTAAAAGTGTTTGTCATTTGTAAAACTATTTGAGTAAAACTGATATAAAATAATTCAAGAAAACTTTATAAAACATCTTTAATAGAAAGTGTTTAACGGTTGATAAAATCCTTTGAAACAGTTGAATAATCTGATGAATTTGTACCATGAACCTGTAATGTTTGTAAAATATCATACATCTTGTATAAAGAAATACAATGTAAATAGTGTATTGGATCACATGTTCCACCCCAAAACAGTTGAAAACAGTAAAAGAGGGGCTAATGTTCTCACCTGTCTGCAGTAGACTCTGAACTATAACAAATAGCAAGTAGCAAACAGGACTTCTAACTGATTCCTATATCATTGTAATCATACATAAGATATAAGATTTATAATTGTATAGACTTTGATTCATTGATTGACTTGTGTTAACTTGAACTTGATTAACTCTTGATTACATGATCTCATGATTAAGAATGTTGTGTGAACTTGAAAGCCATGATTTAGCCACTTGATTGAGAGTTGTTTCATGTAAAAGAGGGGTCATGTTCTTTTATACACAACTCATGTGCATAAATGACAAGTGTTTGCGAAATTGATAACCATTGTTTAACATGCATTTTGAAAGAGATGTTCCAATTGTTTTAAGTTGTTGAGATTATGACTTGGTCTCATGATTATGTTAAGTTATAAACTTAACTCAATTAAGATCAAATCACAACTTTCTTTGAGTTGTGGGCCAAACCATGGGCCTTAAGCCCATGTAATCATGATGGCTTAAATAATGATCCGTGGGCCTCTTAGGTTAACAACGGGCCAATTGGATGTGATGTTGGGCCAACCAATATGTTTATGGACCGAATGGGATTTAATTGGGCCTATAGGAATTGGTTTAGGTCCAATGGGATTGAGTTGGGCCAATTGCTAAGTATTGGACCGAAATGGATATCGTGGGACAATTAGGTGAATTGTTGGGTCAAGATTCCTATTGGTCTTATTCTAATGTGGGCCGAGGTTATCCAATCGATTGGGCCAAGGAATATAAAGAAAGTTGCATGTTTGGATCTCGGCTAACCCACTTGGCAGCGAACCCTTTATGGGTCTGGACTAAGGTTCGCTAACAACCAAAGGTTCGGCATAGACCAATGGTTCGGCTGGTCAGGCAACGAACCATGCAGATTAGTTAAGGTTCGCCATAGACCAATGGTTCGGCCATGAAACCCTAATAGGTTCGGCTCCCTGCTGTTGGGGTCGAGCACCTCCCGAACCTGTCATCATCACCATCATTCGACTCTGGTTCTTCGATCCAACCATCCCCATGCTTCGAACACTCATAGCCTAGTCCTCGAAGGTTGTTAGTTCGACTGGAATGGGCTGGGACCGGTTGTAACTAGGTTCAAACAAAACCCACGAAAACCCTATTTTCAAAATTGTTCTTTCGATCATACCTTGTTTTTGGCCGAACAATCTCTTGTACTTTCGCGTAGGGGATGTCGAGAGTTTCGCGTAGGTTCAAGAATCACCGAAATCCGTTGATAAACGAGCGAGTTACGAGCGTTTGAAGTTCGGTTTTCTAGAGAGAGGGAGAGTTGACGAATTTCTAGAGAGAGGAAGGGTTGGGCTGGTATTAAATGAGAGAAATGGCCTTCATCAAGGCTTTTATAGTCCGCGAGGTATTCGGGTTCGTTTTGGTCGCTCGGTTCGCGTTTCCGGAACATAACGCGTATTTTACGCGATTTAAATAATGTAATTGTTATTCTCATCATTTTGATGAGTTTCAAAATTGTAAAAATATGAAAAATAATATATTTCAATTATATTTACTCTTCGTGTGTTGACAGATCGTTAAACATATACAATTACGTGTATACCCGCAATCGCGTACGTTTTCCGATCGTAACAATTATTCAAGGCCGTTTAATCATAATTATAAGTTCAACATTCGTATCATTATGGATCGTAACCCATAACTATACTCAGTCTCGCTTACGTATTACGATTATTGTTTAATTAATTGTCATAATATTCGTCTCAACACTACGCACTAACAATATCCCATTACACCGAACGCAGTATATGTATAGGGCATACCCCAGATTCCAGCTACCTACCGTACCTGACGTCGTCCCACCACTGTTTCGATATAATACGATACTGTTCTTGCCTAGCGAACTCGACTGTAAATAAATAATACATACTTGTTTCTAAATAATAAAGATCCTAGCACACAAGCACATTATGAACACATGAATCACATTGACTGATTTGATATGAAAACACATTTGTTCTAACACTGTTTACAACTACTATGACTAAATGTACAAATGTTACAGTCTCCCCTAGTTAAGGGAATTTCGTCCCGAAATTAACTAGTCGAAGGTACTGTAAAAAGATGAGGGTACTTAAGCTTCATCTGGTCTTCACGTCCCCAGGTGAACTCAGCACCGCGTTTGCCCTCCCATCGTACCTTTACGATCGGGATACGGCTACGTTTAAGTTTCTTGACCCCATGATCCATGATTTTAACTGAACGTTCTATGAATTGCATGTTGTTTTGAATCTGAATGTCTTCCAGTGAAATCTGAACATCATGATCTGCCAAGCATTTCTTAAGATTTGATACATGAAAAGTATCGTGAACATTGCTTAGCTCCACTGGAAGTTTGAGTTTGTAGGCTACGGGACCAATCCTTTCCAGGATCTCAAAAGGTCCAACGTACCTTGGTGCAAGTTTCCCTTTCTTCCCGAATCGGACAACGCCTTTCCAGGGAGAAACTTTAAGCAAGACTCGGTCACCGACTTGAAACTCAAGCGGTTTCCGACGTCGATCAGCATAACTCTTCTGCCGATCTCGCGCGGCCTTAAGCCTTGATTGAATGATTGTGATTTTGTCTGATGTTTCCCGAATAAGTTCTGGTCCTACGACCTGTGAGTCACCAACCTCGGTCCAGCAGACCGGTGATCGGCACTTTCTACCATACAACGCTTCGAATGGTGCACATTGAATGCTTGTATGGTAGCTGTTGTTATACGAAAACTCAATGAGTGGAAGATGAGTGTCCCAACTCCCACCAAAGTCAATCATACAAGAACGTAGCATGTCCTCGAGTGTTTGGATAGTCCTTTCGCTTTGACCGTCGGTTTGGGAATGATACGCCGTGCTAAGATTAACACGAGTTCCCAAAGCCTTTTGCAATGTTTGCCAGAAGCGAGAAGTAAAATGACTATCACGATCAGAAATGATTGATGTTGGAGTACCATGACGTGCAATGATTTCGTTGATGTACAATGTAGCTAACTTCTCCATTTTGTAATCCTCTCGAATCGGGAGAAAATGAGCATATTTGGTGAGTCGATCAACGATCACCCAAATCGAATTGTAACCTCGCGGAGTTCTCGGCAACTTGGTTATGAAATCCATGGAAATTTGTTCCCATTTCCATTGAGGAATTTCAGGTTGCTGCAGAAGTCCCGAAGGCTTTTGATGTTCTGCTTTGACTTTAGAACATGTAAGACATTTCCCCACATACAGTGCTATGTCTTTCTTCATTCCTGGCCACCAGTAAGACGCCCGCAAGTCTTGGTACATCTTATCTGCTCCAGGATGAATTGAGTATCGCGACTTATGAGCCTCATCACAGATGAGTGTGCGCAATTCTTCTGACTTTGGAATCCAGATGCAACCGTTGAGATATAACACCCCGTCAGATCGAGGTTCCAGTTTCTTCTCAATTCCGCAGTCTAAGTCTGCCTTAAGCTGATTGTCTGTTACTACTTGTTGCTGTGCAATACGAATCAAATCCTTCAGGTTTGGCTGTGTGTTGATCTCCATGGCTCTGACACGAACTGGTTTGACTGGTTCCTTACGACTAAGAGCATCCGCTACCACATTGGCTTTACCCGGATGGTCACGAATCTCACAGTCGTAATCAGTTAGAAGCTCAACCCAACGCCGTTGTCTCATGTTGAGTTCTTTCTGATTAAGGATGTGATGCAGGCTCTTGTGGTCTGTATAGATGACACATTTAGTACCATAAAGGTAGTGTCTCCAAATCTTCAATGCAAAGACCACAGCCCCTAACTCAAGGTCATGAGTAGTGTAATTCTTCTCGTGAACCATAAGTTGTCTTGAAGCATATGCAATCACCTTGTCCCGTTGCATAAGTACACAACCGAGGCCAAGGTTTGAAGCATCGCAGTAGACAATGAAATCATCAATGCCTTCTGGAAGACTAAGGATAGGGGAGTTGCATAACTTCTGTTTAAGAAGTTGAAATGCATCTTCTTGTTTCTGTCCCCATATAAACGTTTGACTTTTCTGGGTCAAAGTAGTAAGTGGCAAGGCGATCTTTGAAAAGTTCGCAATGAACCTTCTGTAATAGCCTGCCAATCCCAGAAATGAACGAATCTCTGTTGGAGTAGAAGGGGTAGTCCAGTTCTTAATCGCCTCAATCTTTGCTGGATCTACATGTATCCCATCTTTGTTTATGACATGTCCTAAGAAATGAACTTCTTTTAGCCAAAATTCACACTTTGAGAATTTAGCATAAAGTTGTTCCTCTCTCAGTAATTCTAGGACTTTCTTCAAATGATCCTCATGCTCTTGTTCCGTCTTTGAATAGATCAGTATATCGTCAATGAAGACAATAACAAACTGATCTAAGTAAGGTCTGCAGACTCTATTCATCAGATCCATGAACACTGCAGGTACATTGGTCAGCCCAAATGGCATCACCACAAACTCGTAGTGTCCATATCGAGTCCTAAATGTAGTCTTTGGTATATCCTCATCATTTACTCGCAAATGATGATACCCGGATCGTAAATCAATCTTAGAGAAGCAAGTCGCTCCCTGTAATTGATCAAACAGATCATCGATCCTAGGTAGAGGATATCTGTTCTTGACCGTCAACTTGTTTAGCTCACGATAATCGATGCACATACGAAACGAACCGTCTTTCTTCTTGACAAAGAGAACCGGAGTTCCCCATGGAGAGAAACTCGGTCTAATGAATCCCTTGTCGAGAAGTTCTTGAAGTTGACTAGACAGTTCTTGCATCTCAGACGGTGCTAATCGATACGGTGACTTCGCCACTGGGTTTGCTCCAGGGACGAGATCGATTCTAAACTCCACTTTCCGGATCGGTGGTAATCCAGGCAAGTCTTCTGGAAACACGTCAGGATAGTCTCTGATAACTGGAACGTCTCCAACTGCTTTCTTTTCGGGTTTCTTCTCTACCACGTGAGCCAAGAATGCGTAGTATTTCTTTCTCAGGTACTTCCTAGCCTTGATGCACGACACAATCTTCAATCCGCGACAGGGTTTCTCGCCATAGATTCTCATTGTTTCGCCGGTCGGTAGAGGAATCCGAATAAGTTTCTCCGAACATACTATTTCGGCATTGTTTTTAGACAACCAATCCATTCCTATCACAACCTCGAAGCTTCCGAGTGTCATAGGAATAAGATCGATGAGGAAAATATGGTTGTTTAATCTTAATTCACAACCATGTATTATAGAATCTACAAGTATGGTCTTACCATCAGCTACTTCTACGGTATAAGGAGCAGTAAGCATAGATGGTTGTATGTTAAACAAAGAAGCAGTATGAGCAGAGATAAAGCTTTTATCGGCACCAGTATCAAATATGATAGAAACGTAATGACCATTAAGGAGAAATGTACCCGTGACAACTGCTGGCTCCTCGCGTGCTTCGGCAGCTCCGATAACAAAGGCATGAGCAGTAGCAGTGTTGTTGAGTTTTGGACACTGGTTTCTGAAGTGTCCCTCTGCTCCACAATTATAACAGGCCCTTCCACCTGTAGCAGTAGGAGTTGTGGTTGCAGTTGTTGCAGCAGCAAGATGAGCAGATCGGCATGTAGCTGCCAAGTGTCCCATCCGCCCACACTTGAGACACTTCTTGCATGGGGTATTGGGTAGGTGATGGTATTGGCATTTGGTGCAAAGTGGAAACGGGCCAGTGTAAGGCTTTCTGACTGTTGCATATTGTGGCATAGCAGTAATGGGTGTGGCATGAGTGGGTGTATCTGCAGTCAGGGCTGCAAAGTTCTTGATTGTCTTTTGCTTTTTCTTCTTGTGATGGTGCGGTTCAGGCTTCTTGCCTTCATCAATCTGTGCTCTCTTGTACCCCTTTCGGGTGAGCACCCCAGACTTAACGTATTCTTAAGTAAGGCTAGCTCCAAGGTGAATCGCTCCCTCCAGAGTAGTGGGGTTATTCCCCATCACAGTTCCCCTGACAACTACAGGTAAGCCTTCGATGTACTTCTCTATCCTGCGGGATAGAGGAGTAACCAGGTGTGGCACCAAGATGCACAACTCATGGAAACGAGTTGTATATTTCGCGTTCTCGCCACTGTCTTGTGCCAAGTTCCACATTTCCACCTCAAGTTTCTTCAGCTCGTGGCGTGGACAAAACTGTTCCACCAATACCTTCTTGAAATCCTCCCATGGTAAAGCTAATGCAACTTCCCGTCCTCTGGTGTTCTTCTCGGAATTCCACCAGGTGAGTGCGCTTTTGTGAAAAGCGCTTGAGGCCATTTTGACCTTCAGATTTTCAGGACATCCCGTGAAATTGAGAATATCCTCGATGCTCTCCAGCCACTACAGTAGGCCGGTAGCTCCTTCTGTACCAGCGTACTTAGGAGGTTTAGCATCATTGAACTGCTTGAAAGTGAAGTTAGCAGTTCCAGTGTTGTTGGTGTTTGAATTGTTTGTTGAGTCACTGGTACTCCCCCGAAGATTCTGGGTGATATCAGTGACCATGCCCGGAATGACATCTCTCATATGTATAGCGATGGCTCGGGCAATATTGTTTATCTCGCCATCGTTGCCACTTGTCGAACCCCCTCCGTTAGGATCACGTCGGGGAGGCATTCTACGAATAGAAGCCACAAGTGGGTCAGTAATGAGAAAGGATACAATTGAATTTTCATGATAAAATTAGTAATATATCCATACTACTAGTATTATCATTCAATTGTAATATAAGCATGTACACGTATAAGCAATCAGCTCATTAGCATACTTCTCATGTGAATGTGTATGATGTTCCATGATCTCACTCCACCAAACCTACACACTGACACTTTCCCGATATACCGAAGATAGCTTATATATAGGGCATACGAAAGGGTCAAGCAAACTGCCAGCCCAGACGCCATCCCACCACCGCTTCGATATACCACGATCATGCCCTTGCTTGCATTTGGCAACATGTTTGTACTGATTCCCATGTATGTTCCATTGATTAAGAATCCCATGATCTTTGATCAATTTGAACTATGATTGAATCCATGATTGAACTATGTTTGAATTATGTGTGCACCTACTAACAATCGTTAACATGTAGAACTAAATCATATGTGTGCTCTACATTTTTCTTGTTAAACTGTGTTAGTAAATACTAATGATGTAATCACTTAAGAATTTTACTTAAGGTTTACATTGAAAGAATGTTCACAAATTGATTGATTCACACGCAATGTTTGACTCCTCCAAGTTTGAATAGCACAATGATTTGATTCACCAATGATTGTATCTCAAATGTTTGTATCTCATGTGTTTGACTAATGTTCAATGATTCCAGTTGCTCCCGAATCTTTACTTCAAATACGAACGCCGGATTCCCCCTGACATACCGAAATAAGCTTATATATAGGGCTAGCTTGTGACACCCGGCAATTTCAGGTAAATTGCAGCTCTTATATTCTTTACATTTCACATTCATACTTGTTGCATTTCATTTAATTATGTTTAATTAGATGAGTTGAACACAAACCACTACGAAACAATAGTTCAAGGAACTATCAAATCATACATTGCACATTGGTTTTGGAAACCAAGTGTGGCAAACACAACACTAACTTGAATTATTGAATTGTGCACCACACGTTTATATTCTTTACATTTCACATTCATACTTGTTGCATTTCATTTAATTATGTTTAATTAGATGAGTTGAACACAAACCACTACGAAACAATAGTTCAAGGAACTATCAAATCATACATTGCACATTGGTTTTGGAAACCAAGTGTGGCAAACACAACACTAACTTGAATTATTGAGTTATGCACCACACGTTGATTAGGATTAATCGAGCGTGCAAACACTTCGTTAGACACGAACACAACTATCGAAGATAATTCGAGGAATTATCGAAACACACACACGAGTCGTTGGTGATCAATTAAACTTATGTGCTACTCTGTACTTATGTGCTTAAAATATGCATTAGATGTTTAGGATAAACGTTAGGAATCGAGTACGAGCGAAATCGTATCAACGAAATCGAAAAACAAGGAAAAGGACCCATCGCGGTACGCGACGGTCCCTCGGCGAACGGCTTCGCGGTACGCGGCGCAAACCGGGAGTCGAGACTCCCGAATCCTATCGCGGTACGCGATGATGAATTTTCATCGGCCTCCGCGGTACGCGAAGGCCATGCAGATCAGATTTTCTTTAAAACCAACCCATATCATTTCAGTCGAGTTCCTTCACCAATTCCTCCGATTTCTCTCATCTTCCAGCGACTAAACCCTTTGAAATCAGTCCTTAAACTCCTGTCAAGCATTTCCTAAGCCACATCCTTGTATCCTTGGAGTGATTTGAAGACATTAAAACCCGAAGAGAGATCGTGGAGGCCATCAACACGCAAGAGAGTCTTCATCCATACTCGTAGCCTCTGTCCAGATCAAATCTCATCACCAAGGAGCTCCTAAGGTAGTTTCTTATGATTTCTTATGGTTAGATCGTACATGCAATGGGTAAAAACCCACATGCAACTCCGTTTAGTTATTGTGCTTGAATGTGTTGGTGATTCGTTGTTTAGATGTCATGGATTTACTGATTTTAGTGTTTAATAATGTTAGAATTGAGTTTTGGTTAAGTTAGGTTTGATTTGGTAATGATTTGGTACACTTGCCATAAAAGGAAACTTTTATGTTGCAAGTCTTGGATTTGGGATGATCTAGACATGTTAGACATGTCTAGATATTGTTAAATGTGTATTGGAGTGTTTAGAAACACATTGGGATATTTGATTTTGTCAAAAACATGGTTTTATAGAAACTTACTAAAAATGGAAACTTTTGTAAATGAAAAGAGGGATTTTGATGTTTTTGAAAGATTCGATGAACTTGGATTATTGAAATACGTTTAGAAATGATTTCTAACATATTTGAAAACCTTGATTTGTGAAAACGAGCTTTTAAACAAGTCCTTCCTATTTTAGGAAACTTTATTTGGGCAAAACGGCATAAATGGTGATTTATGCGCAAACGATGAGTATTAAGGGTATAAACGTGTTTTTACAAGCATACTAGAGTCATTAGTTTTATGAAATGGAATTTCATAACCACACTTTCCTAAATGGGAAACTTTCTAAAAAGGGTAACTTATGTGATTAGAGTCATAGGATGCATTTTGGAGTCTTATGTGCATCAAGGCACAAAAACACAACAATCGTGTCACCAACGATTCATCGAGTCTCACTAGTTAACACATGCACTCGGTTGAGCACACCGACACTTGGAGTTGTATGGATTACACACATCACAAAACACATACTCACACCTATATGGATATAGGTGCATACTAGCAGGTGCTAGCTCTCGCAGACGCGAACATTCACATACCGGAACTACTATCAGGTGAGTTCACGGCCCCTTTTTACATTTTCTACCTTTGGGGGAGAAAACATTGCATACAACTTCTTTTGAACAACTTACACACTTTTGGTTATTTTTGTACATGATAATATCGTATATGCATATGTGTGGCATTCATCCACAAAACTGATAAGTCCTCATTAAACACATCTCGAACCGTTAATAGCGCGTGGCGCTCAGCGTGGTAATTCTGAATAGTACTATTTGGGCCCGACAAGCCCCACCCATCATGTCTTGGAGGCCACCCGACTGGAGGTCGGAATGGGTGCAATATTGACCAATACTTTGCCATTGTCCTGTGATAACATGGCGGGAGGCACAATCTGTCAGCTTCGGTACCATCCACAATATAATATAACTGTATTGACTAGCTATCAGTCGATACAGCATCGTCATGATATGTAAATCTACGGAACTCTTACTTTAAACATATGATGTTTACTGCTTATGAAAAACCTGTGCTCTCACCAACCTTTGTGTTGACCTTTTACTCGCATGTTTTCTCAGGTAACTAAGGCACGTGCACAAGGAATAGGAATGCTAGGCTGGAGTCGCATGCATCTGTTTATGTGTCTTATTTTACTAGACTCTGATTATCATTTGATTATGTTGTGTAATGTTAAACAACTTTATTCGCTTCCGCAACTATTGTCACTTATCGTTTTAAAAACCGTTTTGAATTAACGCTTCCGCAAACTATGAATGATTAAACTGTTTGGTTAACTTATACTTTACTTCCGCAACTCTGATCTTACTAAACTGTTTTATCCAAAGTATTGGATGTACGTACGAAATCAGACATATAGGTCTCGCATGTTGTGTGACCGGAGACTGCGATCCTGCAAGATCAGTCGCGTCGCGCCCCAGGAAGGGACGGGGTTTCTCGGAGTGCGACAGATTGGTATCAGAGACTCCGGTTATTGCGAATTAGGTTTGCATTTAGTGAACTTAGTCTATAACCACTAGTCTCCACACAACACATAGTGCTTAGTATTGTAGTACTTGCACACACGTTACATCTTTTATGCATTATGTTCGTCACTGCACGTGACTACCCATGACGGGGAAGAGCCGATAGCTCTAACACGTTCTTTACAGTACCTACCGCACACACTACATTAGTCATTAGACAAACACTAACACGTATTCTCGCTATGAAGATCATGGCTGGAAGACGTGAAGGACGCAGGAATGCAGGCGGACGAGGAAACATCAACCTTACCGCAGCTGAACTGAACGCGCTCATCAACGAGCGAGTCGAGGAGGTACTTGCTGCACGGGAAGCTGCCCGAAATCAAAACCCACTGAACCAAGGTGATGAATCTGTTCATATTCACCTTGCACTACAAACACTTGCTTCCAATCCAACACGACTACCCGATGCCTAACCCAACTCTACTCTTTGCATATTTCAGGAACAAATCCTAACCCTCCTCTCTGTACGTTCAAGATGTTCCTGGATTGCAAACCCCATTCGTTCAGCGGCACTGAGGGAGCTGTTGGGCTATTACGCTGGATTGAGAAGACGGAATCAGCCTTCGCCATGAGCAACTGCAGGAACGAGGACAGGGTCAAGTTCGCTGCAGGGACGTTCGAGGGAGCTGCCCTCACTTGGTGGAACGCCAATGTTCAGAACCTAGGGCTTGATGCAGCCAACGCACTACCTTGGGATAATTTTAAATAAATGTTGAACCGCGAATATTGCCCTCGTGGTGAGGTGCAGAAACTCGAGACTGAGTTCTGGAACCATAAGATGATTGGTTCCGAGGTTGAGGCATACACTGCCCGGTCTTATGAGCTGGCACACCTGTGCCCGGAAATGGCAACCCCTCCATTCAAACACATAGAGAAGTATATTGATGGATTGCCACCTCAGATCCAAGGAATGGTACTTTCTGCAGACCCCATCACCATGCAACAAGCCGTCCGATTAACCCATAAGCTCACTGATTCAGCTGTTGCTCAAGGACTCTTACCACCTCGTGGTGCTGTAACCACAACCACCGACAAGGGAAAACGCAAATGGGATGACACCCAGAACAAGACTTCCAATCTCCAACCCCCTCCACAACAACGTAAGTTTGGGTCGTTTCAAGCTTACGCACCACCTGTTCCATCCAACCAAACCCGAGGAGCCTATGCAGGCAAACACCCCGAGTGCAGCAAATGCAACTTACATCATGCCTTGGGACAATGCGACTCTATCCGATGCCAACGCTGTGGCAAAGGAGGACACCTCGCCAAAGACTGCAGGGGTGAACTGCGAACGAAGACCCAACCACAGCAGCAACAACAACTTGAATTACCAAAGGGTTGCTTCGAATGTGGGAAACCAGGGCACTTCAAGAGGGACTGTCCACATTTGAAACACAACATTGATAGCGGAAACAACAACGGTCCGAAGGGGCGAGCCTTCATGATCGGGGCAAAGGAGGCCAGAAGGGATCCCCACCTTGCAACCGGTACGTATCTCTTAAATGATAATTATGCATCTGTGTTATTTGATACTGGAGCTGAGAAAAGCTTTATATCTAAGGAATTTAGTGAGATACTTGCCATTACCCCAACACCCCTAGATGTCGAATATACAGTAGAGCTAGCTGATGGTAAATTGATCATGACTAAAAACATTCTAAAAGAATGCACTTTAGAGCTAGCAGGCCATAAATTTAAGATTGACCTCATGCCGGTTACACTAGGCAGTTTTGATGTCGTAGTGGGCATGGATTGGTTGTCCGAAAACCAGGCTGAAATCATTTGCCACGACAAGGTTGTGCGCATACCCCTCCCTGGCGGAGAAACTCTAGACATCAAAGGCGAAAGGAGTGACACTCCTCTAAACATCATCTCGTGCATGAAAGCTCACAAATGCTTACGAAAGGGATACACAGCCATTCTGGCGCTTATCACCGACAATACTGAAGAGGAGAAGAAAATAGAAGACATCCCAGTCGTATGCGACTATCCCGACGTATTCCCTAAGGATCTACCAGGACTACCACCACCTCGACAAGTGGAGTTCCGCATAGACCTTGTGCCGGGAGCAACACCTATTGCACGAGCACCATATCGACTTGCACCTTCGGAGATGCAGGAACTGTCCAACCAACTGCAAGAGTTGCTGGACAAGGGTTTTATTAGACCAAGCTTCTCACCCTGGGGAGCTCCGGTCTTATTCGTAAAGAAGAAGGATGGCACATTTCGTATGTGCATTGACTACCGTGAACTAAACAAAGTAACAATCAAGAATCGTTACCCCTTACCTCGGATCGATGATCTGTTCGATCAACTACAAGGATCAAGTTACTACTCTAAGATCGATCTGCGATCTGGGTACCATCAGTTGAGGATTCAGGAGGAAGATATACCCAAGACTGCTTTTCGCACTCGGTATGGCCATTATGAGTTTTTGGTTATGCCGTTTGGGCTGACAAACGCACCCGCAGTATTCATGGATCTCATGAATAGAGTATGCAAACCCTATCTCGACAAATTTATCATTGTCTTTATAGATGATATTTTCATCTACTCCAAAACCCAAGAGAAACACAAAGAGCATCTTCAATTGGCTCTTGAACTGCTACGGAAAGAGAAGCTGTACGCTAAACTCTCAAAAATGCGACTTCTGGATTCGAGAAGTCCAATTCTTGGGACATGTTCCTAATGAACAAGGGATTCATGTGGAAAAGACTAAGATAGAGTCAATCAAGAACTGGGAAGCACCAAAGACCCCAACTGAGGTGCGACAATTCCTAGGATTGGCCGGCTATTATCGACGATTTATCGAAGGATTTTCGAAGATAGCCCAACCCCTTACAGCCTTAACTCATAAGGACAAGAAGTATCTCTGGACTGACAAACAAGAAGCTGCATTCCAACTTCTCAAGCAGAAGCTCTGTAGTGCACCTATCTTATCACTTCCTGATGGAACGGATGACTTCGTAGTATATTGCGATGCCTCGATACAAGGACTCGGCTGTGTGCTAATGCAGCGGGAGAAGGTAATCGCATATGCTTCTCGACAACTGAAAGTCCACGAGAAGAACTACACCACCCACGACTTGGAACTTGGAGCCGTGGTATTTGCACTCAAAATCTGGAGACACTACCTGTATGGTACAAAGTGTACGATATACACCGATCACAAGAGTCTCCAACATATATTCGAGCAGAAGGAACTGAACATGCGACAACGTCGCTGGCTCGAACTCCTAAATGACTATGAGTGTGCTATCAAGTATCACCCAGGGAAGGCCAATGTAGTGGCCGATGCCCTAAGCCGGAAAAACACATCGAAACCCAAGAGGGTACGAGCTTTACAGCTTACCATCCATACTAACCTCCCTGAGCAGATACGTATTGCCCAGGTGGAGGCACTTAAACCTGAAAATCTAGCGACAGAATCGCTGAGGGGAATGGAGCAACAACTCAGAGAAAAAGCCGATGGCTTACAATATTTCATGGAACGCGTCTGGGTTCCACATTATGGGGACTTACGAGACCTTGTGATGGACGAGGCTCACAAATCCCGATATTCCATTCACCCTGGATCTGATAAGATGTATCATGATCTGAAGATACTTTATTGGTGGCCACATATGAAAGCCGACATCGCTACCTACGTAGGCAAATGCTTGACTTGTGCCAAAGTCAAGGTCGAGTACCAGAAACCATCTGGATTACTCACACAACCCGAGATCCCCATGTGGAAATGGGAACAAATCTCCATGGATTTCATCACCAAATTACCCCGTACCCCAAGTGGATGTGACACTATCTGGGTAATTATGGACCGACTGACTAAATCAGCACATTTCCTTGCGATCAAGGAAAATGACAAGATGGAAAAACTGGCCAGAATCTATGTCAAGGAAGTGGTCTCGCGACATGGAGTGCCGATCTCCATTATTTCGGATCGAGACGCCAGATTCACTTCTAACTTCTGGAAATCACTACAAAAGTCGCTTGGCACGCGGTTGGATATGAGTACAGCATACCACCCACAAACTGATGGCCAGAGCGAACGCACGATACAAACCCTTGAAGATATGCTACGAGCGTGCGTAGTGGACTTCGGTAACAGCTGGGAAACTCACCTACCGTTAGTGGAGTTTTCTTACAACAACAGCTATCATACAAGCATAAAGGCAGCGCCTTTTGAGGCACTCTATGGCAGGAAATGCCGATCACCCATCTGTTGGGTAGAAGTGGGCGATAGTCAGCTCACTGGCCCGGAACTTGTACACGAAACAATGGAGAAAATCGTGCAAATAAGAAACCGCATGGCAGCAGCTCGAGATCGTCAAAAGAGCTATGCCGACAAACGCCGAAAGCCTTTGGAATTTCAGGTAGGAGATAAAGTCCTTCTGAAAGTCTTACCATGGAGAGGCGTCATTCGTTTCGGTAAACGAGGCAAACTGAACCCACGGTATATAGGACCCTTCGAGATCCTGAAGAGGATTGGTCCAGTGGCATACCAACTCAATTTACCAGCCGAACTCGACGGAATTCACAACGTGTTTCACGTCTCAAACTTGAAAAAGTGTCTATCTGACGAAACACTTATTGTTCCACTGGATGAGATCCAGGTGGATGAACAACTACGGTTCGTGGAAGAACCGGTAGAGATCATGGACCGTGAGGTCAAACAACTTAAACAGAGCAAGATACCCATTGTCAAAGTTCGATGGAACTCGAAACGCGGACCTGAATTCACGTGGGAGCGTGAAGATCAGATGATGCGCAGATATCCCCATCTTTTCAAACAGACAACGTCGAATGTCGACAACAACGAATAAATTTCGGGACGAAATTCCTTTCAACAAGGGGATGATGTGACAACCGGAAAATTTTTGTCTTTTAAACACTATTGCTTCTCAAACACTACCAACAACGACCAAATTTCGGGACGAAATTTCTTTCAACAAGGGGATGATGTGACACCCGGCAATTTCAGGTAAATTGCAGCTCTTATATTCTTTACATTTCACATTCATACTTGTTGCATTTCATTTAATTATGTTTAATTAGATGAGTTGAACACAAACCACTACGAAACAATAGTTCAAGGAACTATCAAATCATACATTGCACATTGGTTTTGGAAACCAAGTGTGGCAAACACAACACTAACTTGAATTATTGAATTGTGCACCACACGTTTATATTCTTTACATTTCACATTCATACTTGTTGCATTTCATTTAATTATGTTTAATTAGATGAGTTGAACACAAACCACTACGAAACAATAGTTCAAGGAACTATCAAATCATACATTGCACATTGGTTTTGGAAACCAAGTGTGGCAAACACAACACTAACTTGAATTATTGAATTGTGCACCACACGTTGATTAGGATTAATCGAGCGTGCAAACACTTCGTTAGACACGAACACAACTATCGAAGATAATTCGAGGAATTATCGAAACACACACACGAGTCGTTGGTGATCAATTAAACTTATGTGCTACTCTGTACTTATGTGCTTAAAATATGCATTAGATGTTTAGGATAAACGTTAGGAATCGAGTACGAGCGAAATCGTATCAACGAAATCGAAAAACAAGGAAAAGGACCCATCGCGGTACGCGACGGTCCCTCGGCGAACGGCTTCGCGGTACGCGGCGCAAACCGGGAGTCGAGACTCCCGAATCCTATCGCGGTACGCGATGATGAATTTTCATCGGCCTCCGCGGTACGCGAAGGCCATGCAGATCAGATTTTCTTTAAAACCAACCCATATCATTTCAGTCGAGTTCCTTCACCAATTCCTCCGATTTCTCTCATCTTCCAGCGACTAAACCCTTTGAAATCAGTCCTTAAACTCCTGTCAAGCATTTCCTAAGCCACATCCTTGTATCCTTGGAGTGATTTGAAGACATTAAAACCCGAAGAGAGATCGTGGAGGCCATCAACACGCAAGAGAGTCTTCATCCATACTCGTAGCCTCTGTCCAGATCAAATCTCATCACCAAGGAGCTCCTAAGGTAGTTTCTTATGATTTCTTATGGTTAGATCGTACATGCAATGGGTAAAAACCCACATGCAACTCCGTTTAGTTATTGTGCTTGAATGTGTTGGTGATTCGTTGTTTAGATGTCATGGATTTACTGATTTTAGTGTTTAATAATGTTAGAATTGAGTTTTGGTTAAGTTAGGTTTGATTTGGTAATGATTTGGTACACTTGCCATAAAAGGAAACTTTTATGTTGCAAGTCTTGGATTTGGGATGATCTAGACATGTTAGACATGTCTAGATATTGTTAAATGTGTATTGGAGTGTTTAGAAACACATTGGGATATTTGATTTTGTCAAAAACATGGTTTTATAGAAACTTACTAAAAATGGAAACTTTTGTAAATGAAAAGAGGGATTTTGATGTTTTTGAAAGATTCGATGAACTTGGATTATTGAAATACGTTTAGAAATGATTTCTAACATATTTGAAAACCTTGATTTGTGAAAACGAGCTTTTAAACAAGTCCTTCCTATTTTAGGAAACTTTATTTGGGCAAAACGGCATAAATGGTGATTTATGCGCAAACGATGAGTATTAAGGGTATAAACGTGTTTTTACAAGCATACTAGAGTCATTAGTTTTATGAAATGGAATTTCATAACCACACTTTCCTAAATGGGAAACTTTCTAAAAAGGGTAACTTATGTGATTAGAGTCATAGGATGCATTTTGGAGTCTTATGTGCATCAAGGCACAAAAACACAACAATCGTGTCACCAACGATTCATCGAGTCTCACTAGTTAACACATGCACTCGGTTGAGCACACCGACACTTGGAGTTGTATGGATTACACACATCACAAAACACATACTCACACCTATATGGATATAGGTGCATACTAGCAGGTGCTAGCTCTCGCAGACGCGAACATTCACATACCGGAACTACTATCAGGTGAGTTCACGGCCCCTTTTTACATTTTCTACCTTTGGGGGAGAAAACATTGCATACAACTTCTTTTGAACAACTAACACACTTTTGGTTATTTTTGTACATGATAATATCGTATATGCATATGTGTGGCATTCATCCACAAAACTGATAAGTCCTCATTAAACACATCTCGAACCGTTAATAGCGCGTGGCGCTCAGCGTGGTAATTCTGAATAGTACTATTTGGGCCCGACAAGCCCTACCCATCATGTCTTGGAGGCCACCCGACTGGAGGTCGGAATGGGTGCAATATTGACCAATACTTTGCCATTGTCCTGTGATAACATGGCGGGAGGCACAATCTGTCAGCTTCGGTACCATCCACAATATAATATAACTGTATTGACTAGCTATCAGTCGATACAGCATCGTCATGATATGTAAATCTACGGAACTCTTACTTTAAACATATGATGTTTACTGCTTATGAAAAACCTGTGCTCTCACCAACCTTTGTGTTGACCTTTTACTCGCATGTTTTCTCAGGTAACTAAGGCACGTGCACAAGGAATAGGAATGCTAGGCTGGAGTCGCATGCATCTGTTTATGTGTCTTATTTTACTAGACTCTGATTATCATTTGATTATGTTGTGTAATGTTAAACAACTTTATTCGCTTCCGCAACTATTGTCACTTATCGTTTTAAAAACCGTTTTGAATTAACGCTTCCGCAAACTATGAATGATTAAACTGTTTGGTTAACTTATACTTTACTTCCGCAACTCTGATCTTACTAAACTGTTTTATCCAAAGTATTGGATGTACGTACGAAATCAGACATATAGGTCTCGCATGTTGTGTGACCGGAGACTGCGATCCTGCAAGATCAGTCGCGTCGCGCCCCAGGAAGGGACGGGGTTTCTCGAGGTGTGACATAGCTCTCACCGCCCACCACTTACCTCAGCACGTCAGCGTTAATCCGCCGTTTGTATTTGGAGCTAAGATTTCAACTCTTGAATGATTATGATTGGTTCATGTTTGAATCTTGTTCCTTGATTATGATTATGAATATGTAAACCATGGTCCCTAATTTACTTGAAATTAAGACCTTAGGTTTTAGCATGTGTGTCCTAGATTAATCAACCTAGGTTCTCAATACTTTTAGTATTGAGTATAATGATCTCCTGTGAGAACTTCAACTAAAGAATACTGTTACACAGATTCTAAGTTATAAAGTTTCTATGATAATGAATACCTGATAATGACAACATGACAAGGATTTCATATCAAAGATTCTAAAATTATAGATCTTGACCTCTGAATTCCTATGATGATCATGATGAGGATTTTAGATCAAAGATACTAAGAATACAAATCTTTGCCTCTAAATTCCTCTGATGAACTCTGATTGAGAATTCCAGATCAAGAATACTAAGAATACAGATCCTTGTCTCTGGAATCCTTTAATGAACTCTGTGTGAGAATTTCAGATCAAGGATACTAAGAATACAGATCCTTGCCTCTGAAATCCTTAAATGGATATATGTGAGAAATTTAATTCGATTTCTAAAATTATAGAATTCCGATTCAAATTCCTTGACTCGATATCTAATCTTAGAAAAGTATCCCTAAGATCTTTCAAGCTTTATATGAACTTAATGCTTACTCAAGTTACTTAGATCCTAAGAATCCTAAAGCCTATAGCACTTAGTCCTATTGGGTAGCTTAGGTTATAGTCTTGGTCATTAAGCATTGGGTTTTTCCTAGTTCTCTACAACCTTGGCTCTGATACCAACCTGTCACACCCCCTGCGCCGCGTGCGGAATCCACGGCGCGGTGACGTATGAATAGTTGAATCATGCACATGTATTGAATAAGAACAACCACAATGGATTACTAAGTCTCATAATGTTTAGACAGTTGTTTAGTTACAGACAATCTATCTACCAAAAGAATGACAACTAAAGACCCAAAATATAGTTTACAAAATAAGACTTCAAACAAGACAATTAAACATTCAGGAATTTAGTGTGTTTCTAAATCCATCCTAGCATGTTTCTTCATCTTGTTCTATCTTAAACGGTCTCCTTAGTTGTCCTTTAGTGTGTCTTAAACCTGATTACCTGAAACACGCGAAAAGTAACTGTCAACTACAGAAGTAGTTGGTGAGAACAATAGGTTTAACAATTGTAAACATGAATTTGCAGTGTAAGGCATATGTTTAAAACAATAAATCAATTACATGGATGAGCTGCAACCCAAACTAACATCAAGTATGTAAAATGAGTCCAAACAGTCAACAGACTATTTGCTAATGAGCCAACATATAATCAAGTCCCAAACTACGTTTGGAGTTAGATAATGTATCAGCAGTTTTGATAAAACCATAATGAAACCAAACCTGTAGTTAGCTTATAAAACAAATTTAAAAGCTAACTCCATTTTGGTATGAACCAGTGTGTCCGCTTTCCCTTGTTGTGATCACCCAGTACTAACGCTAATGAATATGAAACTTGATGTGTTTATAAGTTTGTTCACAACAGTGGACACCATGCTTTTGAACTTTGCTTTAAAAACCAATGATTTAATGCCTTATTTGATAACATGATTTGAAACCTTGTTTGAATACCATGATTTGAATCCTTTGTTAGAATACCATGAAATGAATCCTTTGTTTGAACAACACTATGAAAACCGTTGTTTGAATACCTTGTTTTGAAACCCTTGATTGAGTACATAAGATAGTGTCCTTGTATAAGAACAAGGTTTGTAAAAGATTATTTTCGAAAACACGAGCTTACAGTAAAAGAGTTTATAAGTCACATTATTTAAAAGTGTTTGTCATTTGTAAAACTATTCGAGTAAAACTGATATAAAATAATTCAAGAAAACTTTATAAAACATCTTTAATAGAAAGTGTTTAACGGTTGATAAAATCCTTTGAAACAGTTGAATAATCTAATGAATTTGTACCATGAACCTGTAATGTTTGTAAAATATCATACATCTTGTATAAAGAAATACAATGTAAATAGTGTATTGGATCACATGTTCCACCCCAAAACAGTTGAAAACAGTAAAAGAGGGGCTAATGTTCTCACCTGTCTGCAGTAGACTCTGAACTATAACAAATAGCAAGTAGAAAACATGACTTCTAACTGATTCCTATATCATTGTAATCATACATAAGATATAAGATTTATAATTGTATAGACTTTGATTCATTGATTGACTTGTGTTAACTTGAACTTGATTAACTCTTGATTACATGATCTCATGATTAAGAATGTTGTGTGAACTTGAAAGCCATGATTTAGCCACTTGATTGAGAGTTGTTTCATGTAAAAGAGGGGTCATGTTCTTTTATACACAACTCATGTGCGTAAATGACAAGTGTTTGCGAATTTGATAACCATTGTTTAACATGCATTTTGAAAGAGATGTTCCAATTGTTTTAAGTTGTTGAGATTATGACTTGGTCTCATGATTATGTTAAGTTATAAACTTAACTCAATTAAGATCAAATCAAAACTTTCTTTGAGTTGTGGGCCAAACCATGGGCCTTAAGCCCATGTAATCATGATGGCTTAAATAATGATCCGTGGGCCTCTTAGGTTAACAACAGGCCAATTGGATGTGATGTTGGGCCAACCAATATGTTTATGGACCGAATGGGATTTAGTTGGGCCTATAGGAATTGGTTTAGGTCCAATGGGATTGAGTTGGGCCAATTGCTAAGTATTGGACCGAAATGGATATCGTGGGACAATTAGGTGAATTGTTGGGTCAAGAATCCTATTGGTCTTATTCTAATGTGGGCCGAGGTTATCCAATCGATTGGGCCAAGGAATATATAGAAAGTTGCATGTTTGGATCTCGGCTAACCCACTTGGCAGCGAACCCTTTATGGGTCTGGACTAAGGTTCGCTAACAACCGAAGGTTCGGCTAGGACATGCTGATGGTTCGCTTGATCAAATGGTTCGGCCTTCATGCAAGGGTTCGTCCGAGATCGATGGTTCGTCTAAATAAAGATAGGCCCATCTGCTGATGTAGGTTCGTTCCGTGCAACATAAGGTTCGGTGAGATTAGGGTTCGTGAGTTGATAGTTAAAGGTTCGGCCACATGGAGCTTCGGCTAGGGTTCGTCGCAGGCATGAGGGTTCGCTGGGTCAAGCATGGTTCGTCTGTGATGATGTTGATGAAGGTTCGTCGCAATGTAAGGTTCGTGAGGACCCCTAGGGTTCGGCTGGTCAGGCAACAAACCATGCAGATTAGTTATGGTTCGCCATAGACCAATGGTTCGGCCATGAAACCCTAATAGGTTCGGCTCCCTGCTGTTGGGGTTGAGCACCTCCCGAACCTGTCATCATCACCATCATTCGACTCTGGTTCTTCGATCCAACCATCCCCATGCTTCGAACACTCATAGCCTAGTCCTCGAAGGTTGTTAGTTCGACTGGAATGGGCTGGGACCGGTTGTAACTAGGTTCAAACAAAACCCACGAAAACCCTATTTTCAAAGTTGTTCTTTTGATCATACCTTGTTTTTGGCCGGACAAATCCAAAGATCTCTTGTACTTTCGCGTAGGGGATGTCAAGAGCTTCGCGTAGGTTCAAGAATCACCGAAATCCGTTGAGAAACGAGCGAGTTACGAGCGTTTGAAGTTCGGTTTTCTAGAGAGAGAGAGAGTTGACGAATTTCTAGAGAGAGGAAGGGTTGGGCTGGTATTAAATGAGAGAAATGGCCTTCATCAAGGCTTTTATAGTCCGCGAGGTATTCGGGTTCGTTTCGGTCGCTCAGTTCGCGTTTCCGGAACATAACGCGTATTTTACGCGATTTAAATAATGTAATTGTTATTCTCATCATTTTGATGAGTTTCAAAATTATAAAAATATGAAAAATAATATATTTAAATTATATTTACTCTTCGTGTGTTGACAGATCGTTAAACAGATACAATTACGTGTATACCCGCAATCGCGTACGTTTTCCGATCGTAACAATTATTCAAGGCCGTTTAATCATAATTATAAGTTCAACATTCGTATCATTATGGATCGTCACCCATAACTATACTCAGTCTAGCTTACGTATTACGATTCTTGTTTAATTAATTGTCATAATATTCGTCTCAACACTACGCACTAACACTATCCCATTACACCGAACGCAGTATATGTATAGGGCATACCCCAGATTCCAGCTACCTGCTGTACCTGACGCCGTCCCACCACTGTTTCAATATAATACGATACTGTTCTTGCCTAGCGTACTCGACTGTAAATAAATAATACATACTTGTTCCTAAATAATAAAGATCCTAGCACACAGGCACATTATGAACACATGAATCACATTGACTGATTTGATATGAAAACACATTTGTTCTAACACTGTTTACAACTACTATGACTAAATGTACAAATGTTACACTAAATATTGTTTTACTACTTAAATTATATGCTAATATATAAATTAATCATTTTGTGATATTAAATTTCATTATTAAACTATTTTATGTGAAATGCATGTAGTACACAAGGTAATAGCCTAGTTCATAAATAATATATACGTTCGTGTTGTAGGAGTTTATGTTTGTAACTATAAAAATGTAAAACTTGTTAAAACACCCACATAAACACACTTAAAACAGACTTAACACATATTACAAAATTCTGACTATTTTCAACATGAATCAGGATGAGACGGATCATCTTAATATGGATATAAAAAGAAATTCGATGCTTTTTTATCTTCAATTGGGTCATACTTCCATGTTGGATCAAATCTCCCATCAAACCAATTGTATATACTCCTTAAAAAGAATTTTTGATTTAGAAGCTTCTATTTTGGTTTTTAAGTAAACTAATTTAATATTTATATTAATTCTTTTCAAATCATAAACTTTATAAAAATTACCTCTCGTGTTTATATGGTTTTTGATGAAAGCGGTCAGTATACTAAAAACAAGACTAAATTAAAACTGTTTAACCTAAATTAAAGAAACAATAACTAATCCTAGACTTAACCTAAACACCTAGTAATAATCGTAAATCCTAAACTAGACCACTACGTAGGCAAGTGTACCTATCGATGACAAAATAGCTTGTGGAAGTCCGGATATCGAACCAATGGACACTAGTATAGCAAACTAACCTAGACTGTGGACAAAATAAAGTAAAAGAGAGGGGGGGGGTTTGGTGCAACTCTGATTATCCAATCAGACTGAGACTGATTAAACAACTAAACTACTAACTAAACCCTAAACAGTAACTAAAACTGACACTGTAACTGAAATCTAACTGCAGTGAGGAAAACTGGTATACCTAGGCTGGGAATCAAAAGTGTAACAAATGCTGACTTGGACCGACTTATGAAGGATGAAGACTAGGATCTTAAGGAACAAACTTAGGATAACCTACTGGGCCCCAGATCAAATACCAGGTGACTCCAATGGAAATCCTAAGACTGTAATGTATGCACTAATCTACCGGGTCACCTTCCGGATTTTCCCAATATGCAATTGCACTCCAACGGGTGAATCACCTCCCGGATTTCTCCAGCCGTTTGTATCATAAGACACTAGAGAGCTATAAAGGTGACAACTTTGACATGGATTGACACTAACACTAAGTAGATCTAAGACAACGCCCTCCCGGGTCGTTTAACTCGAATATCCCAAGTGAAAGAGACCAACCATCTAACATATCACCTCCTGGATTTCTAGGTTAGGTCACACATGTAAATAACAAAACTTAATGAAGTCTAATCCTATGGAAAGTGATCAGCAACCCATAAACTAACCTAAAACACAAAGTAGTAGGCCTAATATGCATCTATGTGTGGAAAGACCTTCCTAGACACACATGGATCAATCATTGATCAAATATAATCATTCAACATATGTAAAAACGATCAAAGATCATAACTTTATAGCTGAATACAAAGCATATATCATCCATAAGCATAAATCATGTCCAAAATCAACAAAGTTCACAACTTTATCATCCTAAACCTAGATATAACCCTAGATCTAGCCAACCAACATCTCAATAGTAGCAAAACAGATTTGATATAAGTCTAGATACATGAAAAACTACTGATTTAAACTAAGAACATGAAAAGATAAAGAAAAAGACTCAAACAAGCTTCCTTCTTCACTCCAACAAGCCATAATCAAACCAAATCATCCATGGTTAAGCTCCAGCAGCTCCAAGGCTTGATTAGGGTTCCAAAATCACAGAAAAAGACCCCTCAATCGGTCTGGAAGCGTCCCATTTATAGAAGGCATGAAATTAGGGTTTTGGGCTGAAAAATGATCTTAGGCACATCGCCTAGCGGGGCTGCGTGTGGCTAGGCGTTGCGCGCGAGACAAAAGAGTCGGGCGGCTGAGCCTGGCAGGCGCATCGCCTGCGGCTGGTCTTCCTGACTAGGCGGTGCGCGCGGATTCAATGGAATCAGAGAATGTTCCCAGGCGCACCGCCTGGGACCAAGCAGTGGCCTGGGGCATACCGCATAGGATTTTTTCTTCGTTTTCTTCGCTCGATCAACCGCACTCGATTCCGATGCCCGTTTGCCCTCGTTTCCGCTCCTCCGGGACATATTCCTGCACAAAAACAATAAATGCAACAAGGAATTAAAAACGACTCGAAATATTTACAAAACTAACGAAAACGGACTCGATTGTGTACGAAAATGGATGTGTTAAACTAACACATCAGTTTTGAATTTATCCAGTTTGTTTCTTAACTTAAAAAAATATGTTCTTACGTATTTAGTTTATGTATTTACTGGTATAAATTCAAGTAGATCCATGTTTCAAAGTAGTTATTACTAAAATACCTAGTTTGTTTCAAGAAGTTATTACTAAAATATCCTCAAACAACTTGATTTAATCATAGTATTGATTAATGATCTAATAACTTAAGATCATTCTTAAACTTTTTAAGATAAGAAACTTATTTAGTTTAACCTAACTCTATAAAATATCACTTTAACTTCTTAATTTTCTACAGTTTAAAATTAATCACAATATAGTCCCAATAACAGATATTATATATCATTTGCAGTAGCATGAGTTACATAGCAAAATGACGTTACAAAATAAAATCTATCATCACGAATTTTATACAAATTTCTCATAAAAAATAGAAAATCATACAAAATACATATATATATGATACGAAAGGAATATAAAAAAGTACTCACAAAATTGTTCTCACCGGCAATCAATTGATTAAATTAAAAAAACCCAAATCTTTAAGCAAACATTGATTTTTTATAAAAACAAACAAATCACTGTTAACTTCTTCAAATACCTCCAAAACCATAGAAAAGACAATGTTTTTTCAACTACATATATATAAATAATATTTACTATTCAATACAATATATGTGTATATATATATTTGCTGTTCATTTTTATGAACTTTAATAAATACATATATAATATGATTTTTCCTCAATATTTTGTTATTAATTTAAAAAAAATAATCATGGGTTATATTAACTAGATGTTAACGCATTGCACCTATAAAAAATGAGACAACTCAATTGTAAATGTTAATTGTTCTTTACCACTAACAAAAAAAAAATTATGAATGGATGTTGTTTTTGCTATTGACAAAAATAACTCTTTAACTTTAAAAAATTTAAAAGATTACTTTTACTTTTCTATATTATTTAAACATCTTAAGGTTCTAAATACTAGAGTTTATCGTATGTATTATATAGATAATTTGAATTTTATCAATATCTTTTATTATTAATTTTAAAATATAATAATCGTGTGTTATATCTACTAACAATATTGAGTTGATACTATATAAATTAACTCAATTGTGAATGTTAGTTGTTTTTTGTAATCCCCAACGTTTCCTGCACGAATTCAAATATTTTAATTTTATTTAGTTATAATAAAACAAAGTCCTTGGCATTCTTTAAAACTTTTTGTATTCATACATCAATAGATATATGTATATGTACATATATTTTCTATGTAAAGATACTCAACAAACAATTCAATACAATCAATTCCTAAAATAATCAAGAATCACGCGTAAATCCCAGCTACATTGCAACCGTGAATGAATGCATTCAAAATTAACCAAAATTGACTACATTAATCAAAATTGATCACACACGAGTCTTGATGACCTCTTTCGGGTTCCCTACATGCAAAGAACATCCTATCAAATATTGAACACCCAAGACATGTTGATGTAGCAATCTCCAACAAAACGATTATAACACATGTAGTTAACTACTATATTATACTTGTAACTATGTTAGGATCGAAAACCCTAACATAACAGAGGCTAACAACAACTCAATCAACCGAATTGAAAACGGGTTTGAATTAGGGTTCATAGAGGAAATGGGGGAAATCAAAACCTTTATGTCACACCCTGGCCTTCTAGGCCTCCCGAGGGCGCGACGAGAGACTGGTCATTCACAGTCTCTGCAGGATCGTAGTCTCCGGCCACACTTGCGAGACCTATATGTCTGGTTGCATACGTACATCCAATAACTTGGATAAAACAGTTTTGTAAAATCTGAGTTGCGGAAGTTTAATGTATAAGTTATCAAAGCATTTTGAAATCACAAGTTGCGGAAGTTAAGTTAAATCAGTTTTCAAAACCATACAAATTAACAGTTGCGGAAGCGATTTAAGTTGTTTAGCATTACATATCAAATCAAAATGGTAAATGTTTTCAAAAGCCTAAATCACTAAGCAGATGCATGAGACTTCGGCCTAGCATCCTAGTCCTTGTGTACGTGCCTTAGTTACCTAAGAAAACATGCGAGAAAAGGTCAAAACAATGGTTGGTAATATCATAGGTTTTGTATCGGCAGTAAATAATAAATGTTTAAAGTAAATGTTTGCAGAATTACATATCATTACAATGTAATACATATGGATAGCTAGTCAATACAGTTATATTATATGTGGGTTCGAAACCGAAGCTGACTGCATGCCTCTCGCCATGTCCATCCTTAGTCAGACCCAAATAGTACAATCCAAGATTACCACGCTAGGCACATCGCGCTACTAACGGTCCGAGAATTGTTAGTGATGACTTTGAGTTGTGATGTGTGCCACACACATATATATTGTATAGTGATAAAGCATGTCCATATGTATCCAAAATATGATGTTGTTTCAAAAACAGTTTGTATGCAATGTTTTCTCCCATAAAGGAAGAAACTATAAAAGGGGGCCGTGAACTCACCAGGTAAAGCAGTTCCGGTTTGTGTGTGTTCGCGACTTGCGAATGATAGCACCTGCTAGTAAACACCTATATTTATATAGGTTGTGAGTATGTTTTTTGTGATGTGTTGTATCCTATACAACTTCAAGTGTCGGTGTACTCAACCGAGTGTTTGTGTGTTGACTCGACGAATCGTTGATGACACGTTTGTTGTGTTTAGTTCGTTCATGTGTAATGAAATCTTAAACGCAAGGTAGGACCTTATCATGCATTCTATGACTCTAATTATAAGTCACGTATGAAATCGTAAAGTTTTCATTTTTGGAAAGTTACCAATTTTGGAAAGTTTTATATTTTGGGAAACTTTCTAATATTTAGAAAGTTTCTATTTTTGGAAAATTTATTTATGAAATCTCATTTCCTCTAACTAATACCTATAGCATGTTTATAAAAACACGTTTAACACTTAAAATATATCTTTTGCGCATAAATTACCATGTATGCCATTTTGCCCAAATAAAGTTTCCTTATTTGAAAGTGTTCGTTTAAAAAGCTCATTTTCATAAATCAAAGTTCTAAATATTGTTTAAAAATCATTTTTAAACATCATTTTTAAACATATTACAACAATTTAAAGTCATCAAAACATGTTAAAACATTGAAATCCCTCTTTTGATCTTCAAAAGTTTCTAAAAATAGTAAGTTTCTATAAAATCATATTTTTCACAAATCAAACTGTCCAAATGTGTTTCTAAACACTTCAATACACATTTGACACCATCTAGACATTTCTAATACGTCTAGATCATTACAAATCAATGATATGCATCATAAATTTTCCTTTTATGGCAAGTTTTACAATTTTTCACACTAACCTATCTAAACTCAATCCAAACACTTATACACTCTAAAATCAGTAACATCTTATCAATAATCACATATGAACACCAACAAATTCGTGCACAAGAGCATATGGAGTTGCATGTGGGTGGATGTGCATGCATGTGGGTTTTTACCCCTTGCATGTATGGTCTAAGTATAGAGAAGTTAATAAAACTACCTTAGATGCTCTTAGATGGTGAGGTTTGAACTGAACAGGAGCTACAATGGGATGATGATGAGCTCCTTGCTTATGAATGGCTTACAAGACTTCCTTTTAAATCTCCAATGGTCCTAGAACACTTCAAGTTGCAAGAGATGACTTCAAGAATGTTATCAGGAGGTTTGGATGTGGTTTTACGAGTTTGGGTCGAGAGAGAACACAGAAAATCAGTTATGGGGTAAAAGAGACGAAGTGTGAGAAATGGCTTGTTTGTATAGAATTATTTAGTTTTGGAAGTTGTCGTGTACTGCCAAGGTCGATCGTGCATGGCTTTGGCGTACTGACAAGGAATTCGGGATTCAAAAATCCTGCTTCTGCTTCGCGTATCGCGAAGCTTTTCTCCGAGGGGTTTTCGCGTACGTGAAGGCTTCCTTTCACCGATTTTTGGATTCCTTTGTTCGATTTCGTTTGCGTTCGGTTCGTAACGTTTATTCTAAATGTCTACTTCATGTTAGCACGTAAACACATAATGACACATATGCTTGTATGTTTATTGTTTGTTCACCAACGTTCGTGTAATGAGACTCGTGTGTGTGTTTTGATAATTCATTGAATTATCGATGATCGTTTGTGTTCGTCTCTTACGAAATGTTTTCATGCTTGATTAAACATAATCAACATGTAATGCGCATTCAATAATTCCTCGAATTATTGTTTTGCGATTGTGTTTGTGTTTGCCACATTTGGTTTCCAAAACCAACGTGCAATGTACGATTCAATAGTTCATCGAACTACCGTTTTGTAGTTGTTTGTGTTTAACTCATTTAATTAAAACTAATTAAATGAAGTGCAAGAAGTATGAATGTGAAGTACATAATTGTAAAGGTTGCAATTTACCTGAAATTGCCGGGTGTCACACTTTATGTTTTATATAACTAAACGACACTCTAACCTGATATTAAGGCATGGTTCACCGATAAATCGATTGGGATGTGGGGCTGAGGTCGCGGGTTCAAGGCCTGGTCCGGCAGGTTTTGGTGTCTATTTTGTTTTTATTCATTTCAAGCCATTTTCTTTCCATTTTTTGTAAGGAAAATGTTATAAAACATAAAACTTTAATTCTAACATGCTCGTGAATTTTTTTTATTAGTTTCAGAACAATTATTTGTAAAATTTTAGGATTAAATAGATTTAAAAAATACAATTACTAAATAAACAGAATTTCCTAAAAGAAACAAAACGTTTATACGACTTTAACAATTTATTTCATAAAATATAACTTTTATAATTTCTTATTTTTTAAAATAAAATAAACTCATTTTTTTAAAAAAAAGACTACATAAACCTTATAAAGTTAATTTTATAAAAACATAAAAATGTGTATTTATTGATTTATTTATTTTTAAACAAATCATTTTGGTTTAAGTTCAAAACATAAAAGCATCTTATAAAATCACTAATTTTGGTTTAAGTTCAAAACATATAAGAACAAAAATTTTAAACTACAAACTTAAAACAGAATTATCAAAATTTATTATTTCAAAGGATTAAATAAATGCTCCATATCAATGATTGATGATTTTCAATATATAGTTATTTAAATATTAGTAGCCATCATGAATATAAGTCACCAAATATTACATCTAGATATTTTATAATAAATAAATAGAATAAGCAAATGTTCTATTATATATTATTACCAAAATCTTGAAAATATTTAATTACAATAATAATTCAATATTCCCAAACTACTCGTTTAAATTAGACAAACTTCTTACCAATCTTAGACATAATCTTTTTGAATTTCATAGAATGTCATAGTCATAGAACACTAAACTTAATCTTTAGGGATATCAAACTCATTAAGATATTCCTATAAACAATAGGTTGTTGTGTGTATTTGAACCTAAGAACTTTATCAAGCGTTTGAACTAGCTAAGCAAACAATCAATTCATACTACCTTCTTTACATTTTGTAATGTTTTAGGGATGTTACACATGTCCTACGTAAATCATGTTATTCTTAGAGTCAAAATACAAAAGATGCAATGACTTAATCTTTAGATATTGTCTTTGGATGTATGTGATTACATATTGAATTCTGTATGCATTATTCTAAACTATTGTAAACACGTGTTTACATACTTACATTAAGGTCTTGCAAGCCTTTGGTGTAAAAGTATGGTTTTACACTGTTTGAGGACTATTTGAGAACTATTGAGGATTATTTAGGACTATTTGAGAACTCTTGAGGACTATTGAGAACAATAATTATTTGTTTGTATATCTTGTGTAACTATTGATCGATGAATTACATGAACTTTTGCATTATACATGATGCCTTAGAAACTTGTGAAAACATATGCTTTAGGTTAATACTTTTATACTTTGAATTTGCATCTATTTCTTATGTATTATATAAATTTTGTATGTGTACTCACCAACTATGCAAATAGTTGACAAAAATTATTTTACATGTGTGGCAGGTTAAGTGCAGCTCGTGAAGACATAGGAACATGATTAGTAGATCTAGTTAATGTTTTAAAAAAATGTTTAGAATTTCATTTGTAATTGTTTGTTTATTCAATTTTTGTAAGGTAACTTGAGTTTAATAAATGAAATGTTTGTATTGTTAATAACGAATGATTTAAATATTGAAACGTTATAATAGAACCATGAGCTAATGAACAGTTGAGCTCGCACCCCGACGCATTCCGCCGTCGGTCGGGGTGTGACATATTTGTATCAGAGCAATGGTTATAGGGATCTAGGTTACTAGAAAATGGTGGCCTAGACTATAACTAAGCTAACCTAGATATGATTTATCTCATATTACATTTGTTTGTTTATTACTTGCTTATGTGTTATGTTATACTTATTCATTATGTGGTATGTTATATTTGTTACCATAGAGGAAAGCCATAGTTATTAAAATGACTTTGCTTACACTTAACTAAGAATGCCTTAGTTTAAAATAACTATATATAATGGGAATTACATAGATTAAGTAAATGCCTTATAACTTGGGAGGGTACATAAAAAAACCCTCTTGTTATAGAAACTAAGAAAACTATTTTTTTCACTATTTATCTACTCAATCAACGGTTGAGATCATATTATTGCAACATTGTAAATAAATGTTAGTCAAAGGATTTAATTACTTCACTAATGTGTGTTATGGTTTCATACTTGGATTGGATAGCATAGTTCCATAATACGGCATCTGGCCACATTCCCAATAGGCTTTGAACCACATAACATACATTTGGGTTCTGAAAACACATGTTATCAACAGCTGTTGATGATGAATTCTGTTGTGCTTTGGGTGACTTATCCTCCATTTCCACCTCAGATTCACCATTATTGTTATTATTAGGTGCAGAGCTGTCACACCCCGACCTGCATCAGAAGTCTTAACATAGTATTGGTGTCAACAGTAAATTAAATAAGCATAAAACATGGATAATTATATATAAAAATCATCGATAATTGTTAACATAAGTTTAATATCTTATTTACAATACATCATTTTTAACATTTCGATAACCGGTCCCGTAATAATTATACAAAGCACACTCGCATTCAAGAACCGGTTTCTCCTTTTTTCCCCAAACAACATGCTATTTACCTGAGAAACATACCAAATTTAAAAACAAATGTCGACCAAAAGGTTGGTGAGTTCACAGGTTTTCATGCGAAAATATTTTAACAAGGGAAAAGAACGTAATGTACAAAAACATCGTCATACAGAGCTCATCGTAGACTATCTAGGTACTACGATACGATAGACAACATGAGCCCATAATCAAACCAAAACCAAGGTGCAAACACACCTCAACATATATACTACCGTTACTCACAGACTATGACAGCTAGTCGGTGAGTGGGTTTTCAAATCCAATAGATCTACCAATATATCCCACGGTCTCTCCCATGAGACTAATGATTATGGCTGCGGGATCGAATCCTCTCTGGAGCGAATACACAAAGAACACATATACAAATTGTTGCACTTACTCAAGAGCTATTAAAGTCACATATCACTCCAAACCATACATTACAATTTATATCTTCCGTTTTCCGGCATGTTTCTCCTTCAGTTTATCAAAAACCAAAAACATAATTAAAAGGGGCCATGAAACTCACCTTAGTGCGTTTCTGCTAGCAATAAAGATTTTCAAATAACCAAACTGTTCTCACTAGCACCCTAAAACCTAAGGGACACATTAACAGTCTAAATAAAAATCTGTCATGTAAGTTGTCCACCCAACTTAACTATACTTAAACACATTGCACTAAGGGAACTAGATTTTACACAAACGACTCGTTGGTGACTCGAATTTAGTTATTTATCATAAGTTAACTTTTATAAGTCATATAATTTTCAAATAACTAGTTTATCTTTGTTGAAATTCCATTTTAACTCCAAACTTAATTATATTTAATAACTTGCCAAAAATGACAATTTAACCGTATTTTATAGACAAAATGACAACGCAACATACAAGCACATCAACATACATTATGACATAAGTCAAACAAACGTTACCGCGTAAACGGCAACCTAACAAACAGACGGTCGTTAAAAGGACGATTATTGATGCGGGTACACATTGGGCCCCATAGCCTATCAATAATTTCCTCTTTTACATCTTGTCTGATTAGTTTCTTGAAGAACTCAATAAGAAGTTGGAAAAGCTATCAATTGGTGGTGAAAAGTTACACAAACCAAAAGGACCGTATTACGTTTTTAAAGATCCTTACAGGATTCTTAAAGAAGAACAAGAAAAACAAAAGACAAAATGAGTAGAAGGGGAGAAAGGTTAGCCTTTGGTGAAAACCGAAATACAGAAACATTGGCTAATCAAGAAGACCAGATAAGGGACTACAGAAGATTACACAGGTTACGGAATAATGTACAAAGATGGGTGCCAACAGGAAGATTTAATAGAACTATCGAAAGCCAGATAGACCCTGAAGCCGAACTCAGGATATCACAAGCAAGACGTGCAAGTTTAGTCCCAGCTGAAACCTTGTACGATGAAGGATCAAGGTCCACTAGACATCGAGTCTATCAACACTACAGTGAAGAAAGAATTCTAGTTACTGCAGAAGGTCAGCAAGAAGACATAGGATTCGTTAATGAACAATCCTACAATGAATTAATTAGAAGTGGCATGCAGCATGTGCATCTAGGACTCATGATGATAAGAGTCCATGCTCTACACAGAAGAGATGCTGGTACACAAGTTTTCTTAGTACTTAGAGACACCAGATGGGCTGACGACAGATCCATCCTAGGAACCATGGAGGTTGCTATGACCAGAGGAACACAACTGGTCTATTTAGCTCCTGACATAATGATGTCTATACATGATTTCTACAATCATGTACAAGTATCCATTCAAACAAGGGGATACGAAGATTTTACTGGTGAATCGAATCTACTAATAACAAGGGCGTTAGTGGGTAGATTAACAAACACAAGTTATGCCGGATTCAAATATAATATACAAAGGGTTGCTGAACATTTAGCAACCAATGGAATTCAAGCCGTACCAGGAGAATCAAGATCAGTCACTGAATTACAAGGCCAAAGATGGATGCTAAAACCATCAAAGAAGAAAGTAACAAAGGTTCCATCACGGGTAAGCACAGGATCCAGACGACTAGATGGATCTTTATCCCTAAGATTTGGAGGATATAAAGCAGTAAGAGAAATTGGAGAATCAAGTAGACAAGCTAATCAAAATGGTGAAGATGAAGAATCAATGATAACAGAAATGGCAGCAGCTGCAATACTCGAAAGATTCATTGATTTTGATCTTTTAAGAAGCCTGCACTACATGGAGCCCAGATTACCAGTCGAAATTCGAGAAGAAATTTACAAAAGGGTTGATGTTGAAACAAGAGATCCTCTAATTGATGCTGCTATAGACGATTGGGAAGATGAGGAATTAAAAGAAAAATGGAACAAAAATTGGGATACACTTGGTCAACCATCAGGAAAATATGATTACTATGTAAACTATAGTTACGAAGAAACAAGTCAAAAAGAAGAAATTGTAGCAGCTGGCTGGGGGGAAGAGTTTAATGATCCACTCGAACCAATATTTGGTTTCAACAATCCAATGGATACAGAAGAATGCCAAGTAAAATGGGATGATTACTTTGCCGATGACGAAGAGTCAGAAGAAGATTCAATAGAGAATCAATGGTGGTACAAAAATGATAATTTGAAAGTAATGGTGGAATTACCATACCCATCATACAAGGAAAAGGAAGTAAGAGAAGAAATTCTGGTTATACAAGATGAATTACTGGAAATAGAGTATCCGTTATTAACAAGTTTAATAAAGAGAGAAGAAGTAGGTGCCTCCTCAGTAACATCAGCCTATAAACCACCAGAAGATTCTTGAATGCAACCACCAGGATATCCACCAGCAATAAGAAATAGGATGATGGGAATAACGGAAACAAACTTTGACCTTAATAAAAAGGTTGAAAGTTATGGAAGAAAGCTGGAAAATTACAAGTCATTACCACCTGCACAAGCAACTACAGGAGCAATGCTGGTTTTACCAGCAGATATTGGAAAATATGCTGATGTAATTGATAGATGGGAATCAATTACATTAAATTACATTGACGATCCAAACAAATCTTGGCCAACAGCAAGGTCAAAAGTTGATTGTATAGAAAATCTCCTCGGAGAAGATGAAAAGAAGATTTGGGTCCAATGGAGAATGGCATACGATGAAGAATACCAACAGCTCTTGCAAATTACTGATGATACTCATAACATCACATCTCAAATAAGAAGAGTTCTTCTTCTCAGTGATGCAGCCCAAGGAAGTACAGAAGAACAAGACATGGCGTACAATGATTTGGAAAGATTAGTATGTAATGAAATAAAATATTTATTTCAATACATGAATGATTATAAAACATTGGCGGCAAAATTAGGAAGAATGTTCATTGGGCCAGAATTGTCAGAAAATTTTTCAGAAAAATGCCACCAGCAGTAGGGAAGGAAATAGAAGAAGCCTTCAACAGAGAAAAACCAGACGTAACAATAGGGGTGATGCCAAGAATCTATTTTGCACACAGATATCTAGCAGAACTATGTAAGAAGGCGCAACTTCAAAGAGAGCTAAAAGATCTTCAGTTCTGTAGAGAGATATATATACCTGGTGCCTATAAAAATAGAACAAAAAGGTATGGCTTAAGAAAATCAAGAACTTATAAGGGCAAGCCACATAATACTCATGTAAGGGTATTCAAATCGAAATATGGTGATCGAATGAAGAAGTGCAAATGCTATGTTTGCGGAAAAGAAGGCCATTTTGCAAGAGAATGTAAAAGTAAAGTAAGTAATGTTGAAAGAGCAAATGCTTTCCAAAATCTTGATTTACCTGATAATTATGACGTATTATCTGTAGACCAAGATGAACCAGAAAGTGATGCTATATGCAGTATGTCAGAAGGAGAACAAACAAGCTTTGCAGCAGTAATGGAGGAATGGGCGTTTGTAATAATTTCAGAAGAAGTTCTTTCAGAAGAAGTCTATGTTACGACTATTAAGGAATCCTCATGGAGACCAGAAGTAAAGCTTCCAGAAGACCAAGAATTATGTTATCACAACTGGAAGAAGGAAAAACCCAAAGAAAAGGAGGAATGTAAGCTCTACAGAAGTGATGTAAGGCAAAACATTAGGGGAAAATGTGAAGTTTGTGACTTAATCGTTTGTATGCTATGTCTTAAAGCATATTATGATGAAGTCATACAAATATCTCCGAAGCCTCTCACAAGTAGCACAAATGAGTTAGTTAATGAACTCATGAAACATTGTCTAATGTTACAACAAGAAGTTGACAGACTGGGTCAGATTATTCAGGATGATGAAAAAGTTGTGTTAGAAAGAGAAAGACTTCAGCTTGAAGAAACAGAAGTACCGATAATTAATAATGATGAAGAAAAGGTGCAAGAAGAAACCGTTGCGCTGACACAATCAACCCAGCAAAACCCAAGAATGGAAAGAAGAAATAAACTTTATAATTTGAAAGTTTATTTCAAAATTCCGGGGGTAGAGGAATTTGAAATATCAGCAATTATTGATACAGGGGCAACATCATGTTGTATCAATGAAGAAGCAATTCCAATCAAGGCAATGGAACCAAGTCCTTATATTGTCAAGTACTCAGGAATCAACTCTGAGCAGCTAACAAGGAAGAAGTTGAAGGAAGGAATAATGAAGATTGAAAATAATTCATTTAGAATCCCATTCACTTTTTCTTTCCAATGAAGTTGGGAGGAGGAGTCCAGATGCTGTTGGGATGCAACTTCATCAGATCAATGGGAGGAGGTATAAGGTTTGAAGGCTCACAGGTTACATTCTACAAAACAGTAACAACAATAAATACGAGCCTTGAAGCGGCAAACTATGCAATACAAGAATTAGAGCTAGAGGAAGATGAATACATCAAATTGCAAGAAGAATATGCTGCTTACAACCTTGGAAGACTGGAAAACACCTCAGAAGGAATACAAGAAATTCTCCATGAGCTTGAAAAACAAGGGTTTATTGGGGAAGATCCTTTGAAACATTGGAAGAAAAATAAGGTTACCTGCAAGCTGGATATCATAAATCCAGAAATGACGATTCAAGATAAACCACTAAAGCAAGTAACTCCAGCACAAAAGGAACAATTCAAGAAGCATACGGATGCTTTGCTACAACTAGGAGTAATCAGAAAAAGCAGTAGCAGACACAGAACAAGAGCTATGATGGTAAGCTTAGGAACAACAGTTGATCCGATCACAGGGAAGGAAATAAGAGGTAAGGAAAGAATGGTGTTTGACTATAGAACCCTGAATGAGAATACAAACAAAGATCAGTATTCTCTTCCTGGAATCAACACCATAATCCAAAAAATTGGAAACTCAAAAATCTATTCAAAATTTGATCTGAAGAGCGGATTCCATCAAGTTGCCATGGATGAGGAAAGTATTCCATGGACGGCGTTCATAACACCAGAAGGACTGTATGAATGGTTAGTAATGCCATTTGGTTTGAAAAATGCTCCAGCCGTTTTTCAAAGAAAGATGGATGAATGTTTCGGTGCCTATGAAGATTTCATTGCAGTATATATTGATGACATTTTGGTCTTCTCAGAAAATGAAAAAGACCATGTAAAACATTTGAAGAAAATGTTATCAATATGTAGAAAGGAGGGCCTGGTGTTGTCAAAAACAAAGATGAAGATAGCAGTCAAGGAAATCGATTTCTTGGGGGCAACAATTGGAGATAGAAAAATTAAGTTGCAGAGCCATATAATCAAAAAAATAGCAGATTTCAGAGATGAAGACTTGATGACACTAAAAGGTTTAAGATCATGGTTAGGAATACTTAATTATGCAAGGTCTTATATTCCTAATTTAGGAAGAATAGTAGGACCATTGTATGCTAAGACAGGCCCAAATAGAGACAAAAGAATGAAGAAAGAACACTGGGATCTTATCAGAAAAATGAAGGCAGAAATAGAAAGGTTGCCAGAAATGGAAATACCGCCAATAAAATCCTACATTGTTATTGAAACAGATGGAAGTATGGAAGGATGGGGAGCGGTTTGCAAATGGAAAGTCTCAAAAGAAGAGTGCAGGTCAACTGAGAAGGTCTGTGCATATGCAAGTGGGAAGTTCGGAACCCTGAAGTCAACAATAGATGCAGAGATCTATGCAGTAATGAATGGTCTGGAAAGTTTTAAAATTTATTACCTGGACAAAGGTGAAGTTACAATTAGAACAGATTGCCAGGCGATAATAAGTTTTTATAATAAGTCCACAAATAATAAACCTTCAAGAGTCCGTTGGGCTAGTTTTAAGGATTTTGTAACAGGATCTGGAGTCCAAGTTAAAATTGAACATATAGATGGAAAACACAATCAATTGGCAGATGCATTATCCAGGCTAACAGCAGCTGTATGTTGTACAGAATGGCAGGAAGAAGAGAGACCGCTTGGGATAGAGTTAGAGATGAATTCATGTCAAGAAAATGGCGCAATTTTCCAGGAGTGGTCACAAGGTTACAACAAATTGATGCTGATGAACGAAGGGGATTGCAACTACTCTGTCATGAAGATGAAAGCTCTGGAACAACTCCTCGCAAAAACACTGTCATCAGTTATCAACCATTCAGTTTATACCGTGTTCAGTACCTGGTTGCCCAGCGATTGTCACCAATATCAGCAGAACCAATGGAAATTGAAAGATCAACAGAGATACATGACGAAGTACGAAGACTCCTGCTTAACCAGTATGAAGAAATCCTTGGACACCTGCATATCTTCAGAGCAATGCTTAGTGTCAGACGAATTTATTATGAAACAAATTCAGGAGGAGATAATTCAAGAGGAGAATGGCGAAGTAATGGGCTTAGATCCACCAATCACATGGATGAAACAATACGAGAATGGGAAGCCCAAAGAATTAATCTTACCCACTTCTGAGGATAGGAGGCCTAAACAGAGATGGGCTTACAGAGCTACTGGATATGGAGGCCCATTGTTAAAAGTCCAGTATTATGCGTCTGTACTAGAAAATGGTGAATACGTCACCCGTGACATATTTCCCACAATTATAGTATGCCAAGAATCAAAAGCAAGGGGGTCCACCAATACCGAGATTTCAGTAATCATAACCCACCACTATCTCGACTATAATAATTGGACACCAAAGTTGTTTGTCTTGTGTAGTTTGTCGTTTGCAATAATACATAATCAGACAAGATGTAAAAGAGGAAATTATTGATAGGCTATGGGGCCCAATGTGTACCCGCATCAATAATCGTCCTTTTAACGAACGTCTGTTTGTTAGGTTGCCGTTTACGCGGTAACGTTTGTTTGCTTTTATAGGCTATATAAGCCAGAGTTTGTATTGAGGTTTCTCAGATCGAGCGATACTCAAATCTGAAATTCCTTAAGATAAGAAGTTTGAGTCTAAGTTTGTTTAAAGATTTCCAGAAAATCCATCAGTTTTAACATAAATCAAGGTATTTTGTAAAATATATTGTGTTTTAATATATTTGCGTTTAATTGGCATCACCCCTATTGTTACGCCTGGTTTTTCTCTGTTCCTTCCAACTGATTTTTAAGAAGCCTGCACAAGCAACTATAGGAGCAATGCTGGTTTTACCAGCTGATATTGGAAAATATGCTGATGTAATTGATAGATGGGAATCAATTACATTAAATTACATTGACGATCCAAACAAATCTTGGCCAACAGCAAGGTCAAAAGTTGATTGTATAGAAAATCTCCTCGGAGAAGATGAAAAGAAGATTTGGGTCCTATGAAGAATGGCATACGATGAAGAATACCAACAGCTCTTGCAAATTACTGATGATACTCATAACATCACATCTCAAATAAGAAGAGTTCTTCTTCTCAGTGATGCAGCCCAAGGAAGTACAGAAGAACAAGACATGGCGTACAATGATTTGGAAAGATTAGTATGTAATGAAATAAAATATTTATTTCAATACATGAATGATTATAAAACATTGGCGGCAAAATCAGGAAGAATGTTCATTGGGCCAGAATTGTCAGAAAAGTTTTTCAGAAAAATGCCACCAGCAGTAGGGAAGGAAATAGAAGAAGCCTTCAACAGAGAAAAACCAGGCGTAACAATAGGGGTGATGCCAAGAATCTATTTTGCACACAGATATCTAGCAGAACTATGTAAGAAGGCGCAACTTCAAAGAGAGCTAAAAGATCTTCAGTTCTGTAGAGAGATATATATACCTGGTGCCTATAAAAATAGAACAAAAAGGTATGGCTTAAGAAAATCAAGAACTTATAAGGGCAAGCCACATAATACTCATGTAAGGGTATTCAAATCGAAATATGGTGATCGAATGAAGAAGTGCAAATGCTATGTTTGCGGAAAAGAAGGCCATTTTGCAAGAGAATGTAAAAGTAAAGTAAGTAATGTTGAAAGAGCAAATGCTTTCCAAAATCTTGATTTACCTGATAATTATGACGTATTATCTGTAGACCAAGATGAACCAGAAAGTGATGCTATATGCAGTATGTCAGAAGGAGAACAAACAAGCTTTGCAGCAGTAATGGAGGAATGGGCGTTTGTAATAATTTCAGAAGAAGTTCTTTCAGAAGAAGTCTATGTTACGACTATTAAGGAATCCTCATGGAGATCAGAAGTAAAGCTTCCAGAAGACCAAGAATTATGTTATCACAACTGGAAGAAGGAAAAACCCAAAGAAAAGGAGGAATGTAAGCTCTGCAGAAGTGATGTAAGGCAAAACATTAGGGGAAAATGTGAAATTTGTGACTTAATCGTTTTTATGCTATGTCTTAAAGCATATTATGATGAAGTCATACAAATATCTCCGAAGCCTCTCACAAGTAGCACAAATGAGTTAGTTAATGAACTCATGAAACATTGTCTAATGTTACAACAAGAAGTTGACAGACTGGGTCAGATTATTCAGGATGATGAAAAAGTTGTGTTAGAAAGAGAAAGACTTAAGCTTGAAGAAACAGAAGTACCGATAATTAATAATGATGAAGAAAAGGTGCAAGAAGAAACCGTTGCGCTGACACAATCAACCCAGCAAAACCCAAGAATGGAAAGAAGAAATAAACTTTATAATTTGAAAGTTTATTTCAAAATTCCGGGGGTAGAGGAATTTGAAATATCAGCAATTATTGATACAGGGGCAACATCATGTTGTATCAATGAAGAAGCAATTCCAATCAAGGCAATGGAACCAAGTCCTTATATTGTCAAGTACTCAGGAATCAACTCTGAGCAGCTAACAAGGAAGAAGTTGAAGGAAGGAATAATGAAGATTGAAAATAATTCATTTAGAATCCCATTCACTTTTTTCTTTCCAATGAAGTTGGGAGGAGGAGTCCAGATGCTGTTGGGATGCAACTTCATCAGATCAATGGGAGGAGGTATAAGGTTTGAAGGCTCACAGGTTACATTCTACAAAACAGTAACAACAATAAATACGAGCCTTGAAGCGGCAAACTATGCAATACAAGAATTAGAGCTAGAGGAAGATGAATACATCAAATTGCAAGAAGAATATGCTGCTTACAACCTTGGAAGACTGGAAAACACCTCAGAAGGAATACAAGAAATTCTCCATGAGCTTGAAAAACAAGGGTTTATTGGGGAAGATCCTTTGAAACATTGGAAGAAAAATAAGGTTACCTGCAAGCTGGATATCATAAATCCAGAAATGACGATTCAAGATAAACCACTAAAGCAAGTAACTCCAGCACAAAAGGAACAATTCAAGAAGCATACGGATGCTTTGCTACAACTAGGAGTAATCAGAAAAAGCAGTAGCAGACACAGAACAAGAGCTATGATGGTAAGCTTAGGAACAACAGTTGATCCGATCACAGGGAAGGAAATAAGAGGTAAGGAAAGAATGGTGTTTGACTATAGAACCCTGAATGAGAATACAAACAAAGATCAGTATTCTCTTCCTGGAATCAACACCATAATCCAAAAAATTGGAAACTCAAAAATCTATTCAAAATTTGATCTGAAGAGCGGATTCCATCAAGTTGCCATGGATGAGGAAAGTATTCCATGGACGGCGTTCATAACACCAGAAGGACTGTATGAATGGTTAGTAATGCCATTTGGTTTGAAAAATGCTCCAGCCGTTTTTCAAAGAAAGATGGATGAATGTTTCGGTGCCTATGAAGATTTCATTGCAGTATATATTGATGACATTTTGGTCTTCTCAGAAAATGAAAAAGACCATGTAAAACATTTGAAGAAAATGTTATCAATATGTAGAAAGGAGGGCCTGGTGTTGTCAAAACAAAGATGAAGATAGCAGTCAAGGAAATCGATTTCTTGGGGGCAACAATTGGAGATAGAAAAATTAAGTTGCAGAGCCATATAATCAAAAAAATAGCAGATTTCAGAGATGAAGACTTGATGACACTAAAAGGTTTAAGATCATGGTTAGGAATACTTAATTATGCAAGGTCTTATATTCCTAATTTAGGAAGAATAGTAGGACCATTGTATGCTAAGACAGGCCCAAATAGAGACAAAAGAATGAAGAAAGAACACTGGGATCTTATCAGAAAAATGAAGGCAGAAATAGAAAGGTTGCCAGAAATGGAAATACCGCCAATAAAATCCTACATTGTTATTGAAACAGATGGAAGTATGGAAGGATGGGGAGCGGTTTGCAAATGGAAAGTCTCAAAAGAAGAGTGCAGGTCAACTGAGAAGGTCTGTGCATATGCAAGTGGGAAGTTCGGAACCCTGAAGTCAACAATAGATGCAGAGATCTATGCAGTAATGAATGGTCTGGAAAGTTTTAAAATTTATTACCTGGACAAAGGTGAAGTTACAATTAGAACAGATTGCCAGGCGATAATAAGTTTTTATAATAAGTCCACAAATAATAAACCTTCAAGAGTCCGTTGGGCTAGTTTTAAGGATTTTGTAACAGGATCTGAAGTCCAAGTTAAAATTGAACATATAGATGGAAAACACAATCAATTGGCAGATGCATTATCCAGGCTAACAGCAGCTGTATGTTGTACAGAATGGCAGGAAGAAGAGAGACCGCTTGGGATAGAGTTAGAAATGAATTCATGTCAAGAAAATGGCGCAATTTTCCAGGAGTGGTCACAAGGTTACAACAAATTGATGCTGATGAACGAAGGGGATTGCAACTACTCTGTTATGAAGATGAAAGCTCTGGAACAACTCCTCGCAAAAACACTGTCATCAGTTATCAACCATTCAGTTTATACCGTGTTCAGTACCTGGTTGCCCAGCGATTGTCACCAATATCAGCAGAACCAATGGAAATTGAAAGATCAACAGAGATACATGACGAAGTACGAAGACTCCTGCTTAACCAGTATGAAGAAATCCTTGGACACTTGCACATCTTCAGAGCAATGCTTAGTGTCGGACGAATTTATTATGAAACAAATTCAGGAGGAGATAATTCAAGAGGAGAATGGCGAAGTAATGGGCTTAGATCCACCAATCACATGGATGAAACAATACGAGAATGGGAAGCCCAAAGAATTAATCTTACCCATTTCTGAGGATAGGAGGCCTAAACAGAGATGGGCTTACAGAGCTACTGGATATGGAGGCCCATTGTTAAAAGTCCAGTATTATGCGTCTGTACTAGAAAATGGTGAATACGTCACCCGTGACATATTTCCCACAATTATAGTATGCCAAGAATCAAAAAGCAAGGGGGTCCACCAATACCGAGATTTCAGTAATCATAACCCACCACTATCTCGACTATAATAATTGGACACCAAAGTTGTTTGTCTTGTGTAGTTTGTCGTTTGCAATAATACATAATCAGACAAGATGTAAAAGAGGAAATTATTGATAGGCTATGGGGCCCAATGTGTACCCGCATCAATAATCGTCCTTTTAACGACCGTCTGTTTGTTAGGTTGCCGTTTACGCGGTAACGTTTGTTTGCTTTTATAGGCTATATAAGCCAGAGTTTGTATTGAGGTTTCTCAGATCGAGCGATACTCAAATCTGAAATTCCTTAAGATAAGAAGTTTGAGCCTAAGTTTGTTTAAAGATTTCCAAAAAATCCATCAGTTGTAACATAAATCAAGGTATTTTGTAAAATATATTGTGTTGCGCTGACACAATCAACCCAGCAAAACCCAAGAATGGAAAGAAGAAATAAACTTTATAATTTGAAAGTTTATTTCAAAATTCCGGGGGTAGAGGAACTTGAAATATTGGTATTTTATTGATACAAGGGCAAATCATGTTGTACCAACACAAGCAACTACAGGAGCAATGCTGGTTTTACCAGCAGATATTGGAAAATATGCTGATGTAATTGATAGATGGGAATCAATTACATCAATTTGTAGAAAGGAGCAATGTTACTTCTAGTCTGGATCCTGTGCTTACCCGTGATGGAACCTTTGTTACTTTCTTCTTTGATGGTTTTAGCATCCATCTTTGGCCTTGTAATTCAGTGACTGATCTTGATTCTCCTGGTACGGCTTGAATTCCATTGGTTGCTAAATGTTCAGCAACCCTTTGTATATTATATTTGAATCCGGCATATCTTGTGTTTGTTAATCTACCCACTAACGCCCTTGTTATTAGTAGATTCGATTCACCAGTAAAATCTTCGTATCCCCTTGTTTGAATGGATACTTGTACATGATTGTAGAAATCATGTATAGACATCATTATGTCTGGAGCTAAATAGACCAGTTGTGTTCCTCTGGTCATATCAACCTCCATGGTTCCTAGGATGGATCTGTCGTCAGCCCATCTGGTGTCTCTAAGTACTAAGAGAACTTGTGTACCAGCATCTCTTCTGTGTAGAGCATGGACTCCTATCATCATGAGTCCTAGATGCATATGTTGCATGCCACTTCTAATTAATTCATTGTAGGATTGTTCATTAACGAATCCTATGTATTCTTGCTGACCTTCTGCAGTAACTAGAATTCTTTCTTCACTGTAGTGTTGATAGACTCAATGTCTAGTGGACCTTGATCCTTCATCGTACAAGGTTTCAGCTGGGACTAAACTTGCACGTCTTGCTTGTGATATCCTGAGTTCGGCTTCAGGGTCTATCTGGCTTTCGATAGTTCTATTAAATCTTCCTGTTGGCACCCATCTTTGTACATTATTCCGTAACCTTTGTAATCTTCTGTAGTCCTTTATCTGGTCTTCTTGATTAGCCAATGTTTCTGTATTTCGGTTTTCACCAAAGGCTAACCTTTCTCCCCTTCTACTCATTTTGTCTTTTGTTTTTCTTGTTCTTCTTTAAGAATCCTGTAAGCATCTTTAAAAACGTAATACGGTCCTTTTGGTTTGTGTAACTTTTCACCACCAATTGACAGCTTTTCCAACTTCTTATTGAGTTCTTCAAGAAACTGCTCGTTTTCTGCAACTGCCTTTCCTTTTCGAGTCTCCTGTCTTAATTCTTTAACGTCTTCTTTGACCGTCTTGAGTTCTTCTAACAGATTTATAACTGCTTGAATGATAAAGTTGTTTTGCTTTATCGTAATCCCTGTCTGTTGTGTTGTAGTGCCCACTCCTGATGCTTTTGAGAATCCAACTGCCGGTGTTTCAATTGATTCAACCGCCTCTATTGTCTGTTTATAACTTTCTGATTGAGCAGTTATGTTCCAATTCATGAAATCAAGTATGATTTCACTTCCTGGATTAATTCTTCAACTTTTCTGACTTGAGATTTTAGCTCTTCTGTGAGTTTCGGAGCTTCAGCTTCCACTAGCTTTGGTTGCTGGGCGATTTCTATTACTAGCTCCTTTACTTGCCTCTTTGTTAATGGCTCGTGTGCCGATAACTGATTTTCAATTTTTCTGAGTTCCTCACTAATCTCTCTTTGGAATTTTTCTGATTTTTCTTGAATTTCACTCAAGGTTTCTCTTAGGGTATGGAAATATTTTAGGTTTACTCTAGACAAAAGGCTCACCCTATCAAATATTACGTCTATGTTATTAGTATTTCTTAGACACAAGTCTACTAAGAAATTTCCTTGACTATTACTAGACTCTGGTTCGTGATTGATTTTTGAATTTTTATGAAAACAATCAAACTTAAAATGGAGATTTTCTTTTGATTTTTCAATAACAAAATGCTTTGGTTTTGGTACTTCAAGATTTAAATATTCCAAATCCTTGGATCGGGTTTTCTCATACCAATCTGTAATAGATTTTTCAAATCTTTCAGAACTCATTAAATTAATTATCTCATAGGTAAACCTCAACAGGATCTCCGATCAACCGTCTTTTGGTTTTTCCCACTTAATAATTTCTTTAATTTGTTCCTTAAGGATTCGTTAAAAACCTGAGGCCCTCCAATACTATGCGCTGCAACCTTTTCAGGCTGAGGATATTGGCGCTCTTCAAATAATTAACTACTAACTAAAGATTTTCGTTTTATGAAAACTAGTCCGATTAATCTTTTTAATTTAAAAACATTATTTTTAAGAATTTCTTTTTAATCATGGTAGTTGCTTAGCAATACACGGAGTCCTTCTCCTCAACATGCCCTTGACTACCCCTTTTTCAAAAATGATTCTTGAAAACTTTGTTTTTAAGCTTCAAAGATTTTTCTTTTAGATTTTCAAATGCTTAACAGATATGATGGTATGATCAGACCTTCACCGGATCTGGAATTAATTGTTTAGAGCTCCATCAAAGTAACAGAGCTCTGATACCAAGTTGGTATTTTAGACGCATATACGGAAGCAAAATTAAACGCAAATATATTAAAACACAATATATTTTACAAAATACCTTGATTTATGTTACAACTGATGGATTTTCTGGAAATCTTTAAACAAACTTAGACTCAAACTTCTTATCTTAAGGAATTTCAGATTTGAGTATCGCTCGATCTGAGAAACCTCAATACAAACTCTGGCTTATATAGCCTATAAAAGCAAACAAACGTTACCGCGTAAACGGCAACCTAACAAACAGACGGTCGTTAAAAGGACGATTATTGATGCGGGTACACATTGGGCCCCATAGCCTATCAATAATTTCCTCTTTTACATCTTGTCTGATTATGTATTATTGCAAACGACAAACTACACAAGACAAACAACTTTGGTGTCCAATTATTATAGTCGAGATAGTGGTGGGTTATGATTACTGAAATCTCGGTATTGGTGGACCCCTTGCTTTTTGATTCTTGGCATACTATAATTGTGGGAAATATGTCACGGGTGACGTATTCACCATTTTCTAGTACAGACGCATAATACTGGACTTTTAACAATGGGCCTCCATATCCAGTAGCTCTGTAAGCCCATCTCTGTTTAGGCCTCCTATCCTCAGAAATGGGTAAGATTAATTCTTTGGGCTTCCCATTCTCGTATTGTTTCATCCATGTGATTGGTGGATCTAGCCTGGATAATGCATCTGCCAATTGATTGTGTTTTCCATCTATATGTTCAATTTTAACTTGGACTCCAGATCCTGTTACAAAATCCTTAAAACTAGCCCAACGGACTCTTGAAGGTTTATTATTTGTGGACTTATTATAAAAACTTATTATCGCCTGGCAATCTGTTCTAATTGTAACTTCACCTTTGTCCAGGTAATAAATTTTAAAACTTTCCAGACCATTCATTACTGCATAGATCTCTGCATCTATTGTTGACTTCAGGGTTCCGAACTTCCCACTTGCATATGCACAGACCTTCTCAGTTGACCTGCACTCTTCTTTTGAGACTTTCCATTTGCAAACCGCTCCCCATCCTTCCATACTTCCATCTGTTTCAATAACAATGTAGGATTTTATTGGCGGTATTTCCATTTCTGGCAACCTTTCTATTTCTGCCTTCATTTTTCTGATAAGATCCCAGTGTTCTTTCTTCATTCTTTTGTCTCTATTTGGGCCTGTCTTAGCATACAATGGTCCTACTATTCTTCCTAAATTAGGAATATAAGACCTTGCATAATTAAGTATTCCTAACCATGATCTTAAACCTTTTAGTGTCATCAAGTCTTCATCTCTGAAATCTGCTATTTTTTTGATTATATGGCTCTGCAACTTAATTTTTCTATCTCCAATTGTTGCCCCCAAGAAATCGATTTTCTTCACTGCTATCTTCATCTTTGTTTTGACAACACCAGGCCCTCCTTTCTACATATTGATAACATTTTCTTCAAATGTTTTACATGGTCTTTTTCATTTTCTGAGAATACCAAAATGTCATCAATATATACTGCAATGAAATCTTCATAGGCACCAAAACATTCATCCATCTTTCTTTGAAAAACGGCTGGAGCATTTTTCAAACCAAATGGCATTACTAACCATTCATACAGTCCTTCTGGTGTTATGAACGCCGTCCATGGAATACTTTCCTCATCCATGGCAACTTGAAGGAATCCGCTCTTCATATCAAATTTTGAATAGATTTTTGAGTTTCAATTTTTTGGATTATGGTGTTGATTCCAGGAAGAGAATACTGATCTTTGTTTGTATTCTCATTCAGGGTTCTATAGTCAAACACCATTCTTTCCTTACCTCTTATTTCCTTCCCTGTGATCGGATCAACTGTTGTTCCTAAGCTTACCATCATAGCTCTTGTTCTGTGTCTGCTACTGCTTTTTCTGATTACTCCTAGTTGTAGCAAAGCATCCGTATGCTTCTTGAATTGTTCCTTTTGTGCTGGAGTTACTTGCTTTAGTGGTTTACCTTGAATCGTCATTTCTGGATTTATGATATCCAGCTTGCAGGAATTTGAAATATCAGCAATTATTGACAACACCAGGCCCTCCTTTTTACATATTGATAACATTTTCTTTAAATGTTTTACATGGTCTTTTTCATTTTCTGAGAAGACCAAAATGTCATCAATATATACTGCAATGAAATCTTCATAGGCACCAAAACATTCATCCATCTTTCTTTGAAAAACGACTGAAGCATGAAAGTTTACTTCTTCTTTCCATTCTTGGGTTTTGCTGGGTTGATTGTGTCAGCGTAACGGTTTCTTCTTGCACCTTTTCTTCATCATTATTAATTATCGGTACTTCTGTTTCTTCAAGCTGAAGTCTTTCTCCAGAAAATCCATCAGTTGTAACATAAATCAAGGTATTTTGTAAAATATATTGTGTTTTAAAATAAGTATATTTTGTACTTATTTTTACACAAAATTTTCTCCTAAAAATCAGCCACAAATTATATCGAAATGTTGTGTTAAAGAACGTTTTTACGCCATTTTTAGACATAGTTTTCAAGTAGTTCATTTTATATTTTTCTTACAGTACTTATACATTATAAATTACAAATATTTATCATAAAAACTTATAATCTTCTGATCAAAATCAGATTCATAAAATGACACTTTTTATATGTTAAAAATAGTCAAAAACACGTGCTTTCGGTTAACAACAACCATCCTTTAATATATTTTTAAATCAACTTGATTTTATACTTTAAATACTTTATAAATTTCCAAAATTTACTGTTAGTAATCTTTCACAAATTATTTCTATAGAAATTCTCTATTTTTATAGTTTTTATTTTTCTAAAAACACTAATTTTTAGCTTCAAAATTTTTGGTTATTTGTTTAGTCGTTTTTTATCATTTTTATAAGAAAATATTTATATTTTTAAGTATTTTAAGACTTTAAAATCATATTTTACAATTTTTTTATTATTTTCCGAAACTCATTAATAATTTACAATATTTATATCCATGCATGCATCCATATACAATCATGCATGTCATGTTTTCTACCATATATATACTTATGTGTATATACATTATCCTCATGCATAAGTATACTTGAAATAATTATACATACTTACACATACATACGCATGCATGTAGATTTAATCAAAGTCATGTTTACATTCATTCATGCATGTAAAAATAAAGTCATATATATAGGGTGATTATTGTACAAAGAAAATTAATGCGAAATGCGTCACATGTAATCTGGGCAAAAGTATAATAGTCCGTGTAAAATTACAGACCATGCTTCATAAAATTACAGACTGATATTTAACACCCGTAATCAAGGACCATCCAGGATAACCACGGACCAATAATTACGGACCACATATATATAAATTACAGACTGTATTTTAACACACATAATCAAGGACCAAATGCTTAATCATGGACCAATAATCACGAACCACGTTATATGAAAATCACGGACCGTCATTTTACATGTATGATCAAAGGACTAACTACATAATCACATACCAACAATCACTACCAAGTATAAAAATTACGAACCACGTAAACAAAGTTTAAAAGACTATAACAATACTATACTAAAATTAAAGATAATACAATTCTCAATTTTATGGTGTAATTTTTTTAAAAAAATAAACATTTAAAAGTTATTCGATTTACAAGTATATGGTAGAACTTGATTTACCCACAAAAAAGTCAACAAATGTAGGCAATTCGTTTTTTTGCCCTATTAGATTTAATTCACGGAAGTTTTAAACAAAAAAGTGGGGACCACTAGATCTTAACTATTGATTTATTTGATTAAAGGTCCAAAATCCTTCTTATCCTTCTCACGTTAAACATCCTATGTATTGGATCCGCCTCCTATATACATGTATAAGAGAGAGTTCCTAAGAAAACCTTCATTTTGGAGAAAACCAAGAAACTAACCACAATCATTACAAATTAAACTTTTTTTTTCATTTTATTTCCTTTTATTATAAAATAAGAAATGTAAAAAAAGAAAAAAAATGTATTTTAGGTTATTACATATATTTAACTTATATGTTACACATACTGATTACATATATTTAACTTTATAAGTTACATACGGAACTTTTTGAGTTAAATATACGTAACTTTGTGACCTACATATTTTTTTCAAGAATTTCTTTTTTATTATAACATTTGTAACTTTATAATAAAAAATTATGAAAAAAATTAAAAATTTATTTGTCAGTATGAGTTTTCTTTGTTTTCTCCAAAATGAAGAGTTTTCTTATGAACTTTCCTATATATATATAGGGATTAAATCCTATGAAAACCCAATCTTAGATAGAAACCTTTAAACCTTATGTGTGCCATTGATTTGGAATCTTAAAAATAAATATGTGGTCCACATTAACCCACATTAAAAATGATTTGTTTATTCAAAACCCAATTTTTTATTAAGGTTTAATTTTGACAACGTATTTATTTTCATGATTTCAAATCAATGGTTCACATAGGATTTAAAGGTTTAAAGGTTTAAAGGTTTTCTCTTTAAAATTGAGTTTTCATAGGATTCAATCCCTATAATTATATACACACAAACACACACACATATGTGTGTGTGTGTGTATGTATGTTGATACATGCAACAATCTCACATGTACATACATATATATGCATGTATATGTACATGCATGTGATTAAAAACACAATCCAAGCAAAAATCATTCATGTATGTATGTATGTATATTTTGTAAGAAATATACACACCCATATATACATATATTACAGCACTCACACATACATCTATATATGTATATAGTGGTAAGATGAAGGTATGAAAGAAAATGATATAAGACCTAGGTCTTGGGTTCGATCCTTGATCTCACCCGGTTTTACCGACTTTTCACCGTCGTGCCTTTGGCGGGTGCTTAGGTCGGGTTTTTCCCGGGAATTGGTGGCGGGTGGGCTAGGGGCTCCATCCGTCTATACTAGTGGCCAGCTCGGGCATCCTTTAGCCATTAGGGGCTGCATACGGAGTACCCTAGCAGTTGATTAGTTGGTCGTTGAAAAAAAAATATCCGTATATATAGATTTATAGCACACACATACACTTATTTGCACACACACTCTCATATTTATACACATCATATTCCATCAAAACCCATTTGATTTAACTTAATATTTGTGTGAACCAACTTTTAACAAAAACCTAAAATCTATGGTAAGTTTACCTTAAAATGGTTAACTTTGGTAGTATTTTCCTTGATCCACAATCCTCTAAATCAACAACAATCACCGAGAACTCTTTAGAAATTGAGAAAGATCAACTTTTCAATCAAGAAATTGGTGAAATGGGTGTAAAGAGAGAGATTTGGGGGGGGGGGGGGGAGTGAAGGTGGTGGAGTATGGTAATAAATATAATAGTTGTTGGAAGGATTCTAAGGGTTTTAATATTTCAAGAAATCCTTTCTTTTCAATCCATATGACATGTGTACTACACTTGTCTCTTTTCTATTCAATCTAGACAAAAACACGTATAATCTAAGTACTACGGTGTATATGTCTTTAATAATACTAAAACGATTAAATTTTAGTTAAAATTAATGACTTTAAATATTATTTGGATAATTAATTCCATTTTGTCCGGCTAAAACGCAGATAAAATCGGTTGTCAGTAAAATCAACAGTTTACACCAAAATTCACGGTTCTCATCGTTAACTTTATTTACCGATTTATGATTTATCATTTTATGCTAACCCAAGCATATCTACTAAACTCGTTAACTGAGTCGTCACAAACGTTCGTTGAACACCGTCAAATCCCAAAAATTTACCAAAATGCAAATCCATGCATTTAAACACACTCTGTGCTAGACAGGTAACCACAACTTTAATTTAATAATCAATATTAAATTCTTAATGCATTAAATAAATTAAGTTTAGTACACTAACCTTTATGAGTCATCGTTCGTAAAAATTTCAGATGTCACAAGAGCCCTGTTGCTTCCTCTTTGATCGGGCCCGCCTATTTTGGAACCAGTTGCAAACATTTCTTTCATAAATCTGGCCATGCTGTGATAATTCAGATGTGATTTCTTTTATCTTCTGTTTGCTTGGGGTCCCATCTTGATCGAAAAGGCCCTCAAGAATCTGAAGTTGAACCGGTGTTGGGGTCCACCGTGGCCGGCTTGAGAATTTATGGCCCCCGGATGTGACCAACGGGTCATTATATATGTTCCCGAGCCGAACTCCTGCAATGAACAATCAAGATTTATGTTCACAGAAAAGATTTCAACTTTATTAAAAGTTTTCAAATCTTTTTATTCTAAGTTTTCAAATAGTGTAATGTTGTAAGTTAACAGATGTAAATGGGCATATTAGAATAAGGTCAACATGGTCAAAGTGACTGACCCGCCAGCTGACACATCATCATTTTCAATTTTTACAGGTAACCAAGTCAAAATCCCCGAAATTGTTCTCACTTCTTAGACTCAACAAGTCTTTGGACATGAATGAATATCATAAGTGACAAGACTGTCATGATGACAATTTTGTCAAATACATCATTTTAAATTACAAGTTGGGCATTAAAAAGAATTAAGGGGCTGAACCTCTATATGATTCAATTAAGAGGCTATCTATGAATCGATTAGAAGCTAGAATTGTGTGTTTCACTGTGAAAACACCTTTGAATCAGTCTGTCAGCCTTAATTATTAAGCTACAAATAAAGTCTAAATGATTCAAACCTCTTATTGACTCAACATCTCTAAATGATTCTTTACCAGGGCCTATGAATCGGTTGGAGACTAGAACTGTTTATTTCATCGAAAAAAACACCTCTTAACCAATCAGCCAACCTCTTAACCATTAAGCTTTAAACAAAGTCTAAATGATTCAGACATCTTTAAGACTCGGCACTTGATGAACCAAACAAACCTAAGTCTATCAAAGGGTCAAATTTACAAGTGTCCTTCCTTTAACCCCTTGAGCAAGATGTATTTCAACCGAAAGAATGTACAATCAAAAATCATCAAAATTTTGGTTTATAATTCATCTAAACTCTAAAGAACCCTCCCAAGTGTCCAAAGATGCCTTATGTAGTTATGTTTGTTATTAATGATTTGGAAGATGATTAAGCATTATAATTTTACTAATAATTTTTTCTAATTGAAAAACAAGAGGGATTAACAAGTTAAACCATTCATTATAGACCAATGAATACACCTGCTAAAGTGCACAAATGGCTATTAAATAAAAAAAAGGCTAACAAGGTTTCAATATTTATATACCCTTAATTAGCAATGTTGGTTCCTTTTCTTTATTATATAAATTTAACTTCTACATATATATCATACTTTCTATTACAAAAACTTACTTTCCTATTTGGTGGAATGGTCAGTGCTTAAAAGTGTGAAACGGATGGCCTTGAGTTCGATTCCTGCATGAAACCTTTTTTTTTTTTTTTTGTTATTTGTTTTACTCTATACCATTACCTTTTAACTTTGACCTTTCTTTTGTTATATATCATTTTAACTTTCTAGGTATATAACTATCTTATTGTTATACAACTGTTATATATATGTGTGTGTGTGTGTGATTGTGAACAAATAATAACTCACTCTTAAAGCATTAACTCAGATAAGTTTGCAAAGATGAAGCCAAATCTTGAATTTTTTTAACATCATTGTAACACATCTACAACACTTTGTTCTTTACTTCTTTTATAAGTTTGCGAAAATTCATAGAGACATAACATTTTTGTAAGTTTTAGGCCTAAAACAATTACAGTGTTGTAAGTGAAAAACATACAACGATGTTACGTTTCAAACGGTGATGAATTTTCGCAAACTTATAAAAGAAGAAAGTGTTGTATATGTGTTATAATGATGTTAAAAAAATCCAAGATTTGCCTTCATTTTGACAAAGTTATCTGGGTTAATGCTTTAAGAATGAATTATTATTTGAACATTATCATATATATATATTGATATTCAAAACTGAGTCACTTTGACTTTATACATCTTTTTTATATACATACAACATACGCAATGAAATCCATAAGCACGCTACACCACCCGATTACCATTTTGCTTTTTTTTGTATTATTGCATATAAAAAAATTTTTTAGTTCATATAACGCAACGTATAAAACACAATAATGTTGTCTATCTACGTTTTAATCTTCATAAACGATCAAAATTGACTACATATGTTTCTTTTAATCATACCAATATGTTGCAACAAATGAATCATAATTGCATCACCCGCGCTGCACCGCGCGGGTAACTTTTCTAGTTGTTAAACAAAAGTTAATCATACTTTTTTCTAACAACAAAAAAATTTGCGGTACTTTCAATATTGGTCTGTTACTTAGGTGGTGTTTGTTTTTTCAGAGGTTTAACCTCTTCAGTCTGCGGACCACGTCTGCAAACCTCTTTTGCAGAAGAGGTGGACCAAACCTCTGGAAGAAGAGAGAAAAAGAGGGTTTGTTTTTTAACCTTTTCAAAACTCTTTTCCATTCCTCTTCACACTCTGGAAATCTTTACAATTTATGCACAGATTCTGAGAATTTTTCATCAGATCATCACAAAACGAACCACAATTCGAACATCAAGAAAACCAAAATCTGATTCACAGTGCTGCTACCACCATGGGTCCGTCGCCATCGCCGTCGCCGGAGCTGTCCCCGGTGCTGTCAAGGATACCGGAGAGTCCGAACAACTACGGAATCCTTACGCCGAAGGAAGTTAGGGTTTCGTTTCACGAAGAGGTGATTGAGCCGCAGCCGGTACGGCAGCGGTCTAATGGTGGTTCTCGTAATGCCGGTGGTAGTGACGGCGGCGAAGAGGTGCTGGTTTGTTACGAAAGCTGCCAGTGAAATTGATGAAGATGATCCGTTTCTTGATGACGATCTTCCAGATGAATACAAGCAATTGAGGTATAGCAAATGGAGTTTACTTCAATTGTTCAGTTTAATCTTGATTATTGCTGCTTTGATCCGCGCACTCACAATTCGATATCTGAAACACAAGTTCTTGTTTGATCTTGAATTATGGAAATGGGAGGCTTTGATCTTGGTTTTGATCTGTGGGGGATTAGGGTGATATTCTACCTAGAAGAGGTTTGGGAGGTGAGAAGAGAATTAAAAAGAGGTTAAATCATGTCTGCGAAAAAACAAACACTCTTCTTCTGTCCTTGGTCTGCGGGGCGCAGACAAAAGAGGTTAAAAGAGGTTTAGAAACTCTTTTTCAGAAAAACAAACACCACCTTAGAATTTTTTTATAAATGGTTACTTTCCATATTGGTCTGTTACTTTCAATAAAAAATGATTAAATGTTCCCAAAAACAGAAAGCGCTGATTTAGAACATCTGTCACAGACTATACTTTTCAGTTGGCAAGATATAAAAAAAATAATAATTATGTAAAAAAGATCATCAAGATGCCTTGATAGTAAAATTCATTGAATCAAAGTAAACAACAAAACCCATAACACTTAAAAATTTAACCAAAATTATTCTCAGTTCCATCAAACAAAGCTCTACACAATTCAAGATTTAGCAACAACTGAAGTGCCCTAATCACAAAATCAAAACAATCAAACAACCATCAATCACATATCCCACAAAACCCTAAAACATCAATTATAAACATTCACAATTCAAACTAACAAGGAAGAACTATCCAGCAAGAAAATCAAACAAAATCGAAACTACAGAGTTACCCTAACAAAGAATTTCCAAGAATCAATCAACCCCCAAACAGTTCCCACCAAAACCCATATGATATAATCAAGAAAAACAATCAAAGTGAATGAGAATCAACTCACACAGTTGAGTGAAAGAAACAGAGACCAACCTGCAAGATCGTGATGGGATGTAAGCGATTTGTGCAAATCAACAAGTTGTTCGCAAATTGTAGCATAAATCGCGATTTGTTTCCGAAGAATTTCCATTTGATCATCCGTCATTACTTTGACAAACATCGCTCCATTATTATTGTTCCCTTCATCCTGCTCCATAATTCCTCTGTTTTCTTTTTGCACAATTTCAACTCTCCATTACCCACTTCTGTTTTGGTCTAAATGACTAATAATTACAACAGACATGTACATATATGTGTGTGTACACACACAAGTTTCAAAAATTAACATTTTCTTGTTACGTATTACGTTAAAAATAAATTTAAAACTGTAAGTTTTTTTTCTTTAATCGATGAAATTAATGCATGGTCATTTACATTAATAAAAAAAAAGAAAAAATTCACATATTTAGATTTACTTTAATGTAAGCCTAAAGTAATAAGATTATTTATTCGATTAACGTAATAAACATGGTTAACAAATAAACCATACCATATATATACGAGGGTGTGGTTCCTTTGTTAACCCTTCTTTAATGCGTTAACCGAATAACTACATTTTATTAATTTGGGGTCCACGTTAAAATAAATTTAAAGGCGTAGATTTTTTCTTATTTTTTATTAATGTAAGTAAACTCTACATTAATTACATTAATTAAAACAAGAAAAACGAATATCTTTATATTACTTTAGTGTGGGTCTCAAAGTAACAAGATCTAGTCATTCGGTTAACGCAATATACATGAATTAACATTTGATCATCTCTATATATAAATATATATAGAGAGTATATATAGAGAGAGAGAGAGAGAGTCAGCAACAATGGAGTAGAAGTTGAAATTAAAGAACGAAGAAAAGTGAAGAAAAGAAAATGGCGGACAATAAAGACAAAGACATGATGGTTTTGGACGGCCGTGGTGTGTGGCATGTGCCCATTTTAACCTAACCAATGCTATTCTTTTTCTAAAACCGCATTTATTGTATAATACATCCATATATACATACCCACATGAATTCCATCAAAAATTTACCTAATGTCGATGGATCTGATAATGATTTTAACTCATCGCGTGACTTTGTACCCTTCTTAATTAATCGATCAGTCTGTCGAAACAACAAGAATTGATAATCAAAAGAATTATGACTACAAGATAGACACGATGAAACTATCTCACCTAATGGGTTGGTCTGTGACGAGTTTGATTCTTGGGATCATTGGCGGAGGTTTTAAGGGGCCCAGAGGTGCCCCGGCCCCTGACATTTTTTTGACCAGAAGTGTCGATACAGTAGTTTTCGGTTGAAAATTTTTATAGGTATTGAGCCCGGCTCCTTCGGTTTTTCATCATAAAATTCCTTGGGCCCTCTTGGATTTAAAAAAATAATAAAGTTGAACTAATATTGTAAGTTTTAACATTATCTTTAAATGTTCACAATATCGGTTGTTATCTTGTTCATTAGCCAATCTTGATTTTATATCTTGTTTTGGGCCTTGAAAATAAAAATGAGCCTTGACTATTGAACATTACTTATTTCAATAATCGTCTTTGCAAAGGAAATTTCTGAGAAGTTTGATTCGGAGTGTATAATCAATGAATTCAAAGAGCTTAAAGGTCGTTGCGTTAAATTGTGATTTTTTCTTCTGGGTACTCACCTTTTCGTTTTAAACATTTTATGTCTTGTTAGATACAAACATATATATATTTTTGAATGGAACAAATATTTGGTATTTTAAACTCTAAATTGTTTGACCCGACCCGAACTTTAGCCTGAAACATAGCGATAAGGAAAAAAAATTTGCCCAATGACTTTCGGCCCCTCGGACAAAGTTTTCAAGCTCCGCCACTGCTTGGGATCGATTATAGTTTGTGCCAAATGTTCAAATATATATGTAATTTCTTTGGATGATTTGTTCTCCGCTTGATTGACAGACGAAATTATTCTGTTGTGGTGGTTGAAGTGGCAAACAATTGTAATTATCTATTAAATTCTGTGTTGCCATCGCTTCATCCACCACAATAAAACAATTCAGACCGTCACTGACATGAGAGATCTCTTTTGTTAGCACATAATGCTAAAGTTTCATATGAACACATCGGATGCATAAGATATAAAACCACAAAGATGAGTATTCTTATATACCTATTTTAAACGGGGATCTCGTTAGAAGAGATATGAGATTAAATTATATAGATTTAACCCGTCATAAAAAAAATTTATTTTCAAATCCTATGCGGATAAGCTAAAAAGTTTGTTTAGAAAAAATTAAAATAAAAAGTTCGTTAAGAATGCTTAATTGACAAAAAGATATTATTGCTATTACAATTTCAAATCTCAAATAAATTAATATTAGTATTAATACAAATTTATTTCACATATTAATAAAATATTGTTATATAGCTCAACTGTGTGTCATTTCTTTTTTGGTATTGATAACCTTTAACTTAAAAACATTCAAAAAATTATTTTTAATATTATAGGGTTAAGTTCAACTAAATAATCTCGTAATTCTAGAAAGCCTAAGGTAAGGGGTTGTATGGTGGTCTCTGAATGGTCTGAATCTGAATGGTTCAAATTTATACTGTTTTTTTGCGAAAAAAACCACCTCAATGTCTATAAATAGAGGTCTGAACCATTCAGACGTGAAGGAAGAGAGGTTGGGGCTGGGCCCTAGATGGGCATGCCGCCGCTTGCTCGACTGCACCACCACCGTCGCGCGGCTAGACCGCACCGCTGCTCATTCGACCGCACCTCGACCGACGGCCACACATCGCTCGCCCGACGGGTCTTCCCGATGCCCACTCAACGACCATGACGATCGTTGCCACAAAACTAGTAGATTTCGAGGTTTTGCTTACCCTCGGTCGATGCGGCGGCGACAACAACCATTGCCTTCCTTTGGTCAGTTGACGTTCGGCGATGGTGCGATCGGCCGCAGGTGACGACGACAATGGTGCGGTCAAATCTTGAGCAATGGGGAGCTGGAGGCGGGGAGACGAAGGCTGGGAGCCGCAGGAGACGACGGCGTAAGGTACCACAGGGGGTAGTGATGGAGGCGGCGATGGAGGCGTCGACAGAGGAGGTGACCGGCTGGAGGGAGGGGCGATAGGGGCGGTGGGTGGGGGCTGGGGGTGGCTCTAGTGTTTTGAACAAAAAAGACTTTTTTTATTTATTTTCATTTAGATGTGCAACCAAACAGTCTTAACCGGTTCAACATCTAATGTTTACCATTCAGACATCTTAATCATCCAGACATTTTAACCATTCAGCACTTAATGTTTCAAACCCAAACAAACGGCCCCTAAGAATAATTATTGGCCATTAGTTCATGAAATTAAATTTATGAGGGAAATTCAAAATTTTAGAGGTAAAATTATTGGAATGTAATTTTGTCATGATTACTTTCCCTCACATTTTTTAAACGTTCATAACTTTTACATACGATATTAATTTTTTTTAAAAAATTGTCTTAAAAACGAACATTTTTTATCTTTAAAATAAATATAGTGTTGCTATAACAAAATGAAATTTTTTCAGTTCATTGTGTCTAATTATCATCGTTGTATATTTTTTAAATGTTTGCTTATAATTATCATTTTTTTGTGTTTTTCTTACAGGTAATTGTGTCTTTTTTTAAAAAAATCATTATGTTATTAATACTCGTCATTGTTTTATCGTTGCTTGACATGTATTTTGTAACATTATTGTGTCTTAAATTGTTCAGGAAAACACAATATTGAGCAGGAAACACCAAAGACACAATGATCTGTACAAAAGACACAATTAACTAAAAAAAAAAATTTCTATAGCAACGCTATACTAATTTTGAAGATAAAAAATAGTCTTTTTATGATATATTTAAAAAAAATTGTATGTAAAAATTATGAACGTTTAAGAAAAGATGTGTGAACTTGATAAAAAAAGACAACAAAAGTAGTTATTATAAAAATACCCTACAATAACTTGATTTAATCATAGCCGTTAATTAATGATCTAATGACTCAAAATCATTTTTAAACTTTTTAAGATAAGAAACTTATTTAGTTTAACTTAACTTTATAACATATCACTTTAACCTCTTAGTTTTCTAAAGTTTAAAATTAATCATATTGTACTCTCAATAACAGATATTATATATTATTTGCAGAATCATTAGTTATATAACAAAAATAAATGACAAAATCAAATTTCTCATCACGAATTTTAGACAAATTTCTCATAAAAAACAAAAAAATATACAAAATCTATCCATATATAATATGAAAGGAATATAAAAAATTACTCACAAAATTCTTCTCACCGGCAATCAATTGGTTGAATTAAAAAAAGCCAAACCTTTAAGCAAACATTGACTTTTTATAAGAACAAATAAATCACCTTTACCATCTTAGAATATCACCAAAACCATAAAAAGGACCATCTTTTTCAAGATATATATATATATATATATATATATATATATACTATTTTCAATATAATATATTGTAACATCTGAGGACATCCTATTGGTGGCCCGGGATAAAGAAAGACACTGCCCTATATGTAGGAAAGTGTCTAACTTTTCAAAAGTCAAAGTAGAACATCAGAAACTCTCAGGACTTTTGCAGCAACATGAGATCCCTCAATAGAAATGAGAACAAATTTCCATGAATTTCATCACCAAGTTGCCAAGAACTCCGCGTGGTTATGATTCGATTTCGGTGATTGCTGATAAACTAACCAAATCAGCTCACTTTCTCTTTATTCAAGAAGATTACAAAATGGAGAATTTGTCCACATAAACGAGATCATTGCGCGTCATGGTACACCAACGTCAATTATATCGGATTGTGATAGTCGTTTCACTTCTCGCTTTTGGCAATCATTACAAAAGGCTTTGGGAACTCATTTTAATCTCAGCACAGCGTACCATCCCCAAACGTATGGTCAAAGCGAACGGACTATCCTAACACTTGAGGACATGCTTCGTTCTTGTGTGATCGACTTTAGAGGAAGTGGGGACACTCATCTTCTACTCATTGAATTTTCATATAACAATAGCTACCATACGAGTATTTAATGTGCACCATTTGAAGCTCTTTATGGTAGGAAGTGCCGATCGCCGGTCTGTTTGACTGAGGTTAGTGACTCACAGGTTGTAGGACCTGAACTTATTCAAGGGACAACCGATAAGATTTCAATCATTCAATCTAGGCTTGAGGCCGCAAGGGATCGGCAAAAGAGTTATGATGATCGACGTTGGAAACCTCTTGAGTTCCAAATCGGTGACCAAGTCTTATTAAAGGTTTCTCCCTGAAAAGGCGTTGTTCGTTTTGGGAAGAAGGAAAAACTTGGACTTAGGTACGTTGGACCTTCTGAAATCCTAGAAAGGATTGGTCCCGTAGATATTCAAAATAAATCCTATTGAAGTGCTTAGTTAAGCAATGTTCATGACACTTTCCACGTGTCAAATCTCAAGAAGTGCTTAGTTAATCATGATGTTCAAATCCTATTGAAGGACATACATATTCAAAATAAATGCAATTTGCGGAACGACCAATAGATATCATGGATCATGGAGTCAGGAAATTTAAACATAGCCGGATTCTGATCGTAAAGTGCGATAGGAAGGCAAACGTGGTGCAAAGTTAACTAGAGAGCGTGAAGACCAGATGAAGCTCAAGTACCCTCATCTTTTTAAAATATCTTCATCTAGTTAATTTAGGGACGGAATTCCCTTAACTAGAGGAGACTGTAACATCTGTATAGTAGACATGAGTACGAGCGATACTTGTAAACGTATAATCAAACATACTAGTTATGGCATAAGATTACTTGGTAACGAGGAATCCGATGACAAAAACTCATCAAATATGTCAATGTAAAACAAATACACCAATGCTGAAATGTAAACAATTGTGAGGATGTCAAATTCAAAACAAGAGTGGATAGCATTTGTGAAATTAAACCAACGGCGTATTCGCGAGAATGACGATTCGCACGAATATATCTGTGGGTTTAAGGTTCTGACCGATATCTTGTAATTAGAAAACCAAAACGAAAAGTAAAGCCATCGTCGTGTTCGTATGGGTGACAATCCGTATGAATACGCGCGAATGTCATACGTTCTGATAAATTATTTAAATTAAATGTTTTCAAAACTAAAATAATAATGTTAAACTTAAAATATTTATTAGGGATTACCACCTAAAAATGATAAATTAAAACCATTTTTTACAAATACGTAACATTCGTAAAATAACGCGTAGCATAAAACCGAACTAACCCGGACACATGATGTCACACCCCCACCTCTCGTCACCTCATTATGATGTCACTGAAACGGTTGCGGAAGCATAGTGGTGATGTCACCGAGATGAGGGGTGACTTACTTGATCCGATATCACAAGCACACAGATTAACTTAAAAGAAATACATTACAAGGATGTCGTAATCACAACCAATATTACATTATATAATCTAAGTTTATTACATTTATTTAATTACAAGTGTTTAAAGTGCTGCCTCACCGGTTGGTCACTGTCTTCCTGCAAAAAGATTTAAATTTGAAACGTCAGCACAAAGCTGGTGAGATCATACAGTTCAAGTTCCACAATATGATATGATATGTAATTATAAGTTCTCAAAATGTTCTGTTCAAGATAACCATGGGACCCGTATCTAGTTCCTTTCGGACTGTTCTGTTCTTGTTCTATAAAGATACTACCCGTCGGTAAATATCTTGGTGCCTCATTATCTTAATGTCTATCACAACACATTAAGAAGTTCTGGAAACAGATAACAAACATTTACACCAAGGGGAGTTGCAAGCTCCCGGCAAATGGGTTGTCAGCCAATAGTACTATCAATGTTTTCCGTTCGGCCCCACATGGGTTCACTAGATACAGTTCAGAAATGAGGACTTTTGATACTGTGATAGAGTTCTGTTCTACACGCAAAATCCCATGAAATCCACAAGTTCTCAACATTCACATGAAATCACGCAGATAACAGTGATACATATCATATAGTTCTGAAAAGTTTTACAGCGTTACCCCGATGTTTATAAAAAAATAAAAAGAAAAGGGGTTGTACGAAACTCACCTGATAATATAGAGGTAGCAGAATATCTCCTAAGCTGAGAATAAAGAGGTGATTCTGCATTTATTTATATTTAATGAGTTATTTAGGTTTTAATTTACTGATTAGATCTTTCTGAACGTTCAATGTCAAAGACATTGCTTTGGAAGTCATCAACTGAGATTAGTTATATAATTGATTAATTTTGATGTTGTATCATACAATGTATGATAATGTAGGAACCTACATTGAATTAGATTCCTAATACAAGGTTGATGACACTCTTGATTAATCAGAATAATCTAGGATTAACCAAATAGTTAATGTTGTTGATTATAATGCTAAAACATTTTCTAGATGGTTTAATGGCTTAGGAATGATTAATCCTTGTTATTGATTACCCAAATATCATGAAATATAGCAATGTAGCATTAAGATAGGTATAATAACCATGTTTAACATACTAATCTGACTGTTATCATAAACATCAGATAATCGTTCCAATAAGTATGTTAATGATCGTGATTAGTTTGAAACAGTTGGATTTAACCTTGCATTTCAAAGATTAATCAAACTAATCACCTACATTGTCATAATCAAATGGTTTAAACCATTATAATCATGGGTATGATTTCATGCAAACCGGGCATTACAACAGATCAAAACAAGGATTTAACCGTTAAAACATCGTGTTCTTTGTTTATAATTAATCCTAGCCATCATCTAGGCAATAATCAACAATCTTAACTATGTCATTACGTTCAAAATCAAGATCTAATCAATCAAAAATCAAACTAGAAGGTTAAAACGAATCATTACCAAAACAGACGGATATCTGCGGTTAAAACAACGTTCAGAACTCGTAGATATGATCCCTGGTATGATTGGTGACTTCTGGTGGCTTCAAGATGGTGTTTTGATGGTGATTTGGCTGGAGGTTTAGTCTAAAGTCGAGTAGGTGCGATAAGAAGAAAATAAATTTTTTCTGCATGAAATCTGATGAAGAAGATCAATTCATTCCACTGCCTCACCCGTCGCGTACCGCGACGAGGAGCCAAAAGGGGCTTCGCATACCGCGAAGAAATCCGGAAATCTCAGATATTTTTCATGCATCGCGTACCGCGGAGGACCCTCATCCTAGCCTTCGCGTACGAGTCCAGAATTTCAATACTTAGAAATTTTTCTTCGTTTTTCGATTCCGGGCAATCCAGGACTCCGTTTTGCACACGGTTTTCGCCCACGTTCATCATTTCTCGCATACTATTGATCTGTAATAATTTCAATCGCCAAATCAACGCGGATTTCTAGAACGACCAAATGTGATCTCGTCACCAATGACGTAATTATCAACTGCAATTATCACACGTGAGTGATGTTATGGACTATAAAAGCCTTCACTCTTATCTCCTAACTCACACTCAATGTAGATTTTATCTCTCTCTCTAAATTCGTCAATTTCTCTCTCTAGTTTCTCTCACTAAAAACCTACATCAAACCACCATTTTTCTTCACCATTTTGGAAGATATAGCCATCAAAACGATTCTCCCCTTGTCTACATTCCGGAAGTACAACCAATCCAAGCTCAAACGACGAGATTCAAGGTAGATCTACTTGGATGAAACCAGGTTTAAGCTAACACTCAAAACCTGACACTCCATAACATTTCAAAACCTATATTGAACAGATACAGACAAAATTTCATATTTCTGAACATGGCATGACCTAAAAAACCTGGAAACCTATGGTTAAAGCTTGCTTCAATTGTGGGAATCTAAACCATTTCATCTACAATTGTCCACTAATAACCAACAACAATGTGGCTGCCACAACTAATCAGGCGAATCAAGAAGCAAGAGGACGAGTTTTCAATGTTAATGAAAATCAAGCTCAAAACAACAATGCTACTTGACCTAGAAGACAATGAACAGTATGATCGAACCTACTAGTATCGACCATGGTTTCCATCAATACTAGTAAGGTCGATGGTTTCCATGTGAAACGGCTAAAGGTGACGAACCTATTAATATCGATGGTGTGTAGCCATCGAACTTAAGAGTATTGAAGGTTCCACGACTAGATCAGACATATGTCGAACTTAACAAAATCGATGGGAATAGGTTTGACTGAGTGTCATCGATATTGTTAATATCGATGGTCATGAACTTAGGAATAAAACCGTCGATACTAATATATCCAGTTAGTTCTCTTCGATACTAGCAAGATCGACATCCTCCAAGGGGCTGGGACTTAACTACTGTCGATATTGTCAAATTCGAAGGCCAAACCATCAATACTAACCCCCCCCCCATCGATACTAATAGTATCCATGGGCACCTTTTTGAACCGGCCTAACTTTTGATCGATATTATTAATCTCGACGATCCCCTCATCAGCCTCGGACCATCGATATTATCACCTAAACTAAATCCAAGGATGGTGAGGTTAAAGTTAGTCGATTTTAATAGGGTCGAAGGGTTCGAGGGTCGAGACTAAGAGGCTGTCGATATTAGATATTATTAATATCAACATCACCCACTTAACATTTTGGAGTTACAAACCGGTCTTTTTAATATCTACATTGCCGGACCCTTTGATACTAGTTGGTCATGTAAATCCAAGTAACCTTGGGAGTATTTTAAACCACAATAACAATTTTTAAACATCTATAATTTTGAATGAACATCCAATGTTACAAAGAATCCTAGTATGGATTAGTTGTATATTGGGTGTTCACAACTTGAAGTTATAAATAAGCAAGTTATAAAATAAATTTAACTTGACCCACAATCTTATGGCAAGAGTCATATAAGGAAAACACTAAGACAAAGAATCTAGACAACAATATGGCTTTTCAACCTTAAGTCAAAACAAAAACTTGACTAAGCTACAATACGATACTTATAATCGTGACACATACCAAATGTAACACAGGACTTTGAACATGACCAAATCACAAACAACAAGCGAGAGCATCAATAATCAAAATCAATTCATTGCACAACAAACCAAGGTGAGATCATAGCCCCTTTTTTCTTATTTAAAATACTTTGGGGGTGATACATGTAACTAACAACTTTCCAAGTGTCAAATCATTAAACCGTTTTCACCAAACTACTTTTCAACTGGTTTTATCAAACATAAACCATTTCAATAATTCGAGTGACAGTTCTTTGAAACAATTGCAACATGGTCATGGGATTCAACATAATCACAAGATATTTTTGTACAACTTGATTTTTTATAAATATAACATAGCCCGTAACATGGTAATCATTGTTGTAAACAAACTTGTTCACATCTTGTATTCACCATTTCATCATGTCGTTAGTACTTAGTGATCATAACTAGGGAAGAGGGCACATTACTACAAGGTCGGAGTTAACATTAAATCTGTTTTATAGCTAGCTGCATATTGGACGCATTAATGACAATATGAAGTTGGTGTTAATTTACTTTAACAGCATGGGCCATATTGGACGCATTTACGGGAACACTGAGTTGGTGTTAATTAACTTTAACAACATGGGCCGTGTTGGACGCATTTACGGGAATAAAGAGTTGGTACTAATTAACTTTAACACCATGGGCCGTTAGTGGTGCACAAACCGTTTTTTTTTTTTTTGCCAAACCGGTTTGGCTTAGGAACCGGTTCGGTTTGGTCAAGCATGGACCTAAACCGGTTTGAGATGAGGGGATGCCAAACCTATAGGAACCGGTTGGGGTTGAAACCGGTTTTAAAGCCAAAATCTCGAACCTATGCCAAACCGGCGGTTCGGGCCGGTTTGGCTAGAACCGGTTTGAGATTCACTAAATACCGGTTTGTAAACCGGTTTTTGTTCACCTCTAATGGGTCGTATTAGCTGCATTTATGTCAACTTTAGATCTAAATCTAATCATAGTTTGGGACTTGATTGTAGGTTGGACACATCATTATACTCGATGTTAGTTTGGGTTACAATCATCATGTTACATCCTTTATGTTATATATCCTTGTGTTGTACATCGTTTACTTATTCTGTCACTTCATCTCATAAATCTTTATTGTTTTGGAGATAAACCTATGTTTCTCACCAACTATTCCTAATTGATGGATATTTTCCACATGTTTTAGGAAATCAAGGATATGTACATTCAGGGGCAACTAAGGCGACCTAGATAAGATAGATTAAGATCAAGAAACAAGCTAGGATGGATTAGAATCTCACTTAATCCTTTTTGTTTAATCATCTTGTCTGTTCTTATTTTGTAAACTGTATTTTGGAGGTCGATTAGTTGTAATTCTTTTGGTAGTTAGATATGACATGTATTTAAACTACACTTAACATTATGAAGACTAGTAACATTTGTGGTTGTTCTTACTTAATCTTCGTCATGATTCAATCGATCAGTCGTCACAGTGCCGTGGATTCCGTGGTGTGACATATATATATGTGTGTGTGTGTATTTATTTATTTACTATTCATTTTTATGAACTTTAATAAATACATAGATAATATGATTTTTCCTTGATATTTTGTTATTAACTTAAAAAAATAATCATGGGTTATATTAAGTAGATGTTAACACGTTGCACCTATAAAAAAAAAGAGATAACTCAATTGTGAATAATTGTTTTTTACCACCGACAAAAAAATTATGACGGGATTTAACTTTAAAAAATCTGAAATATTACCTACAGTTTTCTATATTATTTAAACCTCTTAAGCTTCTAAAGATTAGGGTGTATAGTATGTATTATATATATATAATTTGATTTTTTTTTTTCAAAATCTTTTGTTATTAATTTGAAAAAATAATAATCTTTTGTTATATCTACTAACAATATTGTGTTGATACTATATAAATTAACTCAATTGTGAATGTTAGTTGTTTTTTACCATTAACAAAAATAAAACTTTAATAAGTTTCAAAAGCCACCCTTAACTTAATCAAATGTTACTTTAATCTTTTAAGTTTCTAAAGTTTAGATTTTGTATAAATTATTTGATTTTTCCTCATTAACTTTGTATATTAATTTTTTTTTTATTTAAGAAAATAACCAATGGTTATATTGATTGATGGTAGTGTCCTAGTATCATAAAGAATATGACTAACACCGTCTAAACAAAATCTGCACGGTTATATAATTTTCTTTATTCTATGTTTCAATCTCTAAAACTGAGTCGTCGTAACTTCAAACTGTAATTTATGCACCTAACCATGTTAATATCACCGACACTTGCGCGTGTAGTGAAGTTCATAAACATGCAACTTCTCGCAATGTTGATCTAGATTACTCTTGTGTATTTTATAATAATTTACTTTTTTTACAAAAATTTATATCATGACATACAAACGAGACTTAAAATAGTTTCAACATACGCTTCAGTCTGTAAAATTGATCAGCTACAACTTCATATGTTTTTTTTTAATCGTATTACAACACCACAGACACAGATTTTAATCAAACCGCTTCTTCACATCATCGTGCGGGTAACAAAACCTAATTACTCTTAAATTGATTTTAGTGATTTGGATTCATGTCTCACTAGAATGTGTACCCAACTTTGATATGTCCCACATGATTGTATTCGTCCATGTTAGTCATATGTTATGAATCTATCAAATCTTTTGATACGTCTAAAAAATTGATTTAACATATCCTCACATCTTTAATTTCACCAATGTTTTGGTCTAACTCCTACTTGAAAAGTAACATCTTGTCAAACTTTTATAGTGCATTAATTCATCGGCTAAAGTGGTACACCAAGAATCATAGAACTTTAAAGAATCCTTTTAACTTATTATTGATTTGTGAATATACTAATAATACTCTCTTTTTTGTATTTTTTTAATATTAAAAAGGGTTATTGGATTTTAATACTCTCAACTTTCACCTATTGGCCGAAAATACTCCATACTGAGGAAATGTATACTGACACCCCCAACTTTCAACATACTTTCTTGTGGCACTCCCCGGTTAATGAAATTCAAACGATGTTAATTTTTTGATGACGTGACACTGATTTTTCCACCTCGCCTGCTGATTTGGCTTTTTTCCTCCTTTTTTGTTTTTTCTTTTACACACATGGCATCTTATAAACAAAGTCTTGAACCCTAATTCGAATTGCTCCCAAATTCGCTGGATCTGTTGATTGTGAGGGATCAAAAGTATAGGTATTTTGATCCTCACACTCCTCCGGTTCTAATGATGTAATGTTTACCTGGTTTGGTGTTCGCTTGATAGAGGTTCAAGATACGCAGAGAGTCGGTCGTTCCTTGGTCTTGAATCCTTCTGTTTCGTGCTTAAGTGAGTGTTTTCTTTGCCCAGACGAGTTCGCAATGGTGAAAGGGTTCTAAGGATGTGTTGTGATTGGGTTTTTATAGTGAATTCTAAGTATTTGAATTTCCAATCGACTTGTGTATTTTTGGAAGCTATTAACACGTTTAATGGAATTGATTTCGAATAATTGGTGATTAAGGATGTTAATGCGTTCGAATACCTTCCTAAACGACCGAGGATGAACTGTAATTCGACTATAATCGCGTGGATTACGATTCGGGTTAGAGGCGGGTCGAAACTGGGTCAAGGGGTACCGAATAGAGGAATCGGGTAAGGAAGGAATTGACTTTGGGTTAATTGCCATTCAGCCCCTCCATGTTTAGATATTTCTCAAATTTTATCTTTTTAAAGCTGAAACATTAGTTTTACAATTTGGCAACATTGATCTCTCAAGTTAAATGGTTTCTTTATCAGCAGATGAGGTGGAAAACTCAGTGACACATCATTAAAAAGTTAACACCGTTTGAATTTCGTTAACCGGAGAGTGCCACAAGAAAGTATGTTGAAAGTTGGGGGTGTCAGTAAACATTTCCTCAGTAGGGAGTATTTCCGACCAATAGGTGAAAGTTGGGAGTATTAAAATCCAATAACCCTATTAGAAAATATGTATAAATAAAAGTTATGTGCGTATGACATGATTGATTTGATATAAATATGACATATAGATAATAAGACTGAATTCAAGTGTGCACCATAAGCCTAGACTGTCAAAAATGAAGCATGGTGGTTCTTCTTCCTTTACACGGATAACTTCCATCCTAAACCGTCAAAAACGGTTTCGTTTAACAGGTTGGGTCACTTTTAATTATTATTTCTTTCAAAATTATTAGTTTGTTTTAATTATTGAACTTATAAGATATATCAAGGTCAGTACCAAGATATAAACAGTTGATCGGACCGTTATACCTGGTTTTTAAACTGCAAACCATGGCTCGAACCGTAGAAATCTCAAACTATGTATTCTAACAGTTCATTATGGGTACCCTGATAGTATGCCTTACACATATCAACAAAAGCTAATTCCAAAAACATAATTATACATATAATGTTAGCAAAAACCGTAACAGTTTGATTTTATCAAACACCATACAAAACAAGAATCACATACTATGTATATATCATCCGCAAAAGAGGAGTGAAGTACAAGAAATGATTTTAGCAAAGCTTCATAAGATTTCAGCATCTATACTTGGGTGTCAAGGAAGTGGAATGTAGATCAAATCTTGAAATACATACCTTTTAACTCTTAGCCTGTCATGTTGTATTCATCACCTTGCATATATGATTGGTAGCTCCCTGGAACTTCCATCTTTCCGATTATACGGTCCATTCCTGCATTAAAGGTTGTACCATCTTCTAAGAATGTCACACATTTAATCTTATAAAAACAACCATTAAATTTTTTTTATTAAATTTCGGATTTTTTTATTCGTAACCAAGTTTAGGTTATCCATTGTCTCATGTAGATTGGTGAAAAAGAACATATAAAGTAGTCGATTTATGTGATTTGCCGAAAGTAACATCTTTGGGTACCTGGGGTTTCAAGTAACAAGTTTGGGTTTTTTGCTTTTAATTTTGTAACAAGTTTGGGTATTAAAGCTAACTTTCGTTAGCTTTTTCTTTAATTTAGGGTGAAATGACGAAAATTACCCTTTCACTTTGTGATTAGTCAATGTCAAAGGAGGAAAAGTCAAAGGGTATCTTGGTCAATTTACCCAAATTTAACAATTGGCCTTAATATCCAAACTTGTTACAAAATTAAAAGCATAAAACCCAAACATATTACTTGAAATCCTTAGTACCCAAAAGTATAAGTTTTAGTATCAAGAATGACCATCTATAACTATGCGATTAACTGTAAAGTATATACAGAGATAATAGATACCCTAACAGGCTTAACTCAAGTTTCAAACAATACTTGTTAGTATCTTCATAGTCATTGCATATTGAATCAGATACTTCACTAATGTGTGTTATGGTTTCATACTTACTTGGATTCGATAACATAGTTCCATAATACGACATCTGGCCCGCATTCCCAGCAGGCTTTGAGCTAGCTTCAGATGGAAAAACGGGTTCCACTTTTTTGGCCCGTTGATCCACAGAACATACATTTGGGTTCTGAAAACACATGTTATCATCAGCTGTTGATGATGAATTCTGCTGTGGTTTGGGTGACTCAACCTCTGTTTCCACTTCAGATTCACCATTATTGTTGTTATTAGGTGCAGAGCCCTGTTGCTTCCTCTTCGATCGTGCCCGCCTATTTTGAAACCAGTTGTAAACATTTGTTTCAGAAATCTGGCCATGCTGTGATAATTCAGATGTGATTTCTTTTATTTTCTGTTTGCTTGGGGTCCCGTTTCCTTGATCGAATAGGCGCTCAAGAATCTGAAGTTGAACCGGTGTTGGGGTCCACCGTTGCCGGCCTGAAAATTTATGGCCCCCGGATGTGACCAACGGGTCATTATATATGTTCCCGAGTCGAACACCTGCAATCAATAATCAAGATTTATGTTCACAAAAAAAAAATTCCACTTTATTAAAAGTTTTCAAATCTTTTTATTCAAAGTTTTCAAATAGGGTAATGTTGTAAGTTAACAGATGTAAACGGGCATATTAGAAAAAGGTCAACATGGTCAAAGTTACTGACCCGCCAGCTGCCACGTCATCATTTTCAATTTAACAGGTAACCAAGTCAAAATCCCAGAATTGTTTTCACTTCTTGGACTCAACAAGTCTTTGGACCAGAATGAATATCATAAGTGATAAGACTGGCATGATGACAATTTTGTCAAATACATCATTTTAAATTACAAGTTGGCCATTAAAAAGAACTAAGGGGTTGAACCTTTGAATGATTATATTAAGAGGCTATCTATGAATCGATTAAATGTTGGAATTGTTTGTTTCACTCAGAAAACACCTTTGAATCAGTCAATCAGCCTTAATTATTAAGCTTTAAATAAAGTTTAAATGATTCAGACTTCTTATTGACTGAACATCTCTAAATGATTCAGACCTCTTTGAAACTCAGCACTTGATGAACCAAACAACCACGGAGTCTATCAAAGGGTCAAATTGGTAAGTGTCCTGCCTTTAACCCCTTGAGCAAGATGTGTTTTAACTCAGCTTTATGGTAACGGGTCTTGCGGGTAAAAAAAATTGGCCATGAGAAACCAATTCAACTGAAAGATTGTACAAACAAAAATCATCAAAATTGTGGTTTGTAATTCATCAAGACCTGGTAAATATGATGAATCAATCTTACATCCCATTTTTTTGATGGTTTGGTGCAAAGACACCCAAGATGAGATTCAAACCGTCCTCTCGGATTTTACGCTCTGAGGCGTATGCCCGAGCCCACCCCACGAAGAGCCCTACAACTGGTTAACCCTGAACCCAAGACCTCCTCTATGGAGTAACCATTAGACTGTAATTACATAAGTGTCTCGTTTAGCTTACCTAAGTTTAATCATTTATGAAAAACTTCACAATAATAAGCAAATAAAAAATGATTACATGTTCCCAAAAACAGAAAGAGCTGATCTAGAACATCTGTCACAGACTATACTTTTCAGTTGGCAAAATATTTAAAAAAAATAATAATTATATAAAAAGATCATCAAGATGCCTTGATAGGAAAATTCATTGAATCAAAGTAAACAACAAAACCCATAATATTTTATTTATAACCAAAATTATTCTCAGTTCATCAAACAAATCTCTACACATTTCAAGATTTAGCAACAACTGAAGTGCCCTAATCACAAAATCAAAACAATCAAACAAACACCAATCACATATCCCACAAAACCCTAAAACATCAATTATAAACATTCACAATTCAAACTAACAAGGAAGAACTATCCAGCAAGAAAATCAAACAAAATCGAAATTACAGAGTTACCATAACAAAGAATTTCCAAGAATCAATCAACCACCAAACAGTTCCCACCAAAACCCATATGATATAATCAAGAAAAACAATCAAAGTGAATGAGAATCAATTCCCACAGTTGAGAGAAAGAAACAGAGACCAACCTGCAAGATCGTGATGGGATGTAAGCGATTTGTGCAAATCAACAAGTTGTTCGCAAATTGTAGCATAAATCGCGATTTGTTTCCTTAGAACTTCCATTTGATCATCCGTCATTACTTTGACAAACATCGCTCCATTGTTATTGTTCCCTTCATCCTGCTCCATAATTCCTCTGTTTCTTTTGTGCAAAATTTCAACTCTCGTGTTTAACCATCACCCAATTCTGTTTTGGTCTAAATGACTAATAATTACAACATATATATATACATACATATGTATGTGTGTATAGAGAGAGAGAGAGTCAGTAACAGTGGAGTAGAAGTTGAAAATTAAAGAATGAGGAAAAGTGAAGAAAAAGAAAATGGCGGACAATAAAGACAAAGACATAATGGTCTTGGACTGCCGTGATGTATGGCATGTGCCCATTTTAACCTAACCAATGCTATTTTTTCTATAAATGCATTTATTGCATTATGATTTTGTCTAAATTAACAAAAAAAAAATTTCTTTCATATGTTTTCTGAATTATATGTACGTCTTAAACTTTATACGTTTGTATCATATATAGTTTTTAGGTTATTATTTTATATTTATATACTTGACAAAATTACCTTCATTTAAGTAATATATGTGTTACAAATATTTAAAGTTTGATAACATATGAATAATTTATAAAACTTAAGAATTATGAGTGAAATAACAACTTACCACAATTTAAGGCTGACAAAACGAGTTTTAACAGGTTTCAGACGACACGATTAATGCAAATATAAACATGAAAACAACTTGTTTATCTCTTAGTTTGGTGATTTAAGTGTGACAGTTTAATATTTTATGCAACAAAAAAGATAAATGATGAAGTATAGCCTCTTAATTTTTATTATTTCTAAAAAAGTAAAAAATCAAATAGTAATTTTTTTGCTAAACAGGTCTAATCGTGTCTTAACATGTACCAATTTTGCCAGCCTTATACCACATGCACCATCATCTTGACAATTAAATCTTCATAAAACCTAATTATACTTTATATATTTGTTATCAAGAACATGTTAGAAGATCTTTTAGTCAAACATGTATTCTTGTATAATGAAATGTGTAAATAATGAATGATGAGTTAATTAAAATAAATATTAAATGAGAAAGAAATAATGTGATACATAAAATAATATAAAAAAGGTAAAAGGTTTTGTGCTTAAAAATGATAACATGTGATTTGATATAGTTAGGTACTTATTTATACCAACGAGGTAGTGTATCAGCAGTACCCTGGGATACTTTTAAATGTAAGGTCTCTGGTTTGAAACCCTCTAGCAGCGAAAAAGAGGTCTGAGGGGAGCCAGGGGTTTTCCCAGTAGGGTTTCCTCCTGAGGTGGCTATGGGGCTCATGAAAGATACATATAACTATACCTTGGTGACATTACCTGAAAACAGTGGGGTCACACGATTGAGACATTCGCAGTTCAAAAAAAAAAATACTTATTTATTAATTATAGATTTAGGAACCTACCCTTTCAAGCTTATATGGTCAGAGTTGTGGAGTTAAAGGAGAAGAATCGAATGATGAGCAGGGTGCTAGAAGAGTGCCCCACTGTTGACGAATGAATTTGAGAGTGCAGGATGAACGTATTGTGTGTATAGTTTCATAATTTGAAATAAATTACTATATTAACGAAATATTGGTTGGTTTTTTTTTTTTTTTTGAGAACAGAAGTCTTCATGACATTTATAAAAAGAATATAATAACTCTTGTCAATGACTTTTCAAAATTTAAAAATTTGTTAGTTATATGTATTTTAGGTACATGTCTTTTATAGAATCTTATTCAAATATAGATCAAATCAAGTTTAATTTACAGCTTTACTCATTAAACTTTAAGTATCTACATCAAAATGGGATGATCGTCGATCATTATTATTTTATATCATAATATAGATTTATTGTTTATTTTAAGATCTTTTTATTAGAAAAACATGATTTTAAAAAACAATATTTTTATATAATATGAATGTTTCGCAGATTAACAATTTTTTTAAAAAAAGAAGAAATGTTTCAAACCATATTTTTTAATAAACAAATTTTATAAGAAAAACACTTGAAATAAGAAAAAAATTACAAAACAAAAATAATTAAAAACCTAAGTTTACAAATTATGAATTTTATAAAAAAAATGACATTTTTCTAAAAAAACTGTTTTTTTAAACAAATGTTTAAAAACACGCATTTAAAATAACAAAATTTTATTGATATTATTGTTTTAATAATTAAAGTAGTTACGTGTTTGTAATTTTAATTATAATTTGTCTCAAATTAAATTTTTTTAATCTTCATTGCTTTATAAATGCATGTGATTCCCTAAATAATGTTTTCTCAAGAAGGGTACGTAGGTTATGGTTTTCTTTAAGATTAAGGGTCATGAAGATCGAATGGATAATCAAGAATTTCTTTGTTAGAGAGTTTGTGAAAAGAAACAGAGAATCATAAAAAAGTACGTTTGTGTGAAAGTGAGAAATGAGAGATGAAGCATTTTATATGGTCATATGATGTTAGCAAAAGTTTAAACGAATGATGAAGAACATTTATACTTCAGAAATGACTGATAAACATTTAAAACAACTAATGGAATGAAAGTACATGAAGAATATATAATCAGTTGTCTTAAAAGATTAGTTGTTTATAAATAAATGGCTGAAGCATCAGTCATTTGAGGGAAACCAACTAAGAAGCTTAGACGTTTTTTGAATGTTTTTAAAACTGGACCGGATGTCGAACCGGTCTCTTTACTGGTCAGCGGTCGGACCAGACAGATCGGTCAGACCGGATTTAAGAACCGGACAACATTATAAATATTATATAATCGGTTGTTTTGTTTTATCGATCCTTGTGAAGGACTGAAGGCTATTGCTTAATCTCATTGGTTTACATTTATTATTATAGGGTATAAATATTGGTACACCGGTGTATGAATAACAACACTTTTTGTATTTTTTAATATTAAAAAAATATGTATGAATAAAAATTATGTGAGTATAATGTGATTGATTTGATTTGAGTATAGTGTATAAAAGAGGGGGTGATGTATGAATATTAGAATCCTTCTTGTATTAATGGGTGTGTGAGATTTCGCCATCGGTTTCCAATTTACAAAGTATAGAAACTACAAAGCAATGATTAATTCGTGTAGCAATTTACAGAGTATAGAAACTACAAAGCAATGATTAATTCGTGCAGTCATGACTGTATATAATTAAAATTCATGAAAAATAAATAGTAACAATGGTATTATTATACATTGAGTGGCCCCACTTATTATTATTACTAGGTTTGCTTCCTCCCGCGCGTTGCGGCGGGTTAGCACAGTATACTGTCGATAATGTGTATTATATATCATTTACAGAAGCATAAGTTACATAGCAAAATCAAATCTTTCATCACGAACTAAATCCTAACCTCCAAGGAAGTGATGTAGTGGTTAAAGTGGAGGAGAGACAACCTAGAGATGTCAAGTTCAATCACCACTTAGAGCAATTTTCTTTGTAGGTCACAGACCCGGTTGCTTACGGCCGCGTTTTACCTATTCTTCTTGTTTAGTCGGGTATTTGGGGGAGTCGGGGGTTTAACACGCAAATAGGTTCCCCGTTCCCATGGTTATCAAAAAAACCTAATCCTTAAACCAAAAAAAAAATTAAATCTTTAAGTAAATCTCTTAGATTTAATAAAACTTAAATTTCTAAACAAATATATTAAATTTAATACATTCATTACTGTATATTACTACTCAAAGTTAAAAAAAACTTTTGATGGTATAAGTCTAAATTTTCAAAATATCACTATATAAATCACATACATATACATTACTATTCATTTTATTATGCATTAATTATTTATATATATATATATATATATATAGAGAGAGAGAGAGGATTGAGATCATATAATAACCCACCTTAATTGAGATAACCCATTAACCATGACAAAATTCGCCCAAATCTTTAAATTTTTTTCATGGCCTTTATTATACATAAATAAAGGGTTTATTTTTTTGTGTTTTTGCTAATTCACTACCGTTTAGAATCTTACGTCAGTGTCATTAGAGCAAAAATAAATATAACTTGCAGTGAAACGCAAATTTACACTTGGTTTAATTTCTAAAACGCTTGTGAATTAACAAAAACTTAAAAAAAGAGACCCTATTTTGTATAAAAAGGGCCCTGAAAAAAAATTCAAAGATTTGGACGAATTTTGCTAGGGTTAATGGGTTACTTCAATTAAGATGAGTTAACAACCGATTCTTACCCTCTATATATATATATATATATATATATATATTTACTATTGAATATTATATTAAATTTACTATCAATATAATATACATATATTTACTATTCTTTTTTCATACATTTTAATATATATAATAATAATAATTATAATAATAATAATAATAATAATAATTATTATTATTATTATTATTATTATATTATTTAGTTGTTTGATCCATATAATGATGTTTTAAAAATTTTAACTTGAACCATCAGAAGTGTTTTAACTTTGAAAATTAGTAAACAGAGATAAGAGTATTAAATTTAAGATATTTGCTTAAAGATTTGGTTTTTTCTTTTAATTTAAACGATTGGTTGCCAGTGAGACGAATTTTGTGAGTAATTGTTATTTTTATTACATATTTGTAAGGATTTTGTATGAAAAATTTGTATATAGTTCGTGATAAGAGATTTGATTTTTTTATGTAACTTATGTTTCTGTAAATAATATATAATATTTATTCTCGAGAGGGTACCGTGATGACCCGTCGCAACACGCGGGGAGTAAAATCCTAGTTAGGAGATAAATTTACAAGTTTACAATTTACAAATTGCTTGCATGTGTGATGACCTGACGATGCCGGATTCCAACTCATACATGTCGCCGGTCGATGATCACCGCCGGTCGCGGCTGGTCGTAGGCACAGGAGGAGAAAGCATCACGAAACTTAGAAACAAGATTTCGGATCTGCCTCAAGGCGGCACTGCATTTCTAGGGTTTAATCTGAAGGGCAAAATTTTAATTACTCGCATGGTTCAACCGGATTTCAGAACGGTTTTCCGGTCGAACCCCCGGCCGCCGGCCGGACCGCCTGGTTTCAACAAAATCGTCTTTGAACACTTAACCGGACCGCTGTGGCTTCTGAACCCCGGTCCGGTCCGGGTTTGAAAACAATGCGTTTTTTAGTAGTAGCAGCTTTCATCAGTCTATTCAAAAAAATTATCCACTGTCCATGTGTTACATATTGTCAATGCATGTGGAAATTTCTTAACACATATTAACAATTGGTTTGATTTTGGAAACGAAATAGCCATATGTGTATTCTTTATCGGATCTTTATCTTAGTTAGCTTTTTTGGTCTTTACCTTTTGTCAACAGATCTTTCTAGTCATAGAAAATTTATATTGTTATGAACAGTTTTAGATCTTTGGATCATCAGGTCTTTTTGCCCAACATTTTTAATTACTTTTTGTTTTTTTCTAATATTATAAACTAATTGTATATATTTTCCCCAATAATTCGTGTGTTTGTGTACACAGTGGAGTTTTAAAAACGTGAATTGTCTTATGTCACATATATTTATTTATGCATATGGATCACAAACTTACTTCCATGAGCATATTAATCCATTTATTTCTGAAAAATTCCAAACAATAATATTTATCTTGAGTTGTATTTAAAGGTGTAATGAATCAAACCGGCTCTTGGAAAACATGATATCATATCTATAAAAATTTTGGATGAGTCGAGCTTAAAATAAGCCATAGCATGAGCTTAGAACTATGGCTCTTTTAGTTAAAGAGCTCATGAGTTTCACATGTTGAACTTGAGTTGACTCGCGAACTGTGACACCCACTGTCACTTTCATGTCCCCTCCGGACATTAACACCAATTTTTAATAATTTACGTTTAGGTCCCAGTAAAAACTTTTGTATTTTACACACCTGTAAACATATTATTTACTAACACCTATTAAAAACAAAGTTTACATATGTTTACATACTCTACAAAAACATTTATTACACAAAGTTACACAACTTTTTGGTTATTAAAGTTTAAAACCGTCATACGAGCCTTCTCGTTCGATTCCCGATCACCATCACCGCTCACCTGACTCCTTCGTACCTGTAAACACCACATTTAAAATCATCATTAGTTCATTAGAACTAAGTAAGATTACCTCACTAATCCACCCAGTGTATTTCATAATATCATATGAATACACTAATGAGGTTTCAAATAAAATTTGACAACAACGGTCAACCACATACAAAAACGATTTACTAACGGTTCGTTTTCAACCAAAACCTCATTATAACTCCCATTCATGCACAATCATTATACTTTAACATAACACTGATATAAACACACAAAACTCCACTTGTGCATCATATTTCACAAAAATCACAATTTACAATTTGACACTTGAATTTCAAATGTCAATCCCTTTATAGGGCATTTATTGTTCACACACCTTGTGAATCAATTATATTGGAATTGCAAGTCTTATGTTCACACACCTTGTGAATCAAAACATGCACATTACCAATATACCGTTTGTTCACACACCTTGTGAATCAATTACATTGAAATTGCAAGTCTTATGTTCACACACCCTGTGAATCAAAACATGCACATTACCAATCCACCGTTTGTTAACACACCTTGTGAATCAATTACATTGGAATTTCAAGTCTTATGTTCGCACACCTTGTGAATCAAAACATGCATATTACCAATCCATCGTTTGTTCACACACCTTGTGAATCAATTACATTGGAATTGCAAGTCTTATATTCACACACCTTGTGAATCAAAACATGCATATTACCAATTCATCGTTTGTTCACACACCTTGTGAATCATGCAACAACAATAACCACAATCGTTTATATTCATATCAAACAACTCAACCAATCATGTATATATGCTACATGCACAAATACTTATAGTGTGGACTCACCCAGTCCTTCAACTACAAGTTCAATCAAATAGGTAACTTACCTCGCTTTGGAGAGTTATTAACAATCTCCAACTCTTTCCCAGGCCTTCTAGAACTAGATTCACCTCCTCTTCCTATTATATATTCACATATAACAGGATTTAACAACATGAACACACAACTTGTGTTATTTATATAATTTAATTCATTTGACCTGTTTTACTTTTCATATTCAATCAAACCCCATTGAGGCTTTTATCAAACAACCCATGTGTAGAAATTAATCTGCACATCTTCTTAATCGTATTCAACTTATCAAAACTTCATATTTTGAAATTCGTTGCTTGACTTCCTTTATCAACACCTAGTTGCAACTCACACGTATACAACTAGTTTCAATACCCCCAATACCCATACATGTTGATTCAAACTCATTTGAATCTCATTTACTAGTATGTGGTATTCAGAAGTTAAGTCATTATTTATAATTAGCATATCATGCTAAAATCATTAACTTTCAATTTCAAACATTTTATTAACACTTGAACTGGATCTATCATTCCAGAGAATGATCTAAAATCATCATAACCAGGATTTAATCATCCCACTGGTTATCATATTCAATAATATGAGTTTCACAACAACCGGACATCATAACTGATCAAAATCAAGATTTCACCGTTAAAACATCTAGTTCTTCATTTCTAATCATCCCAAATCATCATATAATGCTCAAGACTCAATTTAATCCGTATCTTATCAAAATAAATGGAATAAAACAAATCGTTACCCTTCAAACGGATTTCTGATTGAAATACAATGATCTGGACGTGTAGAAACGATCCCTGGTTCAATCTAGACGTTCTGGTGGTTTGAAAACTGATGCTAGTTCACAAAATTTCGTCTATGTGTGTGTTTGTGGTGAGAAAGTTCGAACATGATTTTTATTTTTAATTTTTCTGGCTAAATCTGATAAAATCAAGGATCTGCTGAACCGCCTCATCCGTCGCGTACCGCGAAGGAGGGTTCAAGGGATCTTCGCGTACCGCGAAGCAATTCGGGATCTTTAGATATTCTGGGTTCTTCGCGTACCGCGAAGAGGGGCTCCTGAGGCCTTCGCGTACCGCGAAGCATTCCAAAACATTATATCTTTATTTCGCGATTCCGGAAAATTCGTAACTCTGTTTCGCGCACGGTTTTTTACCACGTTCATAATTTCTCACATACTTTCAATTTTTAATAATCTCAATCGTTCTATTGATGATTATTTCAAACGTGTTCGATAATTGAAAACCGGTCGTTACACGAACCTAAACGAGTTTTCATTTACGTAAGTATATTTATATAGATAATTGGTTTTATATAGAAATATGATAATTTTAAGACAATCACATATGTTTTGTTATATATGAAAATATAGTTATTATTGTCATTATTTTGGAATTATAATATTTCGTAGCTTCATTATTTGTAAATTTTGATTGAATTGGTTTGTTTTTCTATGAGTTGCGATTTGGTTTGGTTTGATTTTCAAAAATTATGCCTCGTAAACCATTATCTGGTAGTCAAAGATGTAAAAAAGAGAAGAAACTTTGAAAAACGGGGTTATCTAATGCGATTGATGAAGCTAAGAATATTGCTATTGAAATGGGTATTGATTAAGTATCCCTCTTGAAGTCAAATTAAAACAAAAACAAACAATTTGATTAAAATTCTAATGATCAAGATGTCTTATTATCACCCGAGTGGAAATGAACTACTTTTTATATATTTTTGATCAAGCAAGTGTTTCATTTCAAACAAGATTAAAAACATACAAGAAGTATAAAAAGTTATTTCGATTTTTGTTTCCAAAAAAGATGAAGGAATCTAAAGACAAAGATATTAGGTCATGTTGTATTCTTCTTGAAGACGCACTCAAGTATGATGGAAAACCAAATATTGATGATGATGTGGATTTAAAATTATTAGACACTTTATTACCTAATGAAATCCTAAATTTTGTTGATGTTTTAAAATACTTGAAACAAGCCGATTGTTTTCCTAATGCATTAATTGGATACAAAATCTTGTTGATTATTCTAGTTACGGTGACATTTATAGAAATAACTTTATCAAAAGTGAATCTATTGAAGTCATACCTACGATCAATAATATCCAAATTAAGACTTAGTAAATTGACAACGATGACTATTGAGAATGAAATAATTAATAGAGAGAGTATTGATTATAAATATTTGATCATTTGCTTTGAAGAATGCTAATTGGTTGTCTTGACTTGTTTAGATATGTGAAAGACATCATTTTGTTAAAGAAATTGTTTTTGTATTTTGTATTGACTTGTTATCTCAATTATCATCTATTTATGAATTTTTTTATATATAGGGGTCCATTTTAATATTTGCACGAGACACCTAAAACCTTGAAGAAGATCATTTGACTCACCCAGCTCTATATAAATCTTATAGATGGTGTCAAATGAACCATAATAACGTCATTCTAAAAGCTCTCAAACTCACAAAGATAACTTAAATGATCACAATTCACACCATTTTTAACACATAAAAAATGAGAAAGTTAAGTTTAACCAATGAAGTTATGGGTTCAAGCCCTCTCAGGAGGATTTAAGGGACATTTAGGTTAGAGAATGAATTTTGAGCTTAGTCTCAGGTTCTGGATCAATAGGAGGATCGGGTTTACCCATTCCAGGAGTTCTCGCGCATCTGGTGTGGCCGCGTCTTACCTTTGTCCGGTGGGTACTGTTAAGACAACATACTTTGTATGTAAGATCGTCGCCGTTTAATAAAAACCAATGAAGTGACATGACTCACTTGACGTCAAAGACAATCAACTAAGATTTGACAGAAAATTGAAATGTTAGGTTCGGTAAATTTTTACAACACTTGTTGTGAAGTGTGAAAACAAAAAAGAGGTTCACACGTTATGTCAATGAGTGGGACAAAAATAACTGAAGCTAGCATCAAACTCGTGTATAAAATATACGGCTAAGTAGGTTATTTTTAAATAAGCATGTTCATTAATCTTATTTATCAATCATACATGCAGGAGGATTATATATATATATATATATATATATATATATATATATATATATTATAATCACAACCTCACACTCACACCTCACTTTTATCATGTTGTCACATCACACATAAACACACATTTGTTTGTATTACAACCACTCTTTAACACACATAATAAGGTTCACACAAACACATAAATGAGCCTAATTAACATGATTTACAATTGATCATTTCCTACCACCAAAACAGCCATGGTTACCCACATTATACCATTAATTATGTACGTGGATTAGCCCAAAAACATTTAAAAATTTTTAAGATATGGCATAAGTGTTGGAGAAATTCGTCAAAACCACTTGGAAATCTATCGGATCGTGTATGATCACTATCCGAAAATCAATATTTCTTCCATTTCGAGTTCAAGAAACTTGATTATGAGATAATCCAATAGAGAGAATCAGAGATACGAATTTCGATTGTATATTGAAAAGTCTGCGAATTCGTTTCTATATTCATCACCAACCAACCGCAAGTTAGTTATTGGCGGTTGGTTTTGGAGGGTGAAATCGCGGGTCAAGTCACGAGTCAAGGAAATTCCGAACATAACAAATGAATAAAATCTGTTTAGATTTCGGGACATTGCCCCGAACCCCACAAGGGGCCCTGCCCCCTTGACCCCCGCCCGCTAACCAGCCAGCGGGACCATCACCAGGGGCTCTACCCCTTGGACCCCGCTAGAGGCGATGCCCCTAGGACCCCGCAAGGGGGGGAGGGAGGGCGGCCCCCTTTACCCCCGCACTAGGTCAGGCTCTCAGGAATATTAAACGAGTGTCCACTCCGCACCTCAAACTCTTTAATATTGCTTTACATCCAATTACACTAAAATATACAACAATAATAACTCACCTAGATCAAGTAAATCAATCTCACACATTTAACATGCTCATTTTGGAGCCAAAAATCCCAAACCACTTCTGCAGGCAATCGCTAAGCAAAACTATATTCGGGTCCTTCCATCACCTTTTCTCTCGCAAGAACAACACACTGCCACATCATCGGTCGTAGCCGTCATGTTGTTTATTTTGTTGTTTTGAATATGAAAAATTAGAAGGTTCACTTATATTCTCAAAGGGGAAAGTTTGTTTAAGGTTATCCTTTTACGAATAATTACATCTTCAACGTTTTTGTTTTACCTTTACTTGACGTTGTAATAGATCTTTTTTTAATGATACAAGTGAAAGATTTATGCAAGCTATCCTAGTTATAAATAGGGTAATCAAGTTGATTAACAAAAATGACAGTGTTATAAAATATAATCACTAAGTAATGTACTTTATACCCTTATTCGTTTATATCAATTATGATTATCATTTGTTAACTGTAATTATGAGTAAGCTTATCTCAATAGAGACAAATTAACGTATTTTTATGTTTTTTAGAATTTGTGAACCATAATATTTTTAACAAAGGCAAAAAATTATTTACGAAATGGGCTTCATTTTTTTATCTGTCTTGGGCCCTCTAAAAATCTTGAGCCGGCCCTGCCTGTAATAAAGTTCAACGTTAAAAAAGAAATCTTACACTGCACTGCATATGAAGACATGTTATTGATATAACATATATATATTTTTTTTATAATTTTCACGTTTTCTAAATATAAAATGGTTTTCTAATAAATTAATCCAAACAAAATCATAAATCTAATAACTAGATCATATTCTTGAATGGATTAATATGATGAGCCGACAATATATTTTTTTTTTTTTTGCATTGAAATGAATTATTTTATTTGCTTGTTGGATCCTTCAATTTGTTTGTGTGGTTTTCGCTACCGTTCATCCAAGCTTTATAGTTCTTCTTGTAATTCATTAATTGAGGGTGCATACATTCTAGGAGCCTGTTGAGGGTTATACTTTTCATCATTTAATTCATTAATTGAGGATATGATGCATACATGCTTTTTTATATATACTTTTTATCATTTGACCAATGCATCATAATTGACCATGCCTATTACATAATAAATGTTCTCATCGTCTCATCATCACCCGAGCTTGACACTGATTTATTTATCTCATTTTCAATTTTCTCTTCATTAAACAATATGAAAAATACACATTAAATGTTTTTCTAAAATTTAGCTACATAAGTGTTAGCAAAATAATTAATTAAAATGTTCAATGAAAAATAATAAATATCTAATATAGTCATCCTTGTATTTGATATGAAATTTAAAACTTTTAAGCTATATAAATATCGTGATTGTTCGTCATGTACTCCTGTGGTTGGCAAATGAGTGTCCCATTTTTTTCTGACTTATGACCCTTGAATGTGTTCCCTCATTATTCCTCCAATTATACGAGTTTTGGACCAGCAATGGTCAACCTCACAATTACTAAACACGAGTCTTTTTTGTTCTAACTAAATACAACTACCAAGTCATTGAAGATAACCATTTATTAGGTTGATTGGTATGCATCATAATTCTTAAATAAGAGAAATAAATATTATGTTACTTGGAAAACTTAGAGGACTTGGTACATTTTATATGTCATTATAGAAAATCACTCACTAAACGCCCAATTTGGGGTGCACGCATATAAAGTATGTATGTATGAGCCCCTAATAGACAAAAGTAAAATTGCAGTAATTTTAACGTTATTTTACTTATCCTGTAAAAATAACATTAAAAGTGTTAGGATAATTAACTTCAAATTATAACTTTGAGTTGGAGACTGATTTGGAGCAGCATCTCTATCCCAATTGGGATAGGAGGAATGTTTGTCTTTATCCTTTCCACACAAACTCTACTGAAAAACAGGAATATACTGGGTAAGTGTGTTTATTTGTTTGTTATTGAAAATCAATCAGTAATATATTGTGATTTCACTTTTGTTTTTTAATTTATTAAAATTGGGCAACTGAATAAAATAAATAATGAGATGTAATATATATAACTATTTTAAAAAAATATTATTTTATGAGAAGGGATCCACCAGAGTTATGGTTGTAAACAAACCGAATAAACAAAAAAATCTCGTGTTTATTTTTGTTTGTTTAACATGTAACGACTTTATGAATGACTCACGAACACTAACTCTACGAAAATCTTATTCGTGTTCTTTCATTAAAAAAGTATACTTGTTCACAAATGCAAGCGAACACCTGTTATTATAAAGTGAGAAATCAACAATTTTAATTTAAAACGTTAGACATAATATATCATTTTACATACATATATATATATATATATATATATATATATATATCTAAACTTAAACACTTGATATAAAAATAAAAATATAATCATCTTAAAACAAAACAAAATTTTGATCATAATTTAAATTACCCAAACTAATGTTTTAAAGAAATAAATTTCAGATTACTATGTTTTCAATAATAAATAAATTTCACATGTCTAGACTTATAGTTTAAACGTTATGATAATAAACTAAAAATAAAAAAAAATAAGAATATAAAAATCATTTAATGAGTAAACATAACAAATGAAAGTAAACAGACATAAACATGCACATTACCGAACGTTTATGAGCATAAATTGAACGGACTAAACTTATGTTTTTATTCGTTCATTTAATTAGACGAACACAATTGTTTGTTCATGTTATTCATTTATTAAACGATTAAACATAAATAAAATTTTCATTCGTGAACTTTTCATTTTCATTACATAGTTCACAAAGTGATCTAAAACATTTGGTTCCTTAACAACCGTACGTGGAGTTGTGGAGACGTGGAGTAGACTAGTAGAGTAGTAGACACTATTCCTGTTAACGATATTGTCATGGGCTCAAGTGCTCAACAACAAACCCAAGAATCCAAGCCCAAAGTTCTATCTATTGTATTAGATTTATCCACGATTACACGTAGATGTGCGCAAATCGGGTTTTTTTATCCGGTTCTGGTTGTAATTCCGGTCAATAAAGTCAAGACCAAGTTCCGGGTTATGACCGGTTCCGACCGGTTTTTGGTCCGTTCCGGTTTGTGTTTTGACCGGGCACAAGTGGAACCAGTTCCAGTTATGGTTTCGGTTCCGGTTCCGGTTCCGGTTTGGCGGTTCTAATTTGTCTGATAAACCAGACCCGTTTGTACCCACCGATTCGGGTATGACCGGTTCGGGTTTTCGGTTCCGGTTCCTTATTTTGCCAACCTCTAATTACACGGGCTAAACAATCAGAACCGGAACCGGTCATACACGAACCGGTGTGTCACACCCCCAATTTTCAACTAACGGAATCATAACGTTTGGGAACGTGACAAACCAGGATCTCAGATCATTAGACATAGCGAAGACCTCTATATGAATTTCAAAACATACTTTGGTCTTTTAAACATAACATCAGAGTTTACAAAAGTTGCGGAAGCGTTTAAAAACCATAAACAGTTGTAAAGTAACATTACAAAACAAAATACTCAAATGTTCAAATTCAAATATTCAAAATGTTTATAATGCATGAGACTCTATCTCCTAGTCCATGCCATCTTTAACGCGCGCCTTAGCGTCCTGAGAAAACATGCAAATCAAGTCAACACAAAGGTTGGTGCATAACACAGGTTTTAAGCATTCATAATGTTCAAAACAGCAGTTTGAATAACAATATTGTAGATAACATAATCACACATGCACAGTCATGATAGCTAGTCATATAAACTATTTACATAAGTGGTCGACACCGAAGCTGACTGATTGCCATGCTATAGCATGTTTTCGCCTTGCCACTATTGTCTATCACAACAATAGTAAAATTGTGTTTGGTCAGTCAAACACCTGCGTAGATCCCATCTACCAGGTGAGGTTTGTCAAACCTAATAGATCTATTTCCAACTACCACGCTTTGCATTACAGCAAACTAAACGGTTCGAGGTGTGTAAGGACTTTCAAGTTGCTATGTTGTCACCTAATGTAAACAGCTAACTCATGCAAGTGATATGTATCTAAAAATAGTTTGTTGCACATGTTTTTCTCCCCCAAAACAGTTTAAAATAAGAAAGGGGCCGTGTACGCACCTTTGATAATAGCAGAATGATCACACACTAAAAGCTCGTGAAAGAAATCCTTCTACGAAGAATCTGTGTTTAAACAATAACCTAGTGTTATTCAGAATATCGTTTTGTGCTTGAAATCACATACGTGTCAACACACGTATGTTAAAGTGTGAGAATTATGCATACGGAAGTACGCGTGACTTTGAAATCATTTAAATAAAATCACATATGATTTTATTTAAATAACCGTAATTATACGCGATTTTGTTTTCGTATTAAAATATGAATTTTGTTATTCTAATACGTTCGTATTACCGTTACGGTTCCAACGCAACTTGAACGGACTAAAACGGAGTTCGTATGTGAAAATTATCTCAAAAATACCAAAAATGGTATTTTTTTCAAAAACCGGCCACCCCCCCGGCTCGAACCCGCGACCTCCGGATCACAACACACCTGATCTACCAACTCGCCAGCTAGGGTATCGCGACTGATAACCGAACTTAATTGTTTTAACCTCCCATGGGTCGGTTTCCCTTTGTTATTCTATAGCCGAAGCAATAACTACCCAAATGACCATGAATTTGAACTTGATCAACTATGTAATCATGGGGCTTTAATCCTAATAGTACAAACGAGTTCACAGGTGTTTTTTTAATTTGATGTTTTGTATAAAAACCAAGTCCAATTCGGTTTAAACAGTTTCGAACTCGAATTCTTGAGCCCTAACTCAAACTCATTCAATTCGATGTTTCCTGATAAAATCAACACATGGATTTCATTAAGCTACTGATTTCTAAACTTTCTGTGCAAAAACATTTGATTATTAAACTTATTTAGGCCGAAATCCCCAAAACCGATTCTCATTAAGAACCCTAGAACTAAAATCCATCAAATCGTTGTAACCTAATGAAATTGGTACCTGGTTTAGTTAAATCGAACCCTTCTGAAACTATTGGTGTAGTTTAATTCCATTTTAAAGCTCATTTGGTTAAAAACCCCCAAACCCGACTTTGTTAAGAACCCTAGAACTCGAGCCTTATCAAATTGATGTTATCAGTTGCAATTGCTTTAAGATAAACCTTAATCGGCCATTTTAGAGTGTGTTGTAGTGATTACTTACCTGATTTGATATCGAATTGTAGTAGAACGACCTTGAGCCTTAGTTTCGACAACCCTTTGATCAAACTCCTTCTTCCCGAACTACTGAAATCGAATTGTGGTATGTAAAAGGTTCTAAATGTGCCGATATATGATTCTGGAAGTTCAATTTGTGATGTTGAAGTCGAATTATACAAATTCTAACACCCTAGTCGACGGTTTCGAACATTCATCATTATTGCATCTTAATTCGAAGAGTTAATATACTAATAACGTATAGAAACCGATTATAATCATCAATGGGATGATTTAAATTAATCAATTTCGGTTATACTTAAGTTCAATGTGGAAATTCGAATTCCATAAACCATTTAGTCGAATTTTGACTTATAAAAGTCAAAATTGACACTAACAATCACTTACAAGTTCAATCTTCAACAATTTAACACCTAGGAATTTAGTTTTCTTAATTCCTAACTCCTATAGGTTATTCTGGATCGACAACATAACATTTTTATTAACAAAGTTGAGCCTAAAATCCCTAATTGCCACTAAATGTTTCAATTGGAATACTATTGGCTTAAATTAATCCATTTGGGCCTCATTATTGCAATTGGGCCTACACTAAACTCATTGGGCCTACTTTGACCTTACTGGGCCTTCTTTGGCTTTCATTGGGCCTCCCTGAGCCTTATTGAACCTCCCTGAGCCTTATTGGGCCTACCTTAGTTCTGTTTAGTCTAATTGGGCCTTAATGGCCTACTTTGATTACATTGGGCCTCATTTGACCCTATTGGGCCTTACTGAACTTTTTTGGGCCTTCATAGACTTCAGTGGACCTGATTTGTCTTGTTGGGTCTTCCTTGACCTCACTGGGTCTTCTTTAGCCTTGTTGGGCTTGTTGGGCCTTCATTGGTCTTATTGGACCTACACTGGCCTTATAGGGCCTACATTTGTCCTGTTGGCCCCACATTATCTCTGTTGGGCCTGTGATATCACCATCTCCCGTTAACAAGGTTAGTGTAAAAAGTCGGATTGTCACATCATCCCCTTGTTGAAGAAATTTTCGTCCCGAAAATTAGTAAGTGTTATGAGTAGTTAGGAAACTACTTACGAGTTTAAATCGTACGTGTTAGTGTGATTTGATCATTCTGTGTGCTTGTGTGTACGCACACACAAAGTCTAATGCTTGCAACATCACAACTCAAATGTGATCGTTCAATGTGACTGTTTGCGTGTACACTAGTTAGTTCACCTAACTGTGACTGTTTGTGTTTGATCATACTGTGTTGTGTAACCTCACACATAGTGAGTGTCTATAACTGTTTGTACTATGCAACCCCGCACATAGTAAAATGTATGCAACTAATAGTGTATGTACTACCATAACATGTAACATATGAAATGTAGTACATAAAATATATAGAATATAATGTAGCACAAATGTTTGTAACAAAATCAATTGAATAAATAAAATGTTTGTGCTTACAGTTAGAAATTTGCAGTGTTGATGTGTGAAAGCATCACGTCATCCCCTTGTTGAAGGAAATTTCGTCCCGAAATTTAACGTGCGCTCTCAGTGTTAGCAGTAGCTGTTTTGAATAGATGAGGATATTTCTTCATCATTTGGTCTTCCCGTTCCCATGTGAATTCAGGACCACGTCTTGAATTCCATCGAACTTTGACTATCGGAATCTTGCTTTGCTTCAGTTGTTTGACCTCCCGGTCCATGATTTCCGCCGGTTCTTCAATGAATCGTAACTGTTCATCTACTTGTATTTCTTCCAACGGTACAATCAATGTCTCGTCAGAAAGGCATTTCTTTAAGTTTGATACATGAAAGACATCATGAACTCCACTGAGTTCATCGGTAGTTTGAGTTGGTACGCAACCGGACCAATCCTTTTCAGAATCTCAAACGGTCCTACGTAACGTGGACTAAGCTTCCCGCGCTTGCCGAATCGTATCACACCTTTCCAAGGTGATACCTTTAGAAGAACTCGGTCTCCTACTTGAAATTCCAATGGTTTACGACGCTTGTCAGCATAACTCTTTTGTCGATCCCGAGCCGCTGCCATACGGTTCCGGATTTGAACTATTTTCTCTGTCGTCTCGTGCACCAGTTCAGGACCTGTTATCTGACTGTCACCAATTTCAGCCCAGCAAACTGGTGAACGACATTTGCGACCATACAAAGCTTCAAACGGTGCTGCTTGAATGCTTGTATGATAACTATTGTTGTAAGAGAATTCCACTAACGGTAAATGATTCTCCCAGCTATCACCAAAGTCAATTACACAAGCTCGTAACATATCCTCGAGCGTTTGAATCGTTCGTTCACTTTGACCGTCGGTCTGTGGATGATAGGCGGTACTCATATCCAAGCGAGTCCCCAATGACTTATGAAGAGATTTCCAAAAGTTGGAAGTAAACCGGGCATCCCGATCTGATATGATAGAGATTGGCACGCCATGTCGTGCTACCACTTCCTTGATGTAAATACGAGTCAGTTTCTCCATCTTATCAGTTTCCTTGATTTCTAAGAAGTGTGCAGATTTCGTTAATCGATCGACAATTACCCATATCGTATCACAACCACTCGGTGTACGGGGTAACTTAGTAATGAAATCCATCGAAATCTGTTCCCATTTCCACATCGGTATCTCTGGTTGTTGCAGTAAACCAGATGGCTTCTGATATTCAACTTTGACTTTCGAACAAGTCAAACATTTGCTAACGTACTTAGCAATATCAGCTTTCATGTGAGGCCACCAATACAGTGCCTTCAAGTCATGGTACATCTTGTCTGATCCGGATGGACTGAATATCTAGACTTGTGTGCTTCGTCCATCACGAGTTCCCTTAAACCTCCATACAAAGGTATCCACATTCGGTTAATGAAATAACGAATTCCATCAGAATTCGCATCCAACTGTTCTTCCATTCCTCGTAAAGATTCCTGTATCAAATTTTCCTTTTTCAAGGCCTCGATCTGAGCACTGCGCACCTTGTCAGGTAAGTCAGTGTGTATTGTCATCATAAGTGCACGAACCCGTCTTGTTGAAGTATCCTTTCTGCTTAAAGCATCAGCTACCACATTAGCCTTTCCCGGGTGATACTTAATCGCACACTCATAATCGTTCAACAACTCAACCCATCGTCGTTGCCTCATATTAAGCTCCTTCTGATCAAAGATATGTTGCAAACTCTTATGATCAGTATAGATAGTACACTTTCTGCTTAAAGCATCAGCTACCACATTAGCCTTTCCCGGGTGATACTTAATCGCACACTCATAATCGTTCAACAACTCAACCCATCGTCGTTGCCTCATATTAAGCTCCTTCTGATCAAAGATATGTTGCAAACTCTTATGATCAGTATAGATAGTACACTTAGTTCCATACAAGTAATGCCTCCAAATTTTTAAAGCAAAAACCACTGCTCCTAACTCCAAGTCATGAGTAGTGTAATTCTTTTCATGTGTTCGTAGTTGTCTGGAAGCATAAGCGATCACTTTATCACGTTGCATCAACACACATCCCAAACCCTGTCCAGATGCGTCACAATACACCGCAAAGTCTTCCGTCCCTTCCGGTAAGGACAGAATCGGTGCGCTGCAAAGCTTCTGTTTCAATAACTGGAACGCAGTTTCCTGTTTATCCGTCCAGTTATACTTTGTTCCCTTGTGCGTAAGAGTTGTAAGTGGTTGAGCGATCTTTGAGAAACCCTCAATGAATCGTCGGTAATAACCCGCCAAACCAAGGAATTGTCGTACCTCGGTAGGGGTCTTTGGTGCTTCCCAATTCTTAATCGCTTCAATCTTCGCTGGATCAACATGTATACCCTTTTCATTAACTATATGACCCAGAAATTGTACTTCTCGCATCCAGAAATCACATTTCGAGAACTTAGCGTACAATTGTTCTTGTTTCAATAGCTCTAGCAGTAATCGAAGATGTTCAGCGTGTTCCTCCTCAGATTTTGAATAGATGAGAATGTCATCGATGAAAACTATGACAAACTTATCAAGATAAGGTTTACAAACACGATTCATGAGATCCATGAATACAGCTGGAGCGTTTGTCAACCCAAATGGCATGACCAAGAACTCATAATGGCCATATCGTGTCCTGAATGCTGTCTTCGAAATATCCTCCTCCTGAACTCTTAGTTGATGATAACCCAACCTGAGATCAATCTTCGAGTAGTAACTCGAACCTTGCAACTGATCGAACAGATCGTCAATCCTGGGTAACGGATACCGGTTCTTGATAGTAACCTTATTCAATTCCCGATAATCGATACACATACGAAAAGTTCCGTCTTTCTTCTTAACAAATAAAACTGGAGCTCCCCATGGTGAAAAACTAGGTCGTATGAAACCCTTATCCAACAACTCTTGAAATTGTGTGGATAACTCTTGCATCTCTGACGGTGCAAGTCGATAAGGCGCCCTAGCTATCGGTGCTGCATCTGGTGTAAGATCGATTCGGAATTCCACCTGTCTGATAGGCGGTAATCCCGGCAAGTCTTCTGGAAACACCTCCGGAAATTCACAAACTACAGGTATATCTTCAAGCTTCTTCTCAGCTACCGGCTTTTCAGTTATAAGTGCTATAACTGCCGTATGACCTTTCCGCAGGCATTTGTGTGCTTTCATACAAGATATGAGACGCAGTGGCGTACTGCTCTTCTCGCCTTGTACATATAATGTCTCTCCCTGCGGAAGAGGTATGCGAACAATCTTTTCATGGCATACGATTTCAGCCTGGTTTTTGGACAACCAGTCCATGCCAATAACTACATCAAAACTGCCTAAGGCAATAGGCATCAGATCAATCTCTAATGTTTGACCCATCAAATCAAGGATACATCCCTTAAAAATGTTTTCTACTACAATCAACTTACCATCAGCTAATTCCACAGTGTAGGGACTATCTAAGGCAGTGGGACTAACATTTAGCAACTTAGCAAGTGAACTAGATACAAAACTCCGGTCGGCACCAGTGTCAAATAACATAGAGGCATAGTGATTATTTAAGAGGAACGTACCCGTAACAATGTTGGGATCCTCCCGCGCTTGACGTCCTCCAATCACAAACGCCCTACCTCTAGCACCATTGTTGTTGTTGTTGTTGGTGCCATTTCCATTACCGTTGCCATTTCCATTGCCATTGGCATTATTGTCCCCGCCTTTCTTGAGCTGTGGGCAATCTTTCTTAAAATGCCCCATTTTGCCACACTCAAAACAACCCTTCTGAGCGTTGTTCTGGTTATTGTTCTGGTTGTTGTTGTTCTGTAGCTCCCCGCGACAATCCTTAGCCGCATGTCCAATCTTGCCACACCTCTGGCACTTAGCTCTCTCACACTGATTACCCGCATGATGGTAACCACACCTGTTGCACTTGGGGTGTTTACCAATATAACCCCCCAACGATGATGATTGCTGACCACTGCTTGAACCATGATAAGACTTGTTTGAGTCTTGTTTCCGGTTTTGCTGATATGATTGTTGGTTGTTGTAACATCCCATTTTGAGAAAATAAATAAAATATTCTCGTTTATAATTAAAATATTATTAGTCAAAAATATAAAAATAAAAACGATCAATTAAAACTTAAGGTCTCGTCTAATAAAATAAAATAATTTATTTCTTAAATATGATTATTCGCGAGTATAAAAATAAACGTTTAAAATTTTTAGCGTTCGTTTAAACGAATAAGCAAGATGAAATAATTATTAGAAATAATCGTTGTTTAAACGATCAGTTACTATTATAGGAGATCGACTAAAATTAATAAAACATATTATAATTAAACTTTCTCCGTTTTTAACGAAACTTAGGTCGAAACGTAGAGAAAAATGAGACGATCCTAATAGTATTTTTAGAATTTTATAAAACGTTATATTTTAAAAGTTATACGAGAAAAACAAAATTTGAGCTAAATTAATTATAATAATAAAATAATATAAATATAACACATGAATTCAATTGAAAAGTTTACGTGGAAGGATTTTAATACAATTTGAATGAATCATCAATCAAAAATTTAAAAATAAAACACGTATAAGTTTAGTTTCTTTTGCACCAAGTTTTGAAGGCCATATATATACTCAATTTACTTTCGATTAGAAATCTCACACACAAATATATTAAAACATAAAAATAAAAAGAAAAGAAAAGAAATTAGAAGCTATGGATGCTAGGAGGTGCTGATCAGTATTAAAAGGTCAAGATTAAGGAGTCGGTTCATTTCGGTATATTATCTATTTCTTATTTGACTTATAAATTTAAGAATTTAATATAATATTAACTTATAAGGTTAGGGTTAAGATTCGACCCTATGTATATATTAAAAATTTTAGTTTACTTACATAACAATAATAATATTGATTATCATCATAATAATAATAATATAATAATAAAAAATAATAATAATAATACTATTATTATTGTCATCGTAAAAAAAATAATAATAATAAAAAAAAAATCATAATAATAATAAATAATAATAATAATATTAATAATAATAAATAAATAATAAATAAATAAATCAGTAAATGTTCTTTGCAGAACAGTTATAAGCATATATTAAGCAGAAACGCTGCCCAAATTTATAGTGAAAAGTTCTAAGCTGTCGCTCAGCCAAAAATTCAGGTGAATACATCTAACTTGTTTTTAAATTTATAAATGAATTTTTATGAGCATGGTATGTTTAAACTTTGACGCATAAAGGGATACTATTAGACCAGCATTTAGGCCATTAGTATACGTACGAATTGCAAATTGTATCCGCTATGGGTGAAATTCTCATATGTGGCTGGTATCGTGGGCTGGAAGGTTATACGTAAGACGCACTCCGCAGGCAACCTAACCAGTGACGGGCTGTGGGCTGGAGGGAACAAACGTAAGACGCACTCCGCTGTTGTTCCTAACCAGTGACAGTACAAGCCAGGGTATGCAGTGGTTGTATCGATCAGTGAAATAACCTGCTAAATGTGTAGTATTGCCACTAATAATTATGGTTAAAGTACCGAATATGCTATGCTTACATATCGAGTCGGTTATTTGTATTCACCAACATTATGTTGACGTTTTATTTTCAAAAACTTTTCAGGTAATAATGAATGACAAATCAGAAGCAAGATTAGAGGTTTAGGGCCTATGACGCCTTAAATAAAAATCTTGTGGCAAAACCGAGGAGCGATTGGAGTTACACCTCCAAGTCCCATGTAAATCGATATATGTAAAATATGTTTGTAAAAACTCGGTTTAAAATGAAATAAAATGTTGTGTTCATATCTATGCATATGAAATTTTATAAAACCCTGAAAAGTTATTTACAGGCGATGAAAATGTGGTTTTCGTACCCACGCGTATGAACTATTAAAATCATGAAAAATATGGTTTTCACATCCATGCATGTGAATTATTTATAAAATTTTGAATTCATGAAACAATGCTTCCGCTGAAACATATTAAATAAATAATAAACTCTGACCGAGACTGTATTATCCATGAAACCAATTCGGGTCGCAGCGCCCGGGCCGCCGAGAGCCCGGGGTGTGACAGGTTGGTATCAGAGCTCCTGGTTTTAGCGAAATAGGTACTAATGATTGTATCTAAGCTTTAACCGAATTAAGATAAGTGCCTATCAAAGGAATAGGTAGAATAGTATACTTGAAATACTAACAATGATTGAAATAACATGATGAATTCTGACGATAGCTTGTAAGTTAAATTACGATGAATTATTTTAAGACCTTGTCAAATATTATATTTTGTAGACAATGTCTCATAACAAGAATTCTGGCGGACCATCTGCTAACACTCGTGGGCGAAAGAGAACGCACACGGATGCTAATGAACCTGTGATTCAAAAGGCTGAACTCAAGGAAATAATTGCAAAGGAAATTAAGGACGCAATTCCAACGATTATTGCGGCTATGAAAAATAATGAAAATTTGAATCCAGAGAACACAGTGACAAAAGCAAAAGAAGTGCCTGGTTCAAACAATGAAAATATAGAAGTTTCTAGTTTGAAACGTTTCAAAACTGAGGGATGTTCATATAAGACATTCCAATCTTGTAAACCTCCTGAGTTCGCTGGAACTGAAGGAGCTGTGGTAGCATTACGATGGATTGAAAAGATCGAGGCGGTGCTTGCAATCAGCAAATGTGCCGAAGAAGATATGGTTCTGTATGCTTCGAATTCCTTTAAAGACGGAGCATTGGAGTGGTGGAACTCCATTATTCAAACCAAAGGAAGAACCAATGCGTATGCTATGACCTGGGAAAGTTTTCGGGATCTCGTAACCCGAAAGTTTTGCCCAATGAATGAGAAGGAACAAATTGAGCGAAAATTCCTGACTCATCGCATGGTCGGTGCTGGGCATCGTGAGTATACTTCCAAGTTCTTTGAGTATGCTCGATTGGTGCCACATCTTGTGACACCGGAATCAAACCTTATCAGTCGTTACATCTGGGGATTGGTAAGCGAAATACGTGACATGGTTAAGGCTGCTATGCCTCAGACCATTGATTCAGCTGTTGAACTGGCAGGGCTGCTTACAGATGGAATGGTAAGAACCCAGGAGGAAAAGAAAAGCCAAGTGGCAATCCAAAAGGTTGATCAAAGTTCGAAAAGGCCTGCAGGAAAATTTGTGAAGAAAGAAGGAGGCAGTGGTACGTTTCCACAATGTAAAACATGTGGGAAAAAGCATTTGGGAAAGTGTAATAGGGCGAAGTATTGTAGCCACTGTAAAATGATGGGTCATTCTTTGGAAGAATGTAGAAGGAAAGTGATGGTGACGTGCTTTAACTGCAACGAACCGGGACACTACCGAAATGAGTGTCCTAAATTGAATAAAGTGAGCGGAACTAGCGGGGCTGGTGGTTCAGGAGCAAAAGCTGATACAAATACAAAGAAGACGACTCGAGCTTTTGTTCTTAATGCCAAGGAAGCTGCAGACATGCCGGATGTCATTACCGGTACGTTTCTTATCAATAATGTTTATGCTAAGGTTTTGTTTGATTCGGGAGCAAATCAAAGCTTTATTGATTATGAATTTTGTAAGCTTCTAAATGAACCACTAGTGAAATTAGATAAGCCTTATCTGGTAGAAACCGCTAATGGTGATGTAGTCAAAGTAAATGAAGCATTAGTAAATGGTAAGATCACACTCTTTAAGCACAACATACCTGTGAAATTCTTACCAATGAAGTTGGTTGGTTTTGATGCGGTAATTGGAATGGATTGGTTAGCTACAAACCAAGCCTGTATCTTATGCGACACCAAATCCATTGAAGTTCGTGTTCCAACGGGAGGAAAATTGATCATTAAAGGTGATAAGCCAACGAATAATGTTGGAATCATTTCAATGATCAAAGCTACAAAATATCTAAACAAAGGTTGTTTAGCTTACCTAGTCTCAGTCACAATTAAGGATCAAGAAAAGAAGAAACTGAAAGATATACTTGTTGTAGCTGAATTTCCCGACGTGTTTCCAGATGAATTGCCTGGTTTACCACGAGAACGTGAAGTAGAATTCAATATAAATCTGGTACCAGGTACTTCTCCAATTGCTAAATCTCCTTATAGATTGGCACCGACGGAGATGAAAGAACTCAAGAAACAATTAGACGAGCTATTGGAAAAAGGTTTTATTCGACCTAGCTCATCACCTTGGGGAGCTCCAATCTTATTCGTTAAGAAGAAAGATGGGTCAATGCGGATGTGCATTGACTATAGGGAGCTAAATAAGGTAACTATCAAGAACAAGTATCCACTTCCACGAATTGACGATTTATTCGATCAACTTCAAGGAGCTTGTCATTTTTCTAAAATTGATCTTCGATCAGGATATCATCAACTGAAAGTTCAGGAAGAAGATATTCCTAAAACTGCTTTCCGTACAAGGTATGGGCATTATGAGTTCACTGTTATGCCATTTGGACTTACTAATGCTCCAGCTGCTTTTATGAACATGATGAACCGGATATGTAAACCTTATCTGGACAAATTCATCATTGTGTTCATTGATGATATTCTTATTTATTCAAAAACACCTGAGGATCATGCTATACATCTTAGAACTCTACTTGAATTACTAAGACATGAGAAATTGTATGCTAAATTTTCCAAATGTGAGTTCTGGCTCACTGAAGTACAATTTCTAGGGCATGTTATTAATGCTCAAGGTATTCAAGTGGATCCATATAAGATAGAGGCTATTACCAAATGGGAGAACCCCAAGTCACCAACAGAGGTGCGTAGTTTCTTAGGCTTGGCGGGTTATTATCGACGATTTATTCAGAATTTCTCCCGAATAGCCGTTCCTCTTACCTCATTGACTCGAAAATCTGTAAAATTTGAGTGGGGTACTAAGCAAATTGAAGCATTCCAAATTCTTAAAGATAAGTTAACTCACGCTCCAATTCTAGCATTACCTGAAGGTGTTGAAGACTTCGTTGTCTATTGTGATGCTTCTCATACAGGATTAGGATGCGTATTGATGCAACGAAACAAAGTAATTGCTTATGCATCACGCCAGTTGAAAAATCATGAGAAGAACTATGTGACTCATGATCTGGAATTAGGCGCCATAATCTTTGCATTAAAGTTATGGAGACACTATCTGTATGGCGTTCATTTCACAGTTTATATTGATCACAAAAGTTTAAAGTATATCTTTGGTCAGAAGGAACTGAATATGCGACAACGAAGATGGATGGAAACGTTGAATGACTATGACTGTGAAATTATCTATCATGAAGGAAAGGCAAATGTGGTTGCAGATGCCTTAAGTCGAAAGGAGGCAGAGAAACCGAGAAGAGTACGTGCTTTACGGCTAGAACTTCAAGTCGATTTGTTTAATCAAATTAAAGAAGCACAGAAACAAGCCCAAGAAGATGAAAACAAGGAAAAAGAAGGAATGAAGGGCATGATTGAACAACTGGTCAAAGGAGGTGATGAAATTCTTCGAATGAAAGCCAGAATCTGGGTGCCAGTCACTGGCAGCTTAAGAGAAAGAGTATTGAAAGAATCACATAAATCTAAATACATGATGCACCCAGGAAGCGATAAAATGTACAAGAATATAAAAGAGAACTATTGGTGGATTGGCATGAAGAAAGATATTGCCTCATATGTTGCAAGATGTTTAACTTGTTCACAAGTTAAAGCTGAACACCAGAAACCTTCTGGTATGTTGCAACAACTGGAACTACCTGTTTGGAAATGGGAAATGATAACCATGGACTTTATAACTAAACTTCCCCGTACCAGCCGTGGGAATGATACGATATGGGTTATCGTTGATAGACTGACCAAGTCTGCTCATTTCCTATCAATGAAAGAAACTTACTCAATGGATAGGTTAGCACAGTTGTATGTAAATGAGATTGTATCTTTACACGGTGTGCCATTATCCATTGTATCAGATAGAGATAGTCGTTTTACGTCTCAATTCTGGCAAAGTTTCCAAAGAGCACTTGGAACAAGATTAAATTTCAGCACTGCTTATCATCCACAAACTGATGGGCAGAGTGAAAGAACCATCCAAACGTTGGAAGATATGCTCCGAGCTTGTGTGATAGACTTTGGAGGAAGCTGGGATGAACACTTACCTTTAATGGAATTTTCCTATAATAATAGTTATCACTCAAGTATTCAGACTGCACCGTTTGAAGCTCTTTACGGAAGAAAGTGTAGAACACCAGTTTGTTGGTCTGAAATTGGTGAAAATCAGTTGTCTGGTCCAGAAATCGTGCAAGAAACAACTGACAAAGTCTTTCAAATTAGAGAAAAACTGAAAGCGGCCAGAGATCGTCAAAAGAGCTATGCAGACCGAAGAAGAAAGCCATTAGAATTCAATGTTGGTGATAAAGTACTATTCAAAGTTTCACCATGGAAAGGAGTAGTACGATTCGGTAAAAAGGGTAAGTTAAGTCCACGTTATGTCGGACCTTTTAAAATTACTAAACGAATCGGACCGGTGGCTTATCAACTCGAACTACCGACGGAAATGGCCGGAGTACACGATGTGTTTCATGTCTCGAATCTTCGAAAATGTTTGGCCGATGAATCCTTGTTAATGCCTTTACAAGATGTCGAGGTAAACGAAAAATTAAAGTTTATCGAACAACCACTTCAAATTGAAGACCGACGTGAAAAGAGACTTAAGCGTAAAAAGTTGGTGTTAGTCAAAGTTAAGTGGAACTCCAGACGTGGTCCGGAATATACATGGGAACTAGAGTCAGAGATGAGAAAGAAATACCCACACCTTTTCCAATAATCTCGAGGACGAGATTAAAACAAAGCTGGGGAGGATGTAACATCCCATTTTGAGAAAATAAATAAAATATTCTCGTTTATAATTAAAATATTATTAGTCAAAAATATAAAAATAAAAACGATCAATTAAAACTTAAGGTCTCGTCTAATAAAATAAAATAATTTATTTCTTAAATATGATTATTCGCGAGTATAAAAATAAACGTTTAAAATTTTTAGCGTTCGTTTAAACGAATAAGCAAGATGAAATAATTATTAGAAATAATCGTTGTTTAAACGATCAGTTACTATTATAGGAGATCGACTAAAATTAATAAAACATATTATAATTAAACTTTTTCTCCGTTTTTAACGAAACTTAGGTCGAAACGTAGAGAAAAATGAGACGATCCTAATAGTATTTTTAGAATTTTATAAAACGTTATATTTTAAAAGTTATACGAGAAAAACAAAATTTGAGCTAAATTAATTATAATAATAAAATAATATAAATATAACACATGAATTCAATTGAAAAGTTTACGTGGAAGGATTTTAATACAATTTGAATGAATCATCAATCAAAAATTTAAAAATAAAACACGTATAAGTTTAGTTTCTTTTGCACCAAGTTTTGAAGGCCATATATATACTCAATTTACTTTCGATTAGAAATCTCACACACAAATATATTAAAACATAAAAATAAAAAGAAAAGAAAAGAAATTAGAAGCTATGGATGCTAGGAGGTGCTGATCAGTATTAAAAGGTCAAGATTAAGGAGTCGGTTCATTTCGGTATATTATCTATTTCTTATTTGACTTATAAATTTAAGAATTTAATATAATATTAACTTATAAGGTTAGGGTTAAGATTCGACCCTATGTATATATTAAAAATTTTAGTTTACTTACATAACAATAATAATATTGATTATCATCATAATAATAATAATATAATAATAAAAAATAATAATAATAATACTATTATTATTGTCATCGTAAAAAAAAATAATAATAATAAAAAAATCATAATAATAATAAATAATAATAATAATATTAATAATAATAAATAAATAATAAATAAATAAATCAGTAAATGTTCTTTGCAGAACAGTTATAAGCATATATTAAGCAGAAACGCTGCCCAAATTTATAGTGAAAAGTTCTAAGCTGTCGCTCAGCCAAAAATTCAGGTGAATACATCTAACTTGTTTTTAAATTTATAAATGAATTTTTATGAGCATGGTATGTTTAAACTTTGACGCATAAAGGGATACTATTAGACCAGCATTTAGGCCATTAGTATACGTACGAATTGCAAATTGTATCCGCTATGGGTGAAATTCCCATATGTGGCTGGTATCGTGGGCTGGAAGGTTATACGTAAGACGCACTCCGCAGGCAACCTAACCAGTGACGGGCTGTGGGCTGGAGGGAACAAACGTAAGACGCACTCCGCTGTTGTTCCTAACCAGTGACAGTACAAGCCAGGGTATGCAGTGGTTGTATCGATCAGTGAAATAACCTGCTAAATGTGTAGTATTGCCACTAATAATTATGGTTAAAGTACCGAATATGCTATGCTTACATATCGAGTCGGTTATTTGTATTCACCAACATTATGTTGACGTTTTATTTTCAAAAACTTTTCAGGTAATAATGAATGACAAATCAGAAGCAAGATTAGAGGTTTAGGGCCTATGACGCCTTAAATAAAAATCTTGTGGCAAAACCGAGGAGCGATTGGAGTTACACCTCCAAGTCCCATGTAAATCGATATATGTAAAATATGTTTGTAAAAACTCGGTTTAAAATGAAATAAAATGTTGTGTTCATATCTATGCATATGAAATTTTATAAAACCCTGAAAAGTTATTTACAGGCGATGAAAATGTGGTTTTCGTACCCACGCGTATGAACTATTAAAATCATGAAAAATATGGTTTTCACATCCATGCATGTGAATTATTTATAAAATTTTGAATTCATGAAACAATGCTTCCGCTGAAACATATTAAATAAATAATAAACTCTGACCGAGACTGTATTATCCATGAAACCAATTCGGGTCGCAGCGCCCGGGCCGCCGAGAGCCCGGGGTGTGACAGTTGTTACCCTTGAAGTTGTTACCTTCCCACTTTCTCTTATGATCTCCCACCTTGGCAGCAGATGTTCGTTTAGGCAGAGTCCCCTGTAACACCGCCTGATCAGTAAGCTGATACGCTAAACGAACAGCTTGTTGGATGGTGGTGGGATTTGCTGAAGTCACCAACCCCTGAATCTGAGGCACTAGTCCTCCAATGTACCTCTCAATCCACTTGCTAACTGGAGTAGCCATATGTGGTAGCAGTCTGGCCAGTTCATGCGACCTGGTCGTGTACTCTTCAATATTTGACCCCTCCATCTTGAGGTGCCAATATTCCTCCTCCAACTTCTGCATTTCACTGCGAGGACAATACTCCTCTTGCAGTAAAGTTTTGAAGTTGTTCCATGTCAACGCATTAGCTTCTCCCAACCCCAGAGTCTGAACATTGGAGTTCCACCAAGTCAGTGCTGGACCCTCTAATGTTCCAGTAGCAAATTTCACCTTGCTTTCATCAGGGCAGTTGCACATTTCAAACACCGACTCAGCCTTTTCAATCCACCGAAGGAGTCCAATGGCCCCCTCCGACCCTTTGAAATTGTGAGGTTTGCAGTCCAAGAACATCTTGAACGTGCAGACTTGTGGGTTAACCAACCCCCCAGCTGGACCATGTGGTCCTGTGTTATGTGTCTGAGCATACTGTGCAATAGCCTCTGCGACTCTGCTATTAATTAGCTCGTTGAGCTCAGCGACTATCATGTGAACGTTTCCCTCAGCCATTTGTTTCCTATTTACAAGAAATGTTAGCGCGTATTCAAAATCAAATTTGACATGTGTAAATAAAACAACAAACACAACAGGTAATATAAATCAACACAATTGTTGGAAATAAATAATAACTCTTCAATAGATAGAAACTTTCTTTGAGTACAATACTTTTGAAATGAAACATACTTTTCAAACTACTAATGTAGGAACACAACCCGTTCCTAATAAGTTTAAACAAAACAAGAAAGAAAAGAAAGAAAATCAATCGTCCTCAACAGTGGATTCAGGATCGGACTCAACAACTGGTGCTGGTTCCTCCTCCTCATCCTCATCCTGTTCCTCATTATCAGAGGCCACTAAATCCTCCAAAGCTTCAACTCTGCTCGCCAAGATCTCCTCTCGGTTCTCTGACTCTTCTAGACGACTAATCAAATTGATCATCTCATCCCGCATATCATAAACCAAATGGGCAAGATTATCCTGCCTCTCAATAGCATCCCATAATTCCTGAGATCTCTGTGCTATCCTATCTTCTGCTACCTCCAGATCCTCGCGCAGTTTGGCGATCTCCTCGGCATCCGTCCTTTGCCTCTTAGGCTCAGGAGCATCTAGTACTGGTGGTAAATGTGTAGAAGGTCCCTCAGCAGGGATCTGCTGAATGCCCTCCTCTGACTCCTCCTCCGGATCCTCGTCCGGATCCTCGTCCGGATCCTCGTCCGGATCCTCGTCCGGGTCCTCGTCCGGATCCTCCTCCGGGTCCTCGTCCGGATCCTCCTCCGGATCCTCCTCCGGATCTGAGTCATCCTGCTCATATGGTGGAGGTGATGGAATAGGTGGTGGTGGTGATGACGGTGGTGCCGGAACTATCGGCTCCTCGTCCTCGGAATCATCAATAATAATATAAGGTACCGATGATGATGCCATGCCTGTTACATAATACGATATGTAAGTACAGTGCCATGGAATACGTAAACAAGTCAATTACATAATGTCATATGTAATTTCTAAGCAATACGTATAAGCAGATGTGTCTAATGTCTAACAGTCATAGTCTAAGTCTACAAATGCAAACCTAGTTCGCTATAACCAAATTCTCTGATACCAATCTGTCACACCCCCAATTTTCAACTAACGGAATCATAACGTTTGGGAACGTGACAAACCAGGATCTCTAATCATTAGACATAGCGAAGACCTCTATATGAATTTCAAAACATACTTTGGTCTTTTAAACATAACATCAGAGTTTACAAAAGTTGCGGAAGCGTTTAAAAACCATAAACAGTTGTAAAGTAACATTACAAAACAAAATACTCAAATGTTCAAATTCAAATATTCAAAATGTTTATAATGCATGAGACTCTATCTCCTAGTCCATGCCATCTTTAACGCGCGCCTTAGCGTCCTGAGAAAACATGCAAATCAAGTCAACACAAAGGTTGGTGCATAACACAGGTTTTAAGCATTCATAATGTTCAAAACAGCAGTTTGAATAACAATATTGTAGATAACATAATCACACATGCACAGTCATGATAGCTAGTCATATAAACTATTTACATAAGTGGTCGACACCGAAGCTGACTGATTGCCATGCTATAGCATGTTTTCGCCTTGCCACTATTGTCTATCACAACAATAGTAAAATTGTGTTTGGTCAGTCAAACACCTGCGTAGATCCCATCTACCAGGTGAGGTTTGTCAAACCTAATAGATCTATTTCCAACTACCACGCTTTGCATTACAGCAAACTAAACGGTTCGAGGTGTGTAAGGACTTTCAAGTTGCTATGTTGTCACCTAATGTAAACAGCTAACTCATGCAAGTGATATGTATCTAAAAATAGTTTGTTGCACATGTTTTCTCCCCCAAAACAGTTTAAAATAAGAAAGGGGCCGTGTACGCACCTTTGATAATAGCAGAATGATCACACACTAAAAGCTCGTGAAAGAAATCCTTCTACGAAGAATCTGTGTTTAAACAATAACCTAGTGTTATTCAGAATATCGTTTTGTGCTTGAAATCACATACGTGTCAACACACGTATGTTAAAGTGTGAGAATTATGCATACGGAAGTACGCGTGACTTTGAAATCATTTAAATAAAATCACATATGATTTTATTTAAATAACCGTAATTATACGCGATTTCGTTTTCGTATTAAAATATGAATTTTGTTATTCTAATACGTTCGTATTACCGTTACGGTTCCAACGCAACTTGAACGGACTAAAACGGAGTTCGTATGTGAAAATTATCTCAAAAATACCAAAAATGGTATTTTTTTCAAAAACCGGCCACCCCCCCGGCTCGAACCCGCGACCTCCGGATCACAACACACCTGATCTACCAACTCGCCCGCTAGGGTATCGCGACTGATAACCGAACTTAATTGTTTTAACCTCCCATGGGTCGGTTTCCCTTTGTTATTCTATAGCCGAAGCAATAACTACCCAAATGACCATGAATTTGAACTTGATCAACTATGTAATCATGGGGCTTTAATCCTAATAGTACAAACGAGTTCACAGGTGTTTTTAATTTGATGTTTTGTATAAAAACCAAGTCCAATTCGGTTTAAACGGTTTCGAACTCGAATTCTTGAGCCCTAACTCAAACTCATTCAATTCGATGTTTCCTGATAAAATCAACACATGGATTTCATTAAGCTACTGATTTCTAAACTTTCTGTGCAAAAACATTTGATTATTAAACTTATTTAGGCCGAAATCCCCAAAACCGATTCTCATTAAGAACCCTAGAACTAAAATCCATCAAATCGTTGTAACCTAATGAAATTGGTACCTGGTTTAGTTAAATCGAACCCTTCTGAAACTATTGGTGTAGTTTAATTCCATTTTAAAGCTCATTTGGTTAAAAACCCCCAAACCCGACTTTGTTAAGAACCCTAGAACTCGAGCCTTATCAAATTGATGTTATCAGTTGCAATTGCTTTAAGATAAACCTTAATCGGCCATTTTAGAGTGTGTTGTAGTGATTACTTACCTGATTTGATATCGAATTGTAGTAGAACGACCTTGAGCCCTAGTTTCGACAACCCTTTGATCAAACTCCTTCTTCCCGAACTACTGAAATCGAATTGTGGTATGTAAAAGGTTCTAAATGTGCCGATATATGATTCTGGAAGTTCAATTTGTGATGTTGAAGTCGAATTATACAAATTCTAACACCCTAGTCGACGGTTTCGAACATTCATCATTATTGCATCTTAATTCGAAGAGTTAATATACTAATAACGTATAGAAACCGATTATAATCATCAATGGGATGATTTAAATTAATCAATTTCGGTTATACTTAAGTTCAATGTGGAAATTCGAATTCCATAAACCATTTAGTCGAATTTTGACTTATAAAAGTCAAAATTGACACTAACAATCACTTACAAGTTCAATCTTCAACAATTTAACACCTAGGAATTTATTTTTCTTAATTCCTAACTCCTATAGGTTATTCTGGATCGACAACATAACATTTTTATTAACAAAGTTGAGCCTAAAATCCCTAATTGCCACTAAATGTTTCAATTGGAATACTATTGGCTTAAATTAATCCATTTGGGCCTCATTATTGCAATTGGGCCTACACTAAACTCATTGGGCCTACATTGACCTTACTGGGCCTTCTTTGGCTTTCATTGGGCCTCCCTGAGCCTTATTGAACCTCCCTGAGCCTTATTGGGCCTACCTTAGTTCTGTTTAGTCTAATTGGGCCTTAATGGCCTACTTTGATTACATTGGGCCTCATTTGACCCTATTGGGCCTTACTGAACTTTGCTGGGCCTTCATAGACTTCAGTGGACCTGATTTGTCTTGTTGGGTCTTCCTTGACCTCACTGGGTCTTCTTTAGCCTTGTTGGGCTTGTTGGGCCTTCATTGGTCTTATTGGACCTACACTGGCCTTATAGGGCCTACATTTGTCCTGTTGGGCCCACATTATCTCTGTTGGGCCTGTGATATCACCATCTCCCGTTAACAAGGTTAGTGTAAAAAGTCGGATTGTCACACGGTGGGTACAAGGCGGTTCCGGATTCTCAGATAAATCAGAAGCGGAACTCAAAAAAATGGAAACGTATCTACCTTTACCATGCAAAAACCGAACTAGATTCGACCAAAACTCGAATCGGAACTGGAGAAAAATCGGGTGAAACCGGTCAAAAACTGAAACCGAATTGACTTTGTTGACCGGAACGTAACGGTTCCAAGAAAAACCCGATTTGCCTACCTCTAATTCTACACCCATAATTTAATGCATTTGATTAAAGGTGATGATTAATTAGAAATGTGTAACATCCTAGGCAATCCCACATTGGTCGTGAACATGAGAGATTCCTGTCTCATAAGTAACGATCCGCCTCTTACATCACCAACGCGTTTTCGGCTTAGCTAGCTGTGGAGCCCATGAAAACTCCACAGTTAAGCGTGCTCGGGCCGGAGCAATCCAGGGATGGGTGACCTCCTTGGGAAGTTTTCACCCGGGCAACCGAAGGCAAAACCGTGAGCTCCGATTGGGCAAAGTGGACAATATTGGTGATAGACGGGGCCGGATGTTACATAATAGTATCAGACACTCCTGTTCTACACGGGATGGTGGGGCAAACCTCATCGAGGACGATGAGTCCCTAAGGGGGGTGTATGTAACATCCTAGGCAATCCCACATCGGTCGTGAACAGGAGAGATTCCTGTCTCATAAGTAACGATCCGCCTCTTACATCACCAACGCGTTTTCGGCTTAGCTGACTGTGGAGCCCATGAAAACTCCACAGTTAAGCGTGCTCGGGCTGGAGCAATCTAGGGATGGGTGACCTCCCTGGGAAGTTTTCACCCGGGCAACCGAAGGCAAAACTGTGAGCTCCGAATGGGCAAAGCAGACAATATTGGTGATAGACGGGGTCAGATGTTACAAAATGTAAATCAACAGAACCAAGACAAATAAATACAAGTTTATGCTTATACTTTATATTAAGAAGATAATATGTAAATTTTTTTTCATGTTTTCTTTGCTAAAAATCTAAACTTTTTTTTTTGAACGGTAAAAATCTAAACTAACAATTGCTAAATATAAACGAACACAAACATACCTAAATAAACATAAGCGACACAAACGGACATAAATGAAAACCATCGAAACACAATTAAACAAAATAAACAAACCCTAACCAACATAAATAAATGTAAGGTAGCAAATTAAACATACTATCCAACAAATTCCGTCAGCCCAGGAGCCGGAGGGTAGTAGGGATTCAAGTGTTACAGCCCACTTGGTAGAGGCATTGCCTTTTAGAAGGAGGTCTTGTGTTCAAATCCAAACAAGGGTGGAATATTGGGTGTAATGTAAGAGTAGGATAATATGGGTGATAGAAAAAAAAACCCCAACAAATCCATCACACTAATTCATTTATTCAACGGCATGTTTAAACGAAAATAAAAAGTAAAAAATAAATAGATACTGTGGCATTTGGGCAGCCCAAGTTGGGCTGGTATTATTATATATATTAAAAACCAACTGAAAGAAATAGTAAAGTTTTGTTTTTTTGATTTTGGTCACCAAAACTTTTATATAATATAAAGTTTTGTTTTTTTGATTTTGACCACTAAAACTTTTAAAGTTTTTGTTTTTTCGATTTTAGCCACTAAAACTTTTATAAATTATAAGGTTTTGTTTTTTCGATTTTGCCCACTAAAACTTTTTATAGTTTTGTTTTTTTGATTTTGGCCACTAAAACTTTTATATAATACAAAGTTTTGTTTTTTCGATTTTGGCCACTAAAAGTAAAGTTTTGTTTTTTCGATTTTGGTCACTAAACTTTTATATAATATAAAGTTTTGTTTTTTCGATTTTGGCCACAAAAACTTTTAAAGTTTTGTTTTTTCGATTTTGGCCACTAAAAATTTTTAAAGTTTTGTTTTTTCGATTTTGGCCACTAAAACTTATTAGTAAAGTTTTATTTTTTTTGATTTTAGCCACTAAAACTTTTATATAATATAAAGTTCTGTTTTTTCGATTTTGGCCACTAAAACTTTTCTATAATATAAAGTTTTGTTTTTTCGATTTTGGTCACTAAAACTTTTATATAATATAAAGTTTTGTTTATTTAATTTTTGCCACTAAAACTTTTAAATTTTGTTTTTTCGATTTTGTATAATTTTATGCATAATTGTATAGAGTTTGTGATGAGATTTGATTTTGCTATGTAGCTTATGATTTTGCAAATGATATATAATACCCTTATCGGAAGTGTACTATGATAACCCGCCGCAACGCTCGGGTGGGATTAAACCTAGTTTAAAATAAAACACTAAAACCTTCACGGACAATTGGACATAAAATAACAAATTAACCTCTATTCATGTTCATTTATTTAACTAAATTAACAAAATTTATTGGCAATGTTCGTTTTTTAAACAAACATAAACAAACCCTCCAAACTGTTCATAAAATTGTTTACCGAACGTTTGGTCAGTTTAAAGACCTATATTAATAAACTAACGGCATCACTCCTGACTCTTAATTGATCTTTCTAGTTTACTTCCAAATAACTATTTCGGTTGCATAACTTTTTTAGACTACAAAGTACAAATAATGAAAATAAAATTTAATGTAACCATTCATCATCAAGGTCACGAACAAAACATAAATGACATTGCACAATCTATCCTTTTACAATTACATACGAAAATATATTTTTTTTATATAAAACTTAGCCAAATAACAATTCTACAAATGAAAAAAAAGGTAGTTTTGTTTGTTTCCCAATACACTCTCCTTTAAGTGGCCAACACGACACAATGTGATAGTCTAATTGCACATCTATACTAATAAATAAACCAGGGTCGGCCAAAGCATTTTGGGAGCCCTAAACGACTAATAAAATTAGGCTCTTTTAATAAATAATTATTTTAATTTCAATTCTAATAAATGTTGATAACATACTTAACATAATATTATTTTTATAATAGCATAACAAATATCTAATTACCTAATGGCAAACAGAAGCAACAAAATTTTATTGAACATACATCAAAAAGTGCAACTAAAAAAATGATAATATATTATTATCATATCAACTAAAAAATTGAAGATTTTAAGAAAACATATAGTCATAAACAATTTTAGAAGCCTATATACAATAAATGTTCAAAAATAAAATTAGTCTTTAATAAAAGTGAAGAATTCAAAAATCAAATAAACCAATTGGTATCAAAATATCAAATTAATAAACATATAACAACAAAAATCAATAAAGTTAATATATAGAAACACCTAGAAAATTTAATTGATGACTACAATAAAAAATTATAGATCATATTAATCAAGATGAAGAAGCAAAAAAAAAAAAAAAAGAATGTAATAATCAAAAATACTTTAAAAGTTCAATTTTTAAATGAGTATAAAAATTGATGAATATGTGATTAAACTTTTTCACAAAAAAACTCAAAACTACCGCATTATAAAGTATAAAATTATTGTATTTTTTCACTCTAATTTTTTCATTTTCGATCAATTCAACAAAAATCCAACGCATATAGAAAATTTGCTAAGAAATGGGGCCCTAAGGTTTTGGAGGCCTCAAGCCCTAGCTTTACTCTCTAAGCCTGTCGTGCCACCCCTGAAATAAACAACAAGTATTAGAATTTTGTTCAAAAGTAAATTTTAATTCTTAATTAGTTGAATTAAAATAAAGTTTATGATGTGCATCGCACATCCAAGCATAGTTTTAAAACATGTATCATGAAATAAGTTTAACCTATCTTGATGGCTTTGTTTGGATGTCTATGTATGTCATCTAAGTGTCACTGTAGCCTCATAATGTAAATACTAATTACTAACCAACAACACACACATATGTAGAGATGATAAAAAATTAACCTTTTTTATTGCGTTAACTGAATAACTACATCTTATTACTTTGTGACTTATATTAAAGTAAATCTAAAGATGTAGGTTTTTTTTTTAATGTATGCCCCAAAGTAATAAGATGTATTTATTCGGTTAATTCAATAAACATGGGTTAACAAAGTAACCACTATATATATATAGGGAGAGGATCAAATGCTAACCCTCCCTTATAGCGTTAACCCTGCATTTTTTGCCAGAATCTTTGTTTTTTTTGCCATGGTTTTTATTATACATAAATATGGGGGTTCTTTTTTGAGTTTTTGTTAATTCATCACCGTTTAGAAATTAAATCAATTGTAAGTTTGAGTTACACTATATGATGTACGTAAGTGTAAGCAACTTACACTTACTTACACTTTGATTTCATTTCTAAACGGTGACGAATTAGTAAAAACACAAAAAAGAAACCCCCTATTTATGTATAATAAAAACCATGACATAAAAAAACTAAGATTCGGACAAAAAATGTCAGGGTTAACGGGTTAACGCTATAAGGAAGATTAACAATGGAACCATCCCATATATATATATATATATATATATATATATATATATATATAGGGAATAGATAATTTGAAAACCACTTTTTAATGCGAAAACCTTGTAAAAATCATGTAAAAAAACGTATTTTTTTTGAATTTTTTTTACAGGTTTGTAACACTATTGGACACATTTTTATAAAAAAAATCAAAAAAGCACCGACCATATATTTTTTAAAAAAATATTTTATAAAACCATGTAAAACATACGTAACTCTTCGTAAGATCTGACGAATTTTTTTTAGTTTTGTTACGTATGTTTTACATGGTTTTATAAAATATTTTTTTAAAAAAATATATGGTCGGTGCTTTTTTGATTTTTTTATAAAAATGTGCCCAATAGTGTTACAAACCTGTAAAAAAAATTCAAAAAAAATACGTTTTTTTTACATGATTTTTACATGGTTTTCAAGGTTTTCGCACTAAGAAGTGGTTTTCAAATTATCTATTCCCTATATATATATATATATATATATATATAGGATCTGCATCCTATAATAACCCTCTCTTAATGCATAACCCGAAATAACCCTGCAAGATGAACCCGAATCTTTGGTTTTTTTTTTTCAAAATCTTAGTTTTACATGTACAAGAATATGTTCTTTTATGTGTTTGAGCAAATTCTTTTTCGTTTGTGATCCTACATCAATGTAATTTGCCTTACAAGAATATTACAGTGCTGTAAGGCAAATTACATTGATGTAGGATCACAAACAAAAAAGAATTTGCTCAAACACATAAAAGAACATATTCTTGTACATGTAAAACTAAGATTTTGAAAAAAAACCCAAAGATTCGGGTTCATCTTGCAGGGTTATTTCGGGTTAATAAGAGAGGGTTATTATAGGATGCGGATCCTATATATACATATATATATATACACATATATATGAGATATACCATATATATACATATATACACATATATATACATATATACACATATATATACATATATACACATATATATACATATATACATATATATACATATATACATATATATACATATATATAGGTATATATATATACATATATATAGGTATATATATATACATATATATACATATATATATGTATATATGTGTATATATGTATATGTATGTATATATATATATATATATATATATATATATATATATGGTATATCTCATAGTTTAAGGAATGTAAAGTATACTTCATATGAGTATAACATCAAGAACTTTCAATTATATATAGTTTCGTACTTTCATCGAAATGCAATTATACATTTATATTTCTTCAACGATGAGGAATTATGTTAAGACCAAAAAAGACAGGCTAGCAAAGAGCTAGAAAGCCATTATATATAGCTGTCAACCCCACACTTTAAAAATACAAATACTGATGAGTTGTTTGATGGTCTCTTAATAATCACTAAGACACTACCTAGCTCCTAATGGTTCGTCACTTGTTAATGATTAAAAGGTAACCTTAAGTTTGAATGATTTATATGTAATTTTAAACCAGAATGATTATAAGATAATATTAACAGACAACCTATTAAAGTTATAAATGAGATTCTAACACTTAAAAAAAAAAGGTAACGGAGACATTATTATTTTTATATGATTTTTTGGGTTAAATTTAGTCTAGTTGTTTATCGTGAATGGCATTTAAAAGTTATAAATGAGATTCAGCACGTGTTTATATAGATATTTTGTTTCATAGACCAGAGCAAAATCTAGTTACGTACATATCAACACGAGCTAGAAATTATGTTATACAACGCTTGTTTTAATAAAATTATGTTATATAGCAACCCAATGTTAAAAGTCATGCACTTCCTTATAACCCAATATGCCCATCCATTTGATAATCGCATCCATGTATAATATTCTATCATTATTATCATTAAGGGAATGATAACTGTGAAAAATGTGAAATTGATTTAGTGACACAAGTTAAATGCCATAAAAATACATGTTAATTATATGTGGCATATATAAAGTGCTACTGAAAATATAATTTAAAGACATGAATAATAAGTGTCACTAAAAGTATGGGTCACACAAATATGACACACTTAAAAAGTGACACAAAAGTTAAATGCCGCTAAAAACGTGTGCCACTAAATAAACGATATATATAGATGTGAATAAAGGCCGTAACTTACGCTCAGTCGCTCATGTGACCGTAGGTTACAGTTGTGCACACATGAACCTTCAGCCTTAAAACCCATCTTAATTACCATTTTTTCCACCATAACTCTCACAAATTGTAGAACACACACCATTTGTTATCCTTTAGACACCAAATTGAGCCTTTACCCATTCATTTGTGAAAACTGATGTTAATCCAAAAACCTCTTTAAGTTTTTTTTTGTTTTTAACCCAATTGATGAGGTATGATTAGACGAATTTTATGATGCTATTGTTATTCATAAGGCCAAAAGCCATGACTCGGTAAGACTATATAAGTTTCAAATTATATGCTTGAATCATCATATTGCATGAGAAGACGAAGTCTTCGATAAGCCAATGTATATAGTTTCAGATTATACGGAAGCATAGGATGAAAATAGGTTTACATTGTATGATGGAAAGAAACTGAATATGTTCAAACGAGGGTCAAATGAGATACAATCAACTTGAAGAAAGAAAAAAAAAGGATGATACAATATTTCACTTAACAATCTGAGTTTCACCATTTTAGCCATAGTCAAAATTCCCTTGTTCTTACCTTTACCCTAACCAATGATTAAACCCAGTTAAGTCCTTGTGATTCGTGAGTGATTGAGTAGAATCTGAGAATTGGGTAAGGATTGGTAAGGAAGAAATGATAAGTTTGTTAATGAAGTTTAGATAAATCATGAGTTTTAATGACAAATTAAGCTATTTAATTGATGAGAACATTACTTTAAGTTTCAGATGCTCTTCATCATTTTGGTGCAATTTTGGGAAATGTTGTGAAACAAAGAGTTTTTGAAGAAGGTCGTATGTTACGATCTGGGGGCTGTAGCTTACACCTTACAGCATGGTCAGATATGGGCTACGAACTTGCAACATCATGACTAGGGGTGTTCACGAGAATCGAGCCTGAAATCTTGGCTCAGACTCGGCTCGTTTTTAACTGAGCTGGCTTGACTCGGCTCGTTTTTGGCTCGGTTTTTAAATAAGAAATTTAATATTTGAATTGCATTCACCTCAACTCGGCTCGTTTCATTTTTGGCTTGGTTTTTACATAAGAGAAGATGCGTATGAGACTAGGAATTAAGAATATGATTTAGAAATTAGGAATTAGTGGAGCACGTGAGAATTGAGATTCATTTCATATTTCCATCCTCTTTCTTTTATTTTTATTTTTATTTTTTAAGATAATTACAAAATAACACCAAACTTTTTTTAATTTAGTATGTTGTACAAACGAGCCGAGCATACGAGCCAAGCAACGAGCAAGCTAGGAGCCAAGCCAGCCCTGGCTCAGACTCAGCTCGGTTACAAACGAGTTTTATTCGAGCCGAGCTTTTTCCGAACGAGCTACGAGCCGAATCCGAGTTGCGAGCGTTTTGGACAGCCTTTCATGACCTATAAAAAGAGGATTTCGTCTCAAAATTAGGAGTTCTGACTTTTCAAGCATTAGGGGCGATTTTTCAAGGTTTTTGAGTACTTGTTAGAAATTTATAACTTTACACATGACTAGATAAAAATTTAACTCAACTTGTTATATTAATGGTCATATAAGACGGATTTGGGTCAAACATAGAATATTTATTAACATTAAAGTATCCATTAGGGGTGATTTTTCAAGGTTTTTGAGTACTTGTTAGAAATATATAACTTTACATATGACTAGATAAAAATTTAACTCAACTTGTTATATTAATAGTCATATAAGACGGATTTAGGTCAAACATATAATATTTATTAACATTAAAGTATCGAATGGCAAGTTTTTTGTTATTGTCAAATGAGAATTAAATCACAAGTTCAATTGGTTGTTCACACAATTAGAACAACCATATAACGAGCTTAGGGCAACAAGGGAAAGTTGCTAACTTATTTTCCTAATCACCCCTACACAATATCTTAGTTGTTAAAACCAACCCCCCAAAGTTTATCAAGTCAGAAAGTATAAACAAAAACCCCTCTTCATTGTAGGGTCTCGTCTATAATAAACCTGGCCGGCTCACACTTTGCAGCATAGCCAAACTTTGAAGTGTTGTACTTTCTGTAAACCCCGGTTAATCTCCCTGTCGCTGCCCGTTGGTGGTATTCCACAATCATCCTCGAGCATTCCCTAAAAGAATGAAAATCACCAAAACCGAAAGACAGTCATAAACATGTTCATAAATGTAACATAGTAACCGACGGTCAACATGTTCATAAACATGTATAAAAGCTAAAACTTATTTCATGGGGTCCTCACTAGTTCATGTCTGTTTCGTGACGTACTTAACATGTAAATATGGGAATTTAGAAGGTGAAAAGCTTACAGAAGTTGATCTTCAGAGTAGTTTGTATGCCATTCACAAGTCTTGGACCATTGTTTGAACCCATTAAGACTGCACTGAGCAGTGTAGACAGAAGCTGCAGCCAAGAATGATGGTGCAAATCGGACCATGTTGTATTCCACGAGGCAAAGCTCGATCAAGAAAAACGACAGTTGGTCTAGTTTTGAGTCTGATTGAGCCGCCTTGAGGTATCTTTTCAGGAACACATATGGGGTTGGAACTGATATGTTGAACTCTAATATTTTCAGCATTAGTTTTTCCTTGAAAAAACACAAAAAACTACATGTTTAGAAGCTTTCAAAATTAAAATTAATAAAGAACTAATGTTTCAACAACTTCACATTAGATGCATCAAAAAAATTATTAACTTTACTATTATATTAAAAAAATTTCATTTCCAACAAATTCTATTTAAGCACTTCCACATTGTATGCATAGAACAAGATTAAAATCCATGAAATTCTTACAAGATTGAAATGAAATTAGAAGAAAAACTTTAATATTTTTTACCCTCTTAGTGCTGCTAATGCCAACACTTTAACACCACATTCATAAAACAAGAAGATTGCATGAATTTAGCCATAAAATTTTAACTTTTTATTACCCTCTATAGAAATTCACAATAAATGCATATAAAACAAGACCAAATTTCAAGAAAAAAAATTAAAAATTTACCATTTCAAGAATTTCACTTCTTGAATAAGCTTTGTCAGAGATGAAAATTAAATCATCTACAACTGGGACTGAAACTTCCTCATATTTACATGCCAAAAGCATGGCAACTAAACCAACCAGCTGCAGCTTCTTTCTAGCCACACTTTGCTTAGCCAAGAACCTGTCTATGAGGTTAACTGTCAAGAACAGTGTCTCATGAAGAAGATCAAACTTGTGGTGCACCTGATTTGATTTCAAAACCATCCTTTTATTAGTAGTTATTTAAATATAAATACCAAATCTTTTAAGGGTTTGATTGAAATTTCAAATTCTGAAGATTGATTAAAACAAAAAGTTACCTCAATGAGCCAGTCAATTAGTATGGCTCTCATCTTCTCATTGATATCAAATTGTTGTGTTAACATATAGTTTGGTGATACCATGCCATAAATCTGCAATTCAATGAATAAAATTTACTTTTCATCTTGTGGGTCCCTCAAATTATTCCAAAAAAATGCATAAAAAGGTTCCATTTTAAATTTAAAATTGTTACCTCCATCTTTCTGTAATGAGCATAGAGTTCTTCAACATATTCCACAACAGCAAGCGGATTTTTGGCGTCTGAAATGTCGATGTCAACAAGGGGTTCTTCGAATATGTCCTCCATTTCCACTTCCTGCAGTAGATTTATCAAATTTAAATTAACAGAATCTGATTAATTTGGAATTATGCACAAAAACATGAAGAAAGATCAATACCATAAAATCTTTTTCAGGTTCTGTTGTTTCAAGTGCCATGGGCACAGGTTGATCCTTTTCATCTTCAAGGATCTCAAAACTGGCAGTTGATTGTTTCGGCTTCAAAATCGCCTGATTTCAATAACATGGTTTCAGATTTCAGTAAAATATTCAGTAAATTTATAGAAAAAATTCTTCATGTGTATTTAGTGAAAATAGTACCTCAGATAAGCACTGTTTCTTGTTGGCAATTTCAGCAGCAAGTTTCCTTAATTAGAAACTAATAAATCAATAATCTTATGCCAAAAACAATAAAAGTTTCCCAGAAAAAGATGCAAACCTTGTCATTGGTCTATGAACTTGATTCACAAAACTGTTCTCATTGTTACCATTGGCCCTAAAGATCAAACAAGAGTAAATGTTAGATAGATTAAAACCATAGAATGCAAATTATAATTCGAAAAAAATAATAAAAAAAAAAAAACAATTGAATGCATACTGTGATAGAGTTCTTTTGTTGAGAACACAAGGATACATCTTAGCTCCTCCTCTCAGATTAATATCACCCAAAATTCTTCTGTTATTGCAAATATCAACCCCAATTTCCTTGTAATCATCTTCTCTCCTTTAATTTCACAAATAAGAACACAAACTAAAGTCAAAACAAAAATCAAGAAAGAACCCAATTCATATACAACAATTATTTGCAGATTTTAGATTTAGGATTTCAAATTTAAATTTGTAAGATGCAAGTCAATTTCCATCTGGCTTTTGACTTCACAAACCTAATCATTATTAGGTTCGAATTAAGGGTTTTCAAATTTCAAAAGTGTTGATCTAACATAAAATCAGCAATCTGGGTTGTTAATCCGACCATAAACAAGAACATAATATCAAAATCATGATCAAAATCCGATCTATAAACAAGATTTGAATATAATTTTCTAAGTTTCAGCTGGTAATTTGCAAGAAAATCTTGATCTAGTTTCAATCAGTGTTCAGATTTACCTTGCAGATTTGTGGGTTTGTTGTTTTCGACTGAAATATCCATTGATTGAAACAAAGAAATCTGAGGGAATCAATCAAAACTTAAATTACAAGATCTTGATTTGAACCATTAATCAAATGATCTATCAAGAGACCCACAAATCAAAGAACCCTAGAATGCAGATTAAAAGCATTTAATTCAAGAACACCCTTGAAATCTTCATACTCTTAGGGTTCATTAAAGTGGGAAGAAGACGAAGAACAGATGAAAAGTGAGACAGAATAACGAGGAAAGTGTGTCTGAAAGGAAGTAATTATATTTGAAATCAACGGCTAGTAAAATAATTCCGTTAGATTACAGATATGTTAATATCGTATGACTTTTAACGGTCTGTTTGGGCTTCGTGAATATGGATAGACACCTTTGATTCAAATCATTTACATCTGTCACAAAAATATTTTTTTTTAATCTTTATATTGTTAGTGTTTTCTCCTTTTAAGATATCTTAATTTTTTTTGACATAAAGCTCGTAATCAAAATTAAAAGTATTTAATTTAACGGTATTCATGAATTTTTATGATTTTTTTATTAAACTTCTGGTTATTGATTTTTTAATTATTTTATTGGTAAATATTTTAATAATAGCTTATTGTCTATCTAATAGCCACCGAGATGATCTCTGTGGTTTGTTATATATTTCACTTTTCCTTCCTAAGTTTAATAAATTATTTATATGGTTTCTAACATTTGACATTTGTAACACATTTGGTTCTTATGTGAGAATAATTTGGTCAATTACATGAGGATTAATTGGGGACCTAAGTAGTATATGTGTTACTAATATCAAAAGTTAGAGACCATATGTGTAATTTATGAAACCTATGGACTAAGAGTGAAATACTAGCAAACCACAAGTATCTTATCGGTAATTTACCCTTACTATTTTTTATTGGTAAAATATATAAAATATAAATAATAAAACTAACCTAGGCATTTCTTAGTTGTTAGTTCTGATATATAAAAAAACTCGAGCTTGACAAAGATATATGCTTATTGGGTTAAGTTCAACTAAATAAGTCCCTTAACCTAAAAAGCATAGGAAGGATCTTGAGCCATTAGATCATTAATCAATGACTATGATTAAATCAAGTTGTTGGAGGGTATTTTAGTCATGCATACTTTTGTTAACTTTTTATCAAATTTCCACATATTCTTTAAACGTTCATAACTTTTACATGCGGAATTATTTTTTGAAAAAAAATACCATAAAAACAAGCATTTTTTTAATTTCAAATTAATATAATTTTGCTATAGAAAATTTTTGTTTTTTTAGTTCATTGTGTCTTTTGTACATGTCATTGTGTCTTTTGTGTAGGTAATTGTATCTTTTATGTTTCTGCTCAATGCTGTGTTTTTCATGAACAATTTAAGACATAATGATGTTCCATAATACATAATGTCAACAAAGATGACACAATGACAAGTATAAACAACACAATAATCTTGAAAAAAAGACACAATTATATGTAAAAAAGACACAATGACGAGTCATTGTGTCTTTTGTATAGACATTGTATCTTTTGTGTTTCTCCTCAATATTGTCTTTTGTATATACATTGTGTGTTTTGTACAGGTCATTGTGTCTTTTGTTTAGACATTGTGCCTTTTGTACAGAATTGTATCTTTTGTGTTTCTGCTCAATCTTGTGTTTTCTTAAACAATTTAAGACACAATGATGTTGCATAATATAATGTTAAGCAAGGATGACACAACGACGAGTATAAATAACACATTGATATTTAAAAAGACACAATTACCTAGTAAAAAAGACACAATTATCTTTAAGAAAAACACAAAAGATAATTATACACAAACGTTTAAAAAGACACAATAATAATAATTAGACACAATGAACTGAAAAAATTTAATTTTTTGTAGAAATATTATACTCATTTTAAAGATAAAAAAATGTTTTTGTTTATGATATATTTTTTTTGAAAAAATAATATCGTATGTAAAAGTTATGAATGAATTTAAAAAATGTGGGGGGAAAGTGGTTATGACTAAATTACCCTCTAACAACTTTTCCCTCTAAAATTTTAAATTTTTCCTATTAAATTTGGTCTCATAATCTAATGATCAATAATCCCTTTTAGGCTTTTTAGGATAAAGAGACTATTTAATTGATCTTAATCCTATGCTTATTATAAGGTGTTTAAGTTTCCAATTGAAACATCGAGTAGATTTAGGGAGTAATAGACTCAAGTTTTTGTTTTTGTTTTTTTATTATTTTTTTTATTTTATTTTTATTTTTTTTATGAGGGAGTAATAGACTCAATTTCCGAGTTATCTGTCGTTGCATTATTTAATTTTTCAAACCGGTTAAATTGGGTCGTGTTAGGTCACAAATAAATCAATATAGTTCTTATTTGATTCAGGTTTATCGTTTTTTGGTAACCCGGCCTAATTCGACTGGTCAAACAATGAAAATATTTAACGACGTAAATTGGCCACAAAATATTTCCGACACCCATGAGAAAATTTTCTAGGTTCGCCACTGATTATATACTTATAATTGTTCGATATGAGTTTTTATTTTTCAAAACCTAATCATTACATTATTTAGAGAAATATTTCAAAGCAAGTATTTTTAATATAACGAATACAATTATTACTCAAAATTTTCATCATCAAACCAATTACGAAAATCAAAATTCACATAATTCATTCCAAAAAACTATATTTTGAACAATTCATGTCACAACAAGTAGTATGAGAAGTTACTTAATAAACGATAAACCAATATAAATGAAATATGCTTCTTTGTTTCAACCATAATTATACAAGACTTGATAAATTATTCAAGTTTGCATATCTTGTATGCTCTTTAAAATTAACAATGTATAATTGTTAGTGTAGTCTTGAATCTTCTTTTATCATTTCCATCGAGAGTATATCAATACATCTCGGCTAATTAATAGTATGGTATATCAAACACAACAAAATTATTACAAGGACTTAAGTTATTCATTAAAAATAAGAAAGTATAACGTTACCTCATTAAAATAGTTCCCAAATTCTTGGATTTGCATACTGGCATCATGTTGAAGTAATCATACTCAAAATGTTGGTGATTTCGAATATTTGTTGTTTGTCTTGGTTTTTTTGGGTTAATACCATTTCAAGCTCATTATTCTCAATAAAAGAGTTGACTTCTTTAAGAAATATTTAGAAACCCTCAAGTCTAAACTTCTTGACTTCTTGTGTAGTAACTGTAACTAATAAGATTGCATTCAATAAATCTTGATCTTTTCTTTGAAAACTTTGGGACAATATGTTTATGGTTTCTAAAATATGCTTAAATCAAATGTAAGTAAAACACAAACTCATATTTTTCATATCCCTATGAAGTCCATTCGCAATACTCATACCCATTTGTTCAACATATTTAAGTACTTTCATAACAATCCGATATAAATTTATCAAACGGTCAAGAGTTTTATAACGAGGATTCTAACATGTATCTTTGGCTCTTGTATGAGAATTTTTTTGATTCAAACCACTTCAAATACCAATGTCTTCTTCCACGTTTTTATTACGATTCATAACGGTTTTCTTGTTGTTTGCAAGATGTACAAACCACATTTTTCAAACAACTCACCATTTCAAAAAGCCTATAAACATCTATATGTTTGTTTGCAACTACCACGACAATTAGTTGAAGTTGGTGGGCAAAACAATATACATAAAATACTGAAACATTTTCATTCTAGATTAAAGCTCTCAATTAAACCGTTGAACTCATAGCTATTACTTGTGCTATCATATCATTGACCTTTAACTTTAGCTAAACTCAATCTATGTCACACAAATATATCATCAATAGCATACATGCGAGATGCCACATATGTTTCCGTTAAATATACAAGACCAACAAAAACATTATATAAAACCTACATTTATCAACATATCAAATAACCGTAACTATTTGTTTTTTTTTATATATTTTTTTTAAGCTAATCAGGGGTGTCTCGGGCCTCTCCCTACTAGCAATTTTTTAGGCAATTAGCTGGTTAAGCTATGTCTATTGATTAAACCTTTTGCTCATCCAGAAGCAAATTGCTCAAAAAAAGACTCAAACTCAAGACATCTCATAAAAGAAAACATATTGTCACTAGATCCTGCAAAACAATATTTATGTCTTATCAGTGTTTAGAATTGCCATTTGACTATTCTCGGATGCATTCTGCACAATGTTGTTTGAACCGGACCGGGAACGGCCACTAAACCGGCCCAAAATAAGCAGATGAACAGCTCGGAAGAGAACCGGCTGGCCATCCAGGTGACCGGTCGAACCGGGAACCGGACCAATGGTCGGATCGAGTAGTGTAGTTTTTTTAAAAAAAAAACTAAAATCTAAAAAATAAACCATTAAAAAAAAAACAAGTGGTTGAAATGATAACTTTTCATACAAATGGTGCCCTTGTCTCTTCTTTTTATAGGGATGTGATGAAGGTTTTTCTTGTACTCTCACAAATGTGGGATCAGAAGTTAGGAAAGAAAGAGAGATGTGAACCTATGTGAGATGAGAAACAAGTTTTTTTTTTCTTTTTTTAAACCAAAATCCAAAAAATATAACATTACAATCAAACCTTGTATTTTTTTAAGGGATAATATCATATCTCCTTATTGAACATCAAAATTACATATATCCCCAATGTTAAACTAAAATTACAAATATCCCATGTTACAAAATTGCCCCTTAGTAAGGAAAAAATATGTAAATTGTTTTTAGTTAGTTCATTATCATAACCTAGTTGCTCTCCGTACAAAAAGCGAAGAAGAAGAAAAACCAGATTTAGACCATAAAACGGTCAACAGCAGCACCACTGGAGAACCACCACAGCACCGCCGGAGAACCACCGCAGAACGCACAACCACGGCCGGCTGGCATAAAAAACCGGGTACCCCCTTTTCTCCTCTTTCTGTCTCTGTCTATTCTCTCTCTCTCTCTCTCTCTCTCTCTCTCTCTCTCCACCTCTATCTCTACCATCTCTTATTCTCCGTCTCTGTTTATCCCAGCGGCCGGCCGGTCGGAAACCCATGAAACAAAACAGCCACCAAACCACCAAATCACCAAACAAACGAGCAAAACAGCCACCGAATCACCCCACGATCGGCCGACAGACAACCTGGCCACAAACCAGAAATCCTAAAACTCTAAAACTCTAAAGCTCTCTCTCCTCTCACACTCTCTCTCGACTGCTATAGCTCTACCTCTCCTCCTCTCTTTCTGTCTGTCTACCTCTATCTATCTCGCTCACTCTCCCCTATCTTACTTGCCGACCGGAAACAAGTATAGGTACAGCGGGTTTGGTTTTTTGGGTTTTTTTTCGTTTCCTTGTTGTTTTTCGTTTTCGCAGCAGGTAAGAGGAACAACGCAAACCGTTGTTAAACAAAGAGCAAACCAAAGACAACAGAGTAACGGGCAACCCGCAGTGAGATTGCTCCTTTTCTTGCTGGATTTCATTGTGATAACTGTGGATTAAAGTCTTATTTTTGTTTTGTTGGGTTTTTGTTATTGGGTGCATCACTTTTCTGGTTGATTCTTTTTTTTTTGGGAGATTGGGTGTGACGTGGTATTACTACCTGATCATTGTGTGCACTTATACTCGTATATGTTTTTTTTGCTCATAGATCTGTACCTTTGATAGTGGTGTGTCTGATCGTACAATATAGATAGTAGACTACAGTATGCTTCCTTGAGATCGTGTCCGGGGAGGGGAGGTGTGGGTAGGGGGTAAAATGGGGGCTATATTTTACGGGTAGGGTCATGGAACATAGGAACGCTGGCCGGCAAACTGTTGGAGTTGGTGGATGCATTACGAAGATGCAAAGTACAAGTAGCTTGCCTTCAGGAGACACAGTGGAGGAGGGGAAACGAGGAGGAGATGTCACACCCCAAATTCCCACTCGTGGTGTCAGTCCACGTGGGTGTGACGTGGCCAGAATCACAGCTCAAGGTCATATATAACACCTCTATATGCGTTTACAAAATACATTGTTCGACATACACTTAGTAAAACAGTTTGCAACAGAATATTAAATCATATTGCAGCGGAAATACTTTAAGTTAAATACATGCAGCGGAAAATAATTGTTTGAACAGCGGAATCTAAATTGTCAGACAAAACATTGTTTAATACATAAACCAAATGAAATGTTTTCAAAAGATAAACAGAAATGCAAGATGATCCTAATGCTCGTCTCTTAAGTGTGCATTCCTGAGTCCTGAGTATCCATAACCCTGTCAGTTATGAGAATACAAGTTTAAAAAGTGTCAACACAATGGTTGGTGAGTTCACAGGTTTTGATAGATACATATAATAATAAAACGTGTGTCATGATGTTTATCATATGTTAGTACCGAGCCCTAGGCTCCAAGTGTCAGTGAGTCACTACCGAACTAGACTTGTTTGTCCTTGCCTCCACTGTGTCTCGTGCACACAGTAAGTTAGGTCAGAATTTCACGGGTTATGACACTCAGTCAATATTGTGTCCCGTGGGGTTAGTCACACCCAAACGGATCCATTCAAACCTACCACGTTGTTCGTACATTAACGGTAAGACTTTGTGAGGGCTTGTTACGAGTTCAACACCTAATGTTTGTCTAATAAACCATCATACACAGTAAAATGTTTGTACAGTAATAAATTTTGACTCGATGCAATAGTATTCTAAAGAGGGGCCGTAAACTCACCTTAGTGATCGTGTGTTAAAGCAAGCGTAAGCTCCTGCGTAGACTGCGTGTCGGTCACCGGCAACCTATATCGTACACCGTACATGAGTTTGTGTAAGTGACCGTGCTCGTGTTCGTGTTAGTGCTCGTGTTTGTGCTCAACAACCCTTGGTTGTTCATGTTTGTCCGTGTCGGTCCACAATGACCGTGTTTGACTGTGTTGGTCCATAATGACCGTGTTTGACCAATGTTGACCGTGTCAAGTCAACGGACCCGTTGGTGAAACGTGTGACGGTTGTGAATCGTTGGGTAGCAATCGTGTAAGTGCTCGTCGTGTGCAAAAACGCGCAAGTCGCGCATATGGACAACTTACTATTTATAGTAAGTTTTCCATTTATGGAAAGTTCACAAAGCATAACGATTTTTAAAGTTCTAGCATGCTTGTTAGTCCTATGTGATCATGTTAACACTTAGCACATCATCAACACTTAGCACATCATCATACGGAACCATACAAGTCATTTATATCGTGTTTGCACATAAAAGTTCCTAAAAATGGAAAGTTTCCATTTATAGCATACGTGTTATCGGAAACCATCTAATTTAGCATACGTTCATCATAATAACACATAATAAATCACTTAGCATGCTCAAACCATACAAGATGTTCATAAATCGGTTTTTCTAAAAATAAAGTTACTTTAAATAGTAACTTTGTAGTTTTGCATAAAAATAACCATCCTAACCCTTCTAAACCAATTTTCATATCACCAATCATCATAATATGTCATTTAACATCATTTGAACATACTCATTTAACCATAATCATCACTAACAACATTTCACTTTAAAAAGTTACTAAATATGGTAACTATGTCAAAAATGACCATAACCAACATCTAAATCATATTCTAAGCATCAATATCATCCTAAATACATTCAAACAACATATTCAATACATTCATGATCATCATTTTCACCACATCATCATTTTGTGAATAAAAAGTTTCTATTATTAGAAGGATTTATAAAAATCATGTTTTAACTATTTTAATCCAATCTAATCATGAGTTAATCTTCTAATATCATCAATAAACATCTTCCAACATCCAAAATCATTCCAACATTCATGGTAATACATGCATGTAAAGATTTCATCACCATATGTACAACCCATGTATTATAACAACACACCTCATCATGGATCATCATGAAACATCATATAAACCTCTTAGATCATCAAATCAGTAAGAACATCAACAAACCCAGATTCTAATCACAAGAAATTCGTGCATGTGAAGCTCATGCACTTGCATGTGTGCTTGTAAGCTTGCTTGTGTGTGAAATGGTGTTTTTAAGTTACAAGGGTGCTAGAACTACCTTCTAAAGCTTCTAGGATCCTGAGATGATGATGATAACAACTTCTAAAGGCTTCTGGACAGCAGGTTGAGTGAGAACAAGAAGAAAATGGTGGTGTGCGAGCTTTGACAATGGCTTTCTTCAATATTCTTGGTCACCTCCAAGCTCTAAAGCTTCAATGGGAGCTCCAATGGCTTCCACTAAGTCAAATCAGTGGGTTTTAGTTGTTTGGGAGAGAAAAACGGCCGAGCTAAGACGTGTGGGTGTAGGTAAAATGAGTGTGCAGTGTGATGATGAGCTTGGGGAGTTTAAAAAGTTGATTTTGCGATTCTGACGCCCTAGCATAACGACCAACGTGGGTGTTTGGCTCCCGGCGTACCGCGCGGGTGGTCAGGCATCCAAGGTTCGCCTGCGTCTCGCGCGCACCGCCTAGGGTCGGGACTTCGGGTCAGGCGTAGCGCCTGGCCCATTTTTCAGGCCCAATAAGCCTATTCTTGTGGTTTCGGCCCGTTTTCGCCCGTTTCTCGACTGTGATACATCGTTTGAGTATCGTTTGGACTCTAATATTCAATTACTAACCATAATTGACTCACGAAGTGTTTCTGTGCCTAAATGTTGTGACGTTCACCAACGTTCGTGACTTCCGACACGTGTGTGCGGTTTCTGGTAATCCCCGGGATTATCCTGTTGTGTATTAGTGTTTGTACTGTCGTGCCACGTGTCACACTAAATTAAACTAATTCTAGCGCCATGTGTACAATATCATTTAAGTAAACATTTAAATAAAATATGATGCTGACCTGGAAATTACGGGGTGTCACAGGAGAGTACAATGGGTACAAGCTATGGCATCAGGTGCAGATGGGGCAAAGAATGGAGTGGGGTTTATGGGTTGCTAAAGAACTTCAACACAAGGTGGCAGAGGTGAAAAGTTACAATGATGGAATCATGGTGATGAGAATGGTGCTAGGTGAGGAAGTGAGTGTAGCTGTGGTAGCAGTGGTGAGCGCCTACACACCACACGTCGGGCTAGGGGAGAATGAGAAGAGAGAGTTTTGGGATTGTATGGACGAAGTCATGAGAAACATCATAAATGAGGAGGAGAGAAAGTATATATTGGAGGCGACTTCAGTGGTCATATTGGAAAGGAGAATGAAGGTTTTCCATCTATACATGGAGGGTTTGGTTTTGGGTCCAGAAACGACAGTGGTGGCAGCCTACTGGACTTTGCAATGGCTCAAGATCTTGGAATCGTAAACTCCTTCTTTAAGAAAAAGATTCACACCTGATCACGTTTAGCAGTGGAGGACGGGACACATGACATCGCAACACAAGCTTTTAGTCTCAAATATCATCATGAGAAAGAAGCTGACAGAAAGGAGAAAGGTAAAACCCTGGATTAGATGGGCAGTCTGAAGGAGATAAGATACATGTCTTTAGGAGCAAGGGTTATAGCTGGAAGAGACAATGTCCAGTATTGAAGACGCAAACGCCATGTGGGAGGCAATGGCCGACAATGTGAAAAGAGTGCAAGAGATACGTTGGGGATGATGACAACCAGAAGTTTAGGCGGCCAGAGGGAGTCATGGTGGTGGAACGATGAAGTGCAACAAAAGGTTCGAGCAAAACCAAGAGAGCTTTAGGGAGCTGGTCACATGCACGGAGGACACGCAAAAGGAAAGCTTAAGGACCAAATACAAGGAGGCTAAACGAGAGGCAAGGAAGGCAGTGTCTGAAGCTAAAAACAAAGCGTACAAGGATATGTATAAACGCCTTGAAACTAAAGAAGGAGAGCATGGCATGTTTAAAATTTCCAAAGCAAGGGAGCGGAGGAGGCAAGACATAGGAGTGCTGAAATTCATAAAGAGTGACGACGGTCGGGTCCTGATGAAGGAGAATGACATAAGGAAAAGGTGGGGGGAACATATTTTAGTGAATTATTAAACAACAAGGACACGGAAGAAATCGACAACTATACGATCAGAGGGGAAATAAGAAACAACTGCTATTGTAGACGCATTACTTGGGATGAGGTGCATAGAACCCTTAAGAGGATGGAAGGGCGAAACGAAGCGGTGGGACCAGATGATATCCCTATAGAAGCATGGAAGTGTCTAGAAGACGAAGGGGTTACTTGGTTGACATCGTTGTTCAACAAGATACTCAAA